>CP092878.1:19212001-19371922 GCA_030710605.1 Cordylochernes scorpioides
GATCCATTCATGTATAAAACTTTGTAAGTGCAAAGTCAAACTGCTTTTCACATGTGTAGATGTATGGTGCACTTACAGAAAAAGCAGTCGTCTACTTCTACCTACCATGATTATCATGGCCTCTACCACGTGTACTATGAGAAGATGCCTTATAATTATGTATAATACATTGTTGTATATTCCCTTTTCATGCTTTTACTAATCTAAATTTCTATCAACACTAATAATTATTGTTCTCTAAGAAAAAGAACTGCTTGTTCTCGATTGCTTGTATTTAAGTTTATGCCAAGCGCGCCCTTTCTTTCTTCTTTTTTTTTGCTTATCCCTAGTACACGTGGTACAGACCATGATAATCATGGTGGGTAGTTAGCGACTGCTTTTACTGTAAATGCACCACATGTCTACACAGGTGAAAAGCAGTTCGACTTTGCACTTACAAATGTGCCAGAGCCCCATTTGGTTACTTGCACTCGCTGGTGGGGTTGGACTTTTGCAAGAATCGAGGGCCATTGGAGCATTTTTTAAAAATCAGATAAAAGTGTCCAATGCAGGAATCGAACCTGGGTCATAGCGGTCGAAAACCAATGGTTTAGACCCTCCTTCCACCAACTCCTTTCTTCTTATTTGATATATTCTTGCCCAGAAGTCCTCCTCTAGGTGGCTGAGGGAGAAACAGCACAAGTAAGAGACTGTCCTGTAGTACGGTGTCGTGAGCCACTACGGTAACTGTGAACAGGGAACTCTGAAATGTGGCTGACTAACAGGGCAATGGCACCTTCCCTTTCCATGGAGCAACAAAATCAGGAATTGACGGTCCATGTTACTGCGTCATCAGGGTCCATGGACCGATCTGATCTTCTCCATGGACAAGTCACCACCATTTGATACCTTGTAAATAACATGGCTGATTATTTGTTACTATTACTGTATTATTTCTGTATATACCTTCTTCTACTCGGAGAATCTGTATAAGACCAAAAGTTCTTAATAAAGCTTTCTGTTGTTAAATGTATTTTTTAAAGGAAATAAAACCCCACACAAGGAGGTATCAAACCTCTTATTTAATGATACCATTCTATTCTACTATTCACTATATATATATCATATATACAGTAGAACCTTCCTTTAGAGGACACCTCTCTACAAAGGACAGTTTTCATTTGCAAAATGACCATTTTTACAATTTAGCAACTCTCCGGTAAGAGGACACCTCTCCCCTAAAGAACACTTTGCCTCTGCAATTAGGTGTCCTTTACAGGGAGATTCTACTGTATATTGGGAACGCTTCACGATTTTGCGTGTCATCCTTGCGCAGGGGCCATGCTAATCTTCTCGGTATCATTCCAATTTTAGTATATGTACCTCCGAACATCTACTGTATATTGGGGCTTTCTGAAAAAAAAAAAAAAATTATTTTAATTACTCTAATGGCCCCCAATTATTGGAAAAGGCCAACCCCAACAGTAAGTGCAAGCAACCAAACAGGGCTCTGACACACTTGTGGTTGGCACACATACATGTGGTTGGCACACATATTATTGACTGTATTGACTCATCCATTGATGAGCTCTACTCTTCCCCGGCAGACACCATCAAAAATCTCAAGCTTTACAAGCTTGATACCTTAGTGTGATTGAGTGGAGATAAGAAAGAAGAAGAAGAAGAAGACACATACATGCAGCTTGTGTACCAGGTGTATAGAGTTGGGATAGGTAAAACAACAACACAAACTCTCAGGAGAACAAAACATTTTGCTGTAGTTGAACTTACATGAACAGCTTCAGCCATAAAGGACACGGCTTCCTTGGCAACATGATCCAAACCAAAGTCCCAGGCTGTGACCATCATGCGGCCGTTCACCGTGGCCAGATCAGGGAGGAGACTCTCCCTTGCACAGAATCCAACTCCACTGGCATCTGGCACCACTGCCGCCACTGGGAGGTACCTTTGTAGATCGGCAGGCTGGAATCGGTGCTGAGGCACAATTTTTTAATGTTTATTCTGAAACAGTAGCACGCATCAATCACTCTAAAGGGGTGGGGGTCAGGGAGCTTAGACTTGCCATTTCTAACAGCTAGGATCCTAGATATCCCCATGTTGTTTACATTTTATAAAATAATTGCTTCAATGGCCCCCAATTCTTGCACAAGTCAACCAGCAAGTTACCAAAAGACTTAAGAAGTACAAAGTTGAAACTGCTTTCACATGTGTGTGTGTGACATGATTTACAATAACTAACTACCCCACCATGGATTGTATCACATGTACTTGGAATAAATAAATAAAAAGTCTTTTAGTCTTTAGTCTGATGATGGTAACAATGCTGTTACTGAAATGTCAAATACTATTAATTTAAATTTGGTCTTATTACCTTGTAGCTATTATATAGCTGTGGGAAGTTCCCTGCAAGTTCCTTTGCATCAATTAAGGATCATGCTGTTCTTTCATCCCACATTCCCAGGTAGAATCACAGCTTTACAAATAAGAAGACAATGATAAAGCACAATTTGGATTATAAATTATAATAAAAAAAGAAGGGGGGGTCGGTGGAAGGCTGGTTAAACCGTTTGGTTTTCGACCACTAGGACCCGGGTTCGATTCCTGCTTTGGACACTTTTTTCTGTTTAAAAAAAAAAAATGTTCCAATGGCCCCCGATTCTTGCAAAAGTCCAACCCCACCAGCGAGTGCAAGTAACCAAACGGGGCTCTGGCATTTGTAAGTGCAAAGTCGAACTGCTTTTCACATATGTAGACATGTGGTGCGCTTACAGTAAAAGCAGTCGCTAACTACCCACCATGATTATCATGGCCTGTACCACGTGTACTAGGGATAAGCAAAAAAATAAAAAATAATATTAATAAAAAAAGAAAATAAGACCTAATCCAAATAATTTATTAGTATGTGACGTTTACTCTTTTGTCTGATGATGGTGACAATGTTGTTGCCGAAACGTCACACACTAATAAATTATTTGGATTAGGTCTTATTTTCTTTTTTTAAAAAGACAGAAAAAAAAAAAAAAATTGGTGACAAAAAAAAAAAAAAAGAGTAAAAAAATAAAGGAGCTAGTGTAAGAAACATAAAGAGAAAGTTATTTTACTTTTAAGTGTGAAGGGGTGTGACAGCACTTACTTCAAACGTGAGTCTGTTAGGCCGGACTTTCTTCTTCAAGTGTGCGGATTTCTTGAGTTTGTCTGGACTCTGGCTCCGGTTCCCTCCTGAGTTCTCTTTCTGAGCTGGACAGACAGGGAGTCCGGCACACTCATTTCTTCATCACTGCTGAGAATGTCAAAACTGCTGCTTATACAGGAGCTCCGTGACAGGGAGACATCTCCTCTAGAGTCCAAGTTACTTCTGTTTACATGCTATGTTTGAAAGTATAAATACATGGAACTCTGCCTTTGCCGGTCCCAAGCCCGGATGAAAAAGGAGGAGGGGAAGCAGTAACAAGCTCACTAAAAAACCTGGGCTCAGCTGGCTCGGCTGATAGTACCCTGTAAGGGCTCCTAATCCAGGAATACAGGATGAGCAGTGTTTGTACTCCATGTTAGGAGCAGCTGCACATGGCATCTGTTCCTCATGTCAGAGGTGGCCATTTCTTTTGGAGCTAAGTCGGTTTGCCACTGAGTAGTGCTCCCAGTCTTAATGACAAAGGCAGATGCATTCTACTTCACCCAGTCATGATGGTTGTCAAACAGACACCATCAAGGGTCACAACTTGATACCCTAATATGATTGAGTGGAAATAAGGAAGAAGAAGATAAATACATGGTCTTGCTCTGCCTCGCATGGATTTTCTGTCTACCTATGGTTCGGCTCTCATGGTGACTCAGGAAGATAACCTTACTTTGTGTCTCCCCAGGCAGCCGTTATAGAATCTTCCCTGCAAGTCTGAGGACCACCTTTGTCAAATCTCTTGATCCAGAATTCTTCAAAAGAAAAAAATCTTCAAATGTCTAGAGCTGTTGTTCCCCAACAATGGTCTAAATTTATTATTTTATACAGCACAACACCTCTATTTAAAGGCCAACACCTAGTTGCAGAGCTAAGGTGTCCTTTAGAGAGAAGTATTCTGTTACCAGAGTGTTGCTAATAAGTGAAAAAATGGTGATTTTGGCAATGAAAACTGTCCTTTGTAGACAGGAATGCCCTCTCATGGAGGTTCTACTGGATAAGCAATTTAAAAATATATTCTGAGTGGATCTGAATGTGTGTGACTATGGATAAGAAGATTCCAGGTTCAAATCCTGGCAGGTTCTTTTTTTTTTTTTTTTAATAATTGTAGGGCTATCTGTTGTTAAGCATTTTCATGATATATTTTCTTGACAAATTTTAGTGACATAGTGGCATCACTTTTTTGTGTGTGTGATGAATATTTTCAAAATGTTTCTATGCCAAAGAGGAGTGTTTTAGAAACATGTATTGGGGGGAGTGGGGAAGATTCCAGAAGATAGATAAGTCCCACAGAGTAATGTGAAGGTTGACTAGAATTCTTAGTTCTCTCACCAGGGGGAGCTGCGATGGTCTGACATTTGTCCAGCACTGCCAGGAAGAACTCATTGTGGAGTTTGACTGGAACACACAATGCTCAAGTCACATAGTTGTGGATTATTAAACAATATTGAAGCGGTGCAGCAAAGAAGAGGAAGAGAAGATGTGGGCAAAGCCAGTAAAGAAGGTATGCAGACCCCCCTCCACAAGGAAGTGTTTATTGACAGATTCCAGAGGAGGGGGGCGGCAGCAGGAGAGTCGGGGAGATAATGGCGGGGACGACAGACGTGACAAGTTGGCTAGGGGAAGTGGCCCGAGGAGTGGGACCGTGCGGATCAACAACCAGAGGACGAGGAGGAACCTACTCGGGGCGGACAATGGAGGCAAGTTCATCTACTGTATATAGTTATCAATCTACTCTTTAAAGCTCTGGGAATAAATTTATAGTACTAAGCTGTATCCAAAAAGAACCCACATTGTTTTCTTAGAAACCTTGAACGCAAACATCAACGGCTGAGAAGCGTCGTAACAATATTTACACAATACAGTGATCCAGACATTGGACACCTACTTGTCTCAGGATTCAGTGTCCGGCAAGCCTCAGCGTCAAACTGCTCCTTGGTGATCTGTATACACACCTTCTGGTCAGTTCTGTGGGAGGGTGGAATGTAAGTGTGGAACTTTACCTTATGGCGGAACCAGAGTTTCATGTTCTGTAAGTACCTGACACACACGCATAATCCATTGTAGGTGACATAACACCAAATACTTTGACAATATTACTTGGGAATGTGTTGATATGGTACAATTTTTGGATTATAGATTAGAAACACAAGGTAATAAGACTCATGATGGTTGTCAGACAGACACCATCAAGGGTCACAACTTGATACCCTAATATGATTGAGTGGAGATAAGAAAGAAGAAGAGGTAATAAGACCAAATCCAAAGAAATAAATAGTGTGTGTTATTTCTGTATAATAGAACCTCCATGAGAGGACACCTCTATAAAGGACAGTTTTCATCGCCAAAAATACAATTTTTACTAATTAGCAACTCTATGGTAAGAGGACACCTCTTCCTAAAGGACACTTTGGCTCTGGGTGTTATCCTTTACAGAGATTCTACTGTAACAGCATTGTACCATCATCAGACAAAAGTACTGAATCATTATGACCAAATCTGTTACTGAAACTTCACACATTATTTATTCATTTGTATTTGGTCTTATCACCTCTTTTTCTTCATTCTTATCTCCACTCAATCACACTAAGGTATCAAGCTTGTAAAGCTTGTTGATGGTGTCTGCCGGGGAAGAGTCTTATTACCTTATATTTGGGAATGTGTTGTTATAACCACGTTATATAAACACAGTTAAAACAATTGGAACTTAGAACTTGGAACTTTAAGAATAATGAGGTTATATAATGAGTAAAAGATGTTTTAAAGAAGGCTTTTATAATGAGGTATTTCTCTCTCTGGCAAAGGCTGGAGATTTTGGCCTACCTAAAGCCAGGGAATCTACCACCCAACTAGATGAAAGAGACCTCCTCCTCCGTACCATCAAAACCCAATGCCTGCAGGAATGGAAATCTAATGCTGCACATGACTGGTACAGAGCAGGAGGGACAAGCACCAGTTCTGTCCTCCCAAGAGAACAACAGTCTTTGATTTACAGACTTAAGTCTGGTCATCTACAGACAATGACTTTCCAGAATGGTTGCAAGGTTTTCCCACTATGTACTAAGTGCAATTCTCAACCTGCAACCCCAAAACACATTATTGACTGTATTGACTCATTCATTGATGAGCTCTACTCATCTCCAGCAGACACCATCAAAAGTCTCAAGCTTGTAAAGCTTGATACCTTAGTGTGATTGAGTGGATATAAGAAATAAGATGAGGTGTTTCACAATGAAAAATTTCAAACCTAGATGAACAAGTGTTACAAATTTGCCATATTTGAAATTGAAAAACTCACAGAAATAAGACAAAAAAAAATAAAGAAACAAATGATAAGACCTAATCCAAATCAATAGTGTGTGACGTTTCGGCAACAGTATTGTTACCATCATCAAACAAAAGAATAAATTAATTTAGTCTTTTGTCTGATGATGGTAACAACGCTATTGCAGAAATGTCACACACTATTTATTTATTTGGATTAAGGTCTTATAAAAGAAACAAATGTTACAAGTTTGTAACTCTTGTCTCACTTGTTCCTTGTATGTCATTCATTAGAAACACACACACAAAGCCTTTATTAGGGACATGCCCCATACAGATTCTCCCAATTGGGTAAGGTAATAATCATCTTGTGTTATTTACATAGGTAGTAAGATAGAACTGGCTTTACTCTTCGTCTCAAAGTCATTCACTTGTTGACTGGTCCTTACATAATGATGATCTAAAAATTTATAGTAAGCTATTGCCTTAGATTTGTTTGTTGATATTTTTGAAAGCAATACGTAGGGTGAAGTGTTGGTACATTTAATTTGTTGATATAGGGCCTTCCTCTCTGCATCATGGGCTGTACAATTAAGCAGGTATTTAATAAAAACTGCTTTGTAAATATGTAAAAATCAATAGTTGAATCCTGATGGTTGTGTTAAAGAGGTATGCAAATTTAATTTGCTGTAAATATGTAAAACTGGTAATAGCGATGGTTTTAGAAATCTAGTTGTTGATCTGTAAAAGATCTATTGATCGAAAGCTTATCATTACAAAATGAAAAAAACTCATCATGTCTGAAATCTTTTGATCCATAAATATTTATATTTTCAAGAAGGCATGTTGCAGTTTTCATAAGCCTTGGTGTACATAGATTCCCTAAATACTTGGAATTCCTCTAAAATTTCTGCTATCATATCTGTTCCTCATGTCAGAGGCGGCCATTTATTTTAGAGCTAAGTCGGCCTGCTACTGATTAGTGCTCCCAGTCTTAATGACAAAGGCAGACACATTCTACTTCACCCAGTCATGATGGTTGTCAAACAGACACCATCAAGGTTACAACTTGATACCCTAATATGATTGAGTGGAGATAAGAAAGAAGAAGACTATGTTTGAATCTAAGCTTATATAGACATCATCTTTTGAGGCACTTTGGATCATGATAGTAATAATGATGATACAAATGATAATGATAATATATTAATAAGATGACACCAAAGGTTCCCTGTTATCTATTTGTAGCATGCCTAGTTTTAAAACAGATCATGTTTCAATTTTTGATATATATCGAATTTTTTACTGATCTCTATGGCAAACACCGCCTCAAATATGTTTCACATCAACAAAGTCAATTTGACAGATTTTGCAAGTTACCCTGAATAATTTCATAAATTTAAAATAAATAGCTTAATTCTCTTAAATCTCAATACTGTCATTTTTTTTTTCTTCAAAATTATTAAAAAAACTTTTTTTAGTTTTTTTCTATAAAAAAACAAATTAGGCATTTAAAGATAAGTGTTAAAGTTCTTTAAACAGATAAATAATTGGCTTTTTATACAGGATAACTGTGATATATAATATCTGATATTGGGGCTGATATTATAAATTATAGACTCGCGCTAAAAATAAAAAACCATTTCACTTATATTTACCATCCTTTATGACATTAAATAGGTATTCACTATGCGGCTAATTTACTTTCTTATTTTGACACTTAAAAATTGCTACACATTAAATATATATAGAGCGATATGTTAAATCTGTCTGATGCATCTCGCTTATTTTACAGAACCAAAATTTAAATGCACTTATTTTTTTAATTGCGTGCTATTTATGCCACAAAATAAACCTACTTTTTAAAATCGTCTCCCAAAGCGTCATTCAGTTTTTTCCGTGCTATTGTTAATGGGCACGGAGAGGTCATTTTAAAATATGGTTAAATAAAACCTATAAATATAGTAGGTTTAAATATTATACAATAGTTTTCTCTATAATAAAACAAATTTATATATATCTACATTTTTTAAACAATCGGTAAATAACAAACACAAATCCAGAGTGGTAAGATCGAAAAGCGAATACTGGCAAATTAATATTCACAAACTTGGTCTTCTAATTAGATTTACAATGCAATTTTATTTAGATTATTTTATATTTTTTTTCTAGTCAAAATATATAGAGTTTATGAGATAATTTATTTTCAAACAAAATTGTATTAACGGTAGCGAAAGTATTGAACATCAAGATAGATAGGTTAAATACACCCATGAAACAACATTAGCACACTAGAGTTATTCAGAAACGTATATTAATACTTAAAGAAATAAATAATCAGTTGAATATTTCCAAATTTAATTTTGTAAAAAAATATTTAACAATATAAAAATCGTATATTGATTTTTTTTTTTTTTTAAGAAAAAGGACGCTCACAGCTTGAAAAGGCTCTTTTAATATAAGGAGTAGTTTACATAAGTAATATTTATTTAAAAAAAACTTTTGGGGCTGTGGGAGCAGATTCTTTCATCCTGGTCTGAACTACCAGTGGTACCCACTCTCACCCTTCTGAACCTTTTCCCTACCTATTAAGCCTAATTTAATTATTATTGTTAAATCCCATCCCTTTCCTTTGATTTTGATGTTCATGATTATCATATATTAATTCTTAGATTTGCATTCTCACACACAGTGGAATTATATGCCAAGAACCACCAAACCTCTTAACTACTTAATTGATATAATATGATCAGCTTCAAAAGATCTTTGGGAGTGCAGAAGGATAGACATTTTATATTTTTTCAACGAGCACCAGATGAATTGCTTTCCTGAAAGACTCAGTAACATTAAAAATGGTGTCCAATTATATCATCATCTTCAGGTAGTACACCAGCACTTCCACATATCCCAACCTTTCCAAAGACTACTGAACAGTACATCTTCCTCCCTCTCTCTCACCCATTATTTAAATTTAAAAAAATTGCTGCAAAAGCTTTAAATAAAATCGAAAAATATCGCTTAAGATAAAAATATTGTTGTTAAAATGAAAAAATGTTATTCAAGTGTAGAATGTTTTCTTAAAATTGTAAAACCTATATAGAGTTTAAACTATGTATTAAATGTGTTTTGTTATTATTATTTTGGAATATTTAACCTTTCTCTCTCTCTCTCGATGTAACTTTCCGAGAATTAAAGTTACTTTAAGAGAGAGAGAGAGAGTCAATGTAGCCCCTTTCTCTTGTGACTTGCCACTGGATCTGCAGGCCTAGCTCTTTGGCGTCGGCCTCCATCCCGAGGCAATGCAACTGACAAGTGTGGCGACGACTACCTTCTACAAGTACCATCTTGTTCTTGAGGTGGGTAACGCCAGCCAGCCAATACTTCAACCTGCTCATTTTGTGGGAAAGAATTCTGGGGGTCCATCAGTAGCTGAGGCTTTCCCGCGGGGTAAAATATATTTATTTTTAATATCTATTAATATTCTTATTTAATTTTATTTCTCCTGGGTAGTTGATGTTCTGTGTGTGTGTGCGCGCTCCAAGAATCTGGGTTATAAATAAATATTTCTTATTTATTCAAATTTATTTATTTATGTAATTTAACCTTATATAATCTTATATCAACGAGAGATATAATAAAAGTATTTTCAATCTCAATAACTCTCTCTCTTTTAATACTAATCTCTAGAAGCCTTTGCGCTTGCGTGTGTTTGGTGTTTATATTTTGATAATTAAGAATATGATTTGTATAAATTGTTTATTATACTTTAAACAGATATTTTTACATCAACACGTTGTTTACATCTTACCGGTGATTATTATTGTTTATAATGATGATATATATTTATTTACAGATTAATAGAATATATATATATTTAGTCCCAAACATCTCCCTATTTTTTAAAACAAAAGATAGTGTATACGAGATAATAGCTATATAACTAATGTGTGTATAAAAGAGATATAAGAGAGTAAATAATGACTTAAGAGTCCAGAACATAGTCGCTGTATCTTGATGGTGTTCGGATTGGTCGACCAGATCTTGTCCTCCGTGGGCCTGAGTCGGTGGAACGGGGTGTTTCCATTGAAGTGGAGGATTCACAGATCGGATCTACTTTATTTTTATTTGGCTCAAAATCTTCACCCTGTGGGTTTTGGTCCGTGTACTCTTCATTAAGGTTTAAGCCTGATGGTAAAGTTCTAATGTCTCTTCTATTTCTTCTGTATTCATGACCATCAACTTCAACTATATACGATCGAGGATCTTGGGCAGAGATGCATTTACCCATCCTCCACTTATCTTTTTCTTTCAATTTGACACTTATACTTTGTCCTGGGTTCAATTTGGTTAAGTCCCTTGCCTGTTTATCATATAGATTTTTCATTTCTGTTTTTCTTTTTTCTATTTTCTCATAAACATTAAGTTGAACTTCTGGTTTTAACAAGTTTTTATGAATAGGAATCAGGGTTTGTGTTCTCCTGGAAATAAGAGCCTGATTTGGGCTGAATCCAAGATCTTTTAATGGGGTGTTCCGCCATTCTAGAATGGCAAGCCACAAATCTTCTTGCTCATGTTTAGCTTTTTTAACAAGCATCTTTGCAGATTTGACTGCTGACTCCGCCTTGCCATTTGATTGACTATGATACGGTGAGCTGGTAATTTGCACTACTTTCCATGTTTTTAGAAATTTTTGAAATTCACGGCTAATGAATTGCGGTCCGTTATCTGTTATTAGTGTTTCAGGTATTCCATGTCGGCTGAAATTCTTTTTACAGCATTCGATTATGGATTCTGAAGTAGTATGTTCTAGCATATCTAGTTCCCAAAAGCTGGAATAATAATCTACAGTGATAAGATATTGAGTCGTCTCTACTGAGAAAATATCCATTCCGATTTTATTCCATGGTAAAATGGGAGTTTCATGGCACATAAGGGTTTCTTTTGTTTGGTTTGGTTGATAAGCTAGACAGGCCTTGCACTTCTCAACTGTTTCTTTTATAGATTGATTCATCCCGGGCCAAAAAATTGCTTGTCGAGCTTTGGCCAGCGTTGCTGCTACTCCATGATGGCTGGCGTGAACTCGGTTGAGTAGCTCTGATCGTAATGTTTTTGGTATTATTACTTTTTGTCCTTTGTAAATTATCCCATCTTGTTCGGTCAGTTCATCTCTAAATTTCCAATATTCCATGGCCTCCCTAGGAACTTTATATTTGCTTTTAGGCCACCCTTTTCTGATTAGGTTGACAAGCACTTGCATTGTTTGATCTTTACAATTCTGTTGTCTTATTTGTTCTGCCGTTGCTGTCGAGATATTAACAAATTCAATCAATTTTATATTTTCAATTTCTTGATAAATGCTTTTGTCATCATTTAGATATACTTCAAAATTAAGCTCATTTCTATCACCTGTCTTCATTAGATATTTCCTTGACAGACAATCTGATATATACATTTGCTTTCCAGGTTTATACTTGACCTCTAAATTATATCGCTGCAATCTTAGAAGCATTCTTTGTAATCTTTTTGGAACTTGGTGAATATACATTTTAAATATATTCTCAAGAGGTTTATGATCTGTCTCTATATGAACCTTGGTGCCTCCTGCAATGTATTGATAGAAATGTTCGCAGGCAAATACTATTGATAGACACTCTTTTTCAATTTGAGCGTATCGAGTTTCTGTGTTTGTTAATGCTTTCGATGCATATGCAACAGGCTGTTCTTCTTGTAAGAGAACTGCTCCTAGACCTTTGTCACTGGCATCACTTTGTATTGTCACAGGAAGACTTGGATCGAAATATTTTAGCACGGGAGCTTGAGTAACCAGTTCTTTTGATAACATAAATGCCTGTTCTTGAGGCTCACTCCAACTCCATGACATGCACTTTTGAGTTAAAACTCTCAGTGGTTGTACAACCTCAGAAAGTCTGGGCAGAAATTTCGTTAAATAATTGATACAACCTAGGTATTGTTGTATTTCTCTTACATTTTGGGGTCTGGACATAGCCTTTATCGCCTCCACTTTTCCAGGATCAGGTCTAAGACCCTCATCAGACAAAATGTGTCCCATGTAATTGACATGATTTGAACACAATCGAATTTTGTCTTTGTTAAATTTTAAATTTCTTTCTCGTGCTCGCTTCAATAACTGTTCTAATTTGATGTTATGATCTCTGATAGCGTCTTCAGTGGTGTTCCCCTTACCAAAAACCAAAATGTCATCAGCTATTACTTCTACGCCTTCAAGGCCTTCAATCACTTCATGTAGACGTCTCTGAAATTCTTCTGGGGCAGCTGAAATTCCAAAGGGCATTCGAAGCCATTTATACCTGCCAAACGGCGTCCAAAATGTAGTCAAATCACTACTTTGGCTATCAAGTTTTACTTGCCAAAAACCATCTTTAGCATCAATGACAGTGAAAATCTTAGCATTATTTAAACTTGGCAGTATTTCGTCTATGGTCGGAATTTGAAAATGAGGTCTTTTAATCACTTTGTTTAGGTCTCTTGGATCTAGGCATACTCTAAGTTTATTTTGTTTCTTTACAAGGACCAAGTTGCTTATCCATGAAGAGGATTTCTGCACTCTTTCAATAATGCCTCTTCCTTCAAGATCATCCAGCTTTCTCTTAAATTCTGCCTTCAAACCAATTGGAATTCTTCTCGGATGTTGTTGCACTGGTGTAGCTTCTTTCTCAATTTCAATATGATATTCTTTTGGTAACATTCCTAGGCCTTTGAATACATCCTCATATTTATTGATAATTGATTCTGCTCGAGAACAAGATGAATTTGCAAGGTGGTAAACCGCATCATGCTTCGTTACAAGGTTGAGGTCTTCTATTGTTTTGGCTGATAACAAAGGTTTTTGATTAATGTTCACAATCTGAAAGAGTAAATTATATTTCTTTTCTTTAAAATAGCAATCGAGATATTTCTGACCTACTGGCTTCAGGATGACTCCACCAAAATTTTCAAGCCTTGCATTGGATATGTCCAAGTTATTGCTTCTTTCTTGCATGACCCACCTGTAATCGTCTAGGCTCATGATGTTACAAGTGGATCCCGAGTCTAATTGGCATTCCAGTGGCACAGTTTGATTGGCTGTTTCAAATAATAATTTTACCATCCATTTATGTTTTTTGATATTTCCAGCTGCATAATGTCTTCTTAGTTGAAGTACAGCTTCATCTGATGATTCATCCTGTTCTTGAATTGCTCTAACGTTCATCTGTTTTGGGTTTTGAATTCTAAATCTGCATACTTTTGAGAAATGATTTTTTCTGTTGCACCATGTGCATATCTTACCATACGCAGGACATGAAGCCTTCCTATGTTTCGACCCACAGTAACGACAATTAATTATGTCTTCAAATGTTTCATTTGTAGCTTTGGTCGCTTCCTTTTTTCGTTCATATTTTCTGTTCCACTTCACGTCTTCTGATTCTTGGCCAGTCAACTTGGTTATCTGTTGTTCCGTGACCTCAGCTGTCCTGCATATGTCGATAGCCGAAGATAAGTTTAGTTTTGGTTCCATTAGCAATTTTTTTCTGACTCTATTATCTTTGATTCCCAATACTATTCTATCTCTGATTAGTTCTTCTGTTAGTATATCATATTCACAAGAGCTAGCTAGTCCTCTTAATCGATTTGTGTAGCTATCAATACCTTCGTTTTCTTCTTGATTCGATGTATTAAAAATATACCGTTCGTATATGACATTCTTTTGTGGAGTAAAATGATTATCCAATGCTTCAATAATCTTAGGTAGGCTATTCTTTTCATCTTCTTTCAAGTCCAGATTCAAAAATACGTTGAAACAATCTTTTCCAATGAGTGATAGGAATGTTGCTCTTATAACATTATTATCTTTCTTATTTAATTCAGTAGCCACCTGATAATTGTCCCATTGGCTTTTAAAAAACCTCCAATTTTCTGCCGCCTGGCTATTTATTAATATTGGTGCTGGTACAGGAATATTTGACATCTTGAAATATTTTATTTTATATTAGACATTAACATATATAGATATTACGAGATATAGTGTTACTCAAAAGATTAGAAAATTATTATTATATAAAAATGTAATTTTACATTTCCAAATTCAAAATTTTCAAACAATCAAATTCGAATATTAGTACTCACGCGCATTCGACAAACTACGTAATTCGCACCAATATTTTATAATTTGAAAATAACCACTTCTGACACCATGTTTGGTGTTTATATTTTGATAATTAAGAATATGATTTGTATAAATTGTTTATTATACTTTAAACAGATATTTTTACATCAACACGTTGTTTACATCTTACCGGTGATTATTATTGTTTATAATGATGATATATATTTATTTACAGATTAATAGAATATATATATATTTAGTCCCAAACAGCGTGCGCCAAAATATTATTATTGTTATTATTTAAAAAAAAAATATTATTTTAAAATATCTTTTGAATAAAACTTTTTAGTGATGTCTTTTGAATAAAATGTCACTGGTTCAAATCTTATTATAGTCTCTTTTTTTTTTTTACATAAAAAAATCACAGATAATACAAATTTCATCATTTTACAAAATAAAAATTAAAACGCCTAAGTTTTGTTTATTTATTCTCGTTGAATTCTATTATAGTTCTAATATGAATGTAATTGAAACTATTTATCTTTTGAAAATTAACATTTAAAAAATACAATTAAGGTACGTTTAATTTTTATCTAGAAATTAGTATTTCACCTCTCTCAATCTTTTATAATTCGACGTATGTTCAGGCGTTATGATTTGACACACCATATGATAATAAGAAAATTAGGTGTCATAATTGTTATTAATTCATGCCCATTCTTCACAGACACAGTTCTCAATATTCTATTATCAAGCACACTTTTCCTTATCTACATAAAACTTAAATCTTTAATGAACCAGTATATTTTAAATGACCCTTATTAAGAGTATCCATTTTCAAGAAAGTGTTAATATACACAAATACAATTAAATATTTCAATATAAATCCCATTTAGTATGTTATTCATTCCAAGAAATTTTGCAAATAGGTAATTAGGTTTAGGAAAGGGAACCTATATACAAATTTAATATTTAGGAAATGAAATTATTAAAGCACAAATGTTTCTTTTACACATTAACCAAACTTCAACTGTACTTACTGTGATGAAAAATTGATGAGCCTATCCCTCCTAATATTTTTTAATCGCAGTAAGGACAGTAGAAGTTTGTTTTATGCGTAAAAGAAACATTCGTGATTTAATGATTTCATTCAGCTTTATTTAAATTTTATATTGATCAATATTAATATAGTTTTGTGCATTGTAAGGTAATTTCATATAGCTAAGAGACTTTTTTTTTTTTCTTTAGGCCGCCTGACTATGGAGACAAACTTTATAAGCTCCATATTGGATGAGATTGCCCTTGAAGGATTGGATGGAATCACCTTGCCCTCATTATGGCTAAGACTTGGAACCAGGAAAGGATTCACATATAAAATGAAAGAAAACATCCAGCCTTTCCTTTGGCAAAATGCTATTGCTATCCAGTCTGAAGTGGAATTCTATGAGCTCCCCACTCCCCGGCCAGACCTCTGCTTGCCTCCCCCAATTGAGAAAGAAGAAGAGTTTATAGAACAGAAGTATTATGAAGACAATACCTCGGAGATTTATCCATTTATGCCCGTGGAAACAGACAGTGTAAGGGGTTCCTGCAGCACATTTCATTCTCGCAAGAAAGTGACTTCAAGAATCCGTGACAAGGAGGGAAATATGTTAATGGATTTAAATCAAGTCAAGAAGACCTGGGATCTTAAGCAGTTAGCCATTGTGGCTTCCCAGAATGCCCGTACCGGAGCACTATATGGAGATGTGAATCCTGATAAGGCCTTCAGTATCAAGCAGTACTGTATGCTGGAGATCATCGGGAGGACCAGAAGTGTTGGCAATATTCCAAAGCCTCGCAGCCAGTCAAGTCACATGAATGAAGACTCTAAGACCGCTTTCTACCTTCGTAAAGACCTACTTGAGACAGGGGTCATTGTCAAACAGGCATTTCATCTCAACCGTTCCTTTGTGACTCTTCTGCATCTCAAACGGTTCTATTCCTGGAGACAATCCAAGCTGGATATCCTCATTGAAAAAACAATCCAGATCTTAGAAGCCAAACCTAATCACTCCGAAGACTTCCTCAAGGTATGCCAGGCCATCAACACCAATGATGTGACCTTTCGTAGGTTGCTCAAGAGGAATTGTAACAGGAGACTTGTGGTGAAGGACACCTACATGGAAGAGAGTGGTCCAAGCACTGCAGCCAAATCCAAAGCCAAGAGAAAGGGCAAGAAGGTTAAAATTATAGAGCTGATAAAACCGGTGAAGATGGAAGAGCCTGAAGAAGAGGAAGAAGAAGAAGAAGAGGTGGTGGAGAAGGAGGAAGATGTAGATAATGAGAAGGATGAGGAAATACCCTACTTCCCCATATATTCGGCAAACCTTCCTCTGGCCAAAACAACTCGGCAAGTAATTGCCGAAGGAGTTGAAGGAACAAGCATCACTACCCTTAAAAAAAGACTAAATCTCCTCCGTCTACCAACCAGAATAATGACCAAGCAAATGGAGAAGAAAAAATATGTAACAAAATTCATGAGAGATATTGGAAGGCAGAGGGTTACCACCTTCAAGTGTGCCTCTGATAAAAAAAAAGACTGTGCTACGCTTTACAAGGATTTGAAGAGCCACCTCAATTCTGAAAAGAAGACCATCAAGCAAGAGGCTGCAGGTAGCAGCAAGCCTTATTCTCGCACATTCTCCTCCTCTAACCTGACTCACAGGCAAGTCAAGAGGGCCAACTTGATCTGTGAAATGGTCAAGCAGTCACAGGTTATTGACGGTATCTTCAAAATTGAGAAGATGATTCACGAGACAGAGAAGAAAGAAGGAATAGATTACCGGGTGGATAAGAAATCTGTCACTCGACTGTTGGAGATGCTGCACAGAGATGGGTATATCAAAATGCTCCAGACAGTTATCACCTACAGCCAAGCCCGCAAAGTTCTTCACTTTATCTGCGATCCCTCCATCCAAGTGAACGACCCTATATTGAAGGCCAAGATTGATCAGTCCAAGCTGCGGATTTCCTCCTATACCAAGCAGGACCTTAGCAGGGTGAAAGCAGAACAGAGAGCAGCATTGAATGCTGCATCCCAATCCCAGGCATCTTCTTCCAAGCCCCAACCGTGGCTGAAGACAGAGTCCAAATTTGGAAAGTTGCGGATCCTCCACCAGTATTTATTCTACCTTATCTATGACTACCAGGGTGATACCAGCCTTGTTGGGATGAAAGGAAAGAACAAGGTGTACAATCCCAGCCAGGACTGGAAGATGTTCATCCCCCCACTCACTCCCTACAAGGATTACCCTCAAGGCTGGGCATTCATTCAGGACCTCACCTTTCACATGCCGCTCTCTATTTTTGCCTCTTTAGTCCCTTCAGAGTTCAAATTTACTGAGCTGGGTGAGTACCTGAGAGATCCTGTCAAGAAGCATTACATAATCCTGGACCTGCCACCTAAAATCACCTCTTTATTCATGAGCACCAGGAACTATGTCTTCCACCTCTTCTGTATCTTTGAGAGGCTCTGCTTCTGTGGCATGGCGACTCTGGGGCCCCCCATTCTGAAGGAGAAGGATCAGATCTTCCTTTACCTTCACCGCAAGCTGAGCATCAAGAACACCAAGATCTCCCAGCCTGGTTACCTCCACATCACACCCAACATTTCCTACCCAGTGGACTCGTACCAGCTGGAAAGTCTGAGTGATGTGGATGAGTACTGGTTTGACCTGGAGACCACCTGTCTCAGCACGCCCCTGGGCAGTTTCAGCTGCTCCACTGACTGCCAGGAGGAGCGCATTGAGAGAAGGCAGCAGCTCCTCACTGAGACCACAGGTATAACCATAGAGAAGGTCCTGGATGACGGCCACATCCCGGGAGATGGAGTAGGGGCCGGGGGCCTGGACTCCAGCCTCTTCTCTCACTTGAAAAGGAACTGGACTCCTCCTTCAATGGTGAAGGATGGAGAAAGCTGCTTCATCCAGAGGGCCAAGAGAAGTGCCGAAGAAGACTCAGCCTACCTTGCCCCCAGCAACAAGAGGCTGAAACTCATTGGACCTCCCAGCTATGGCAATGAAAAAATTAAGGTTTCCAAAGGCAAGTACATGAGCAGGACAGAGAAACATTCTCTCACTAGCAAAGCCAAGCAGCCAAGAAAAAGAACCAAAAAGAAGCCTGTAGCAACAGAACCGCAGCAGCCTAAACCACAACCGTCTAAAAAAAAGCAGAAATCTGTCTCAGATGCTGTAGATAAAGAGACAGTGAAAAAGAGGAGAATTCGTAGAGCGGAGTGGTCCACCAAAGAAGACACAATCTTGCTGCTCTCTAAAGTGGCCTCCTTGTTCTTCATGCCCAAGAGTCGGAAGTTGGTGGTTCCCTACACAGTGGTGCGAGACCTCCTACACAAGTATACCCCCACAGCACTGAAGAACAAGACTTCAGTAGTCTGCCGCAGCAGGTTGCGCCATCTGCTCATGGACCATTCCACCTTCCTGAATGTGTCTTCCCTTCTTGGAGAAGCTCTTCAGGACCCAGACCTTAGGAAGAAATACTTCTTCAAGGAGAGGTTGCCTGCCACCCAAGAGGAAGAGTGGAAGCAGAGGTTCATCAGCCTGTTTGAGGACCTCTATAACAAATTCACCCAGGGCACCATTCAGAAGAAGGATATAGGAGAGCTCCCAGACCATTACGCAGACCTCCGAGAAAAGTACAATGTGGTGGTGGCCTGTTCTGATCAGGACCTGCGTGTGCCCAGTCTTGAACCCCAGGACATGGATGGTATCAGGAGAGGTATCCTCCATGCCGTGATATTCTCCGCCCTCAACAACATTGATGACAAGTTCAACTGGAATGTCACCTACATCTACATCAACCAATCCTTCAAGAACGACTCATCCAAGATCTTCAATGAAGTAGAACATCTCTTCTCTACCCACAAGATCATCTCCAAGAAGACTGAGAATGCCAAGCGGTTTTATTTTGTTCCCTACCGGCTTGCCTTCAGGTTTCTGAACTTCATGAATGCCAAATTCTGCCCCAACATCTATGAGGATTCCTTCAACTTTGTCCAGGAATTGGAGTCGGCACCCAATGATCCCTTTGTGATCAACACTGACCTCTCCATGGCCAGGGTCATCAGCATTCTCTCCCTCATCATGTCGGGCCACCTGGAGTTCTCCATCAAGGTGCCCTTCACCCACATGCTGGTGAACTGGGACAACAAGCCCACCACCAAGTCAACTAGCACTTCCATCACCCAGCTGCTCTGCATGCAGGAAAACCCTCCCAAAAAGGGGGAGGCCCAAGATGTCCTACACCCCTCTGAATTCACCTTCCACCTCCAAAGTTCGGGAAACCTCCAGCAGAGGATGGCTCTTTATAAGGAGATTGTGGAGAATCAGAGAAGGCTCCTACCATTGGAAATAGGAACTTCTCCCACAGACCTCTTGAAGCACTTCTCAGACAGTCCTGACTTGCCTGAACTCGAGGCTCTCCACCAGATGATCTTAGAAGGGCGGGAATATGGCCTGCCTAAGAGTGAGATCCTGCGCAGGTATCCTGTGCAGCAGCACAGCAGGGTGGTCTTGCTGCTGAAGATGCTCACAGAGAGTCACGTGGTGATTTACGCTGGTATTGACGTCCCCCGGTACATTGATCAGCAATTCTCAGGCCCCTGGGTCATTGATTCCTTTGTGATCCCCAAGGATGAGAGGCTGAAGGCTTGCGAGCTCAGCCAGAAGCTGATGAAGGGTGGCTCGGCAGATCTTTCCCTCCAGGAGTTGGAAGCCCCAGAAAGAGCTCCCCCTGTGAACTGGAAGAAGGTGAAGTTCCTGATGAGAGCGTGGAAGAAGCCTGATGGTTCCCTGAACAGAGCGTCCTTCCACAAGATCCTGGAGAATGTGCTGTCCCACATTGTCCTCACAGGCTGCTGCAGCATGGAGGGCATCCTGGACAGGTACGCTGCCTCTTACCAGAGGTTCCAGGTCTGGGAGATCCTGGACATCCTGGAAACTCTGGAGTGCATCTACACCCAGACCATCCCCAAGACTGCACCCATCACACTGGACTCCTGCCTAGAGGATTCCTGGGAGTGTGACAAGGAGGAAGTTTTCTACTTTGCCCATTGCAACAGCATGATCAAGCTCGGGCAGTTCTTCAACTTCCTCATCAAGAAACATGTCTATGCTTAAACTCCTATGTGTAAATATGATTTATAATATAGACTATGCACATATATTTAAATAATGTATATAATGTTAAGTTTTATAAAAAAATAAACTTTAATGGATGGTTTTTATTGATTTTTCATAAATATCAACACACCTACCTGGTAAGAGTTTAGCTTGCCATAGGAGATAATTTTCCAAGACAAAAAGAGGCATACATAGAAAAGGCTTTTACACTAAAAAACTAAATGAAGGTGGTCATTATCATTGGAATTAGCTTCAAGACAATTTTTCATCTTATAAAAGTGGTGGTCACATCTAAGAACTCTGCTGACCTCTTTAAATGAAACTTCCTGGGAAATCCAAAAATTAGTCCCAATTATTAGGTGTCCCATTTAACTAAAGTTTGTTTCAAGATGAGGTGAGTATATTTTATTCTGGGCAGATTTCCAGAAAGTTCCAAAGTACTGAGAGTGGATTGTAATAACCAAATTATATAAAAAAGTGTTACATGCATCACAAGGGTCTCCTCCATCCTATGAGAGGGTGTAATCCACTCCTATTTACATACTCTACTTGAAAGTATAAAACATCACCTGGTATTCATATCTACTCCTGGTTGTGCCTATATAACTATTCAACATCTTTATTTAAAAAAGGGCATACTTGGATCTGTTGAAGAAAAATTATTTTCTTCAACAGATCCTGGTGCATTTTTTAAAATATAATATTTGAAATATATTTCAAAATAATATGACATAAAAGGAAAATTACATGCAACATTATATTCATAAAAAATAATTCATATAACTACATATTAATTAGAATTAATATTTCTCAAATAGTGCAACCTATATGTAAATCTAAATATGTTAATTATTCAATCAGGCCAATATGCAAAATAATAGCTACATATATAAAATGTAATCTCAGATTAAATGGTTAGTCGTGTATTAACTCCTGTAGAAGGGCGTATGAGCCCGAAAGCTTGTTTTATAATTATGTAATAAAAGATACGCAGCCCTAGATGCTTTGTTTTAACTTATTTATAAATATATTCCATGGATCACCTTTTGACTTCAAGATCTACTTGTAGACTTTATGTCTACCCCTCTTAGCGCTTATATATGATGCACTAGCGCATGTATGGTAGATTAAACTGGCGAAACCGCTGGGAGGGTTCACCACTGATGAGCCAGGCCCTCCCATTAATTTTTTCCATTGCAGTAAGGGCAGTAGAAATTGTTCAATTTCAAAAAGAATCTTACGCGTTTAAAATAGTTTTGAATTTCTCATATAGTTGTGGATACTCTCTTTTGGTACTTATTTTTTTCATTTGATATAAAGTAGAACTACCTCCCTGTAAATGACAACACCTAATTTCAGAGCCAAAGTGTCCTTTAAGGAGAGGTGTCCTCTTACTGGAGTGTTGAAAAATAGTAAAAAATGATAATTTTACAAATAAAAACTGTCCTTTGTAGAGAGGTGTCTTCTAGAGGGAGTGTCCTCTCACAGAGGTTGTACTGTAGTAGAACACTAGCCAGTCTAGAACAACAGCCAGTTCTCATTAAACCTTTATAAAGCTAAAAATAGGGGGTCGGTGGAAGGATGCTCTAAACCGTTGGTTTTCGACCGCTACGACCCGGGTTCGATTCCTGCATTGGGCACTTTTTTCTAATAAAAAAATGCTCCAATGGCCCCCGATTCTTGCAAAAGTCCAACTCCACCAGTGAGTGCAAGTAATCAAATGGGGCTCTGGCATATTTGTAAGTGCAAAGTTGAACTACTTTTTACATGTGTAGACATGTGCATTTACAGTAAAAGCAGTCGCCTACTTCTACCCACCATGATTATCATGGCCTGTACCACGTGTACTAGGGATAATAAAAAAAAGCTAAAAATATATTATATGTGAGACTATAAATTACACCAATAGATGTATAACTCTATCTAATGTAAATAAATAGGGAAAACTGATCATCAAGATATAGTGTTCCATATACACAAGGTAATAAGACCAAACCCAAACAAATATATAATGTGTGAAGTTTCTGTAACAGCATTGTTAACATCTTTAGACAAAAGTGTTGAATCTCTGAAAGTGTTGAATCTCTGAAGATGGTAACAACGCTGTTACCAAGACATCACACTATTTGTTTACTTGGATTTGGTCTTATTACCTTGTGTTTATAATCCAAATTGTACCTTATCAGTATTTCATTGAGTTAATTTATCTGTTCTGTCACAATTTATAGAATGACATCAGCCTTCCATTATCCTCATTTTTATTTAAATCATAGAAATGCATTTTTAAAACATAATTTTACTGTAAACACAAGTAATAAGACCAAATCCAAATAAATAAATAGTGTGCGACGTTTCGGTAACGGCGTTGTTACCATCTTCAGACAAAGGTACTGAATGAGAAATTTTACCACAATTTCTCATTCAGTACTTTTGTCTGAAGATGGTAACAACGCTGTTACCAAAACGTCGCACAATATTTATTTATTTGGATTTGGTCTTATTACTTGTGTTTATAATCTATAATCCAAATTGTGCCTTATCATAATTTTACTGTATTTCAACTTGCTCACTCGCGATGAGAAGTCAATTATTTGGAACATTTTTTAAATTGGCTCCTATTTTGAATAATAGAAAACATACCATGAACCATTTAATTAAAATAATTAATGTGGTTCAATGAATTGTAAATACAAATTATAGTTTATTGTTGTTAGTGTCCATCAAGTCAACTTTTGGTGACAATATGGACAAATATTCGCCAATTTGATTTGTCAGTGACAATCACTCCCAGCTCATCTAGTATCCTTCCAGTAGTTTTCTCGACCTCTTCTAACCAGCTCATTGCAGGTCTTCCTCTTGTCCTTTGATTTTCCCCAACATCGTCTTTTCTAAACCGTATGTTCTCATTTTATGTCAAAAGTAGATCAGCTTGTTTATATATTTGGGATTGTGGTGGTAATTTTAGTAATGAAATTTGTATTGAGATGTTCTCTAGAGAAAGTGCCCTCTCATGGAGCTTCTAGTGTATTTATTGAATAAAAGATGTGAAAAACAATGCGTCAGGGCCTGTCTACCTCTATGACAGCACCTAGCAACATGTAATATCTTTCAGCCACACAATTTGGAGTATAATTGATAAGGCACAATTTGGATTATAGATTATAAACACAAGTTAATAAGACCAAATCTAAATAAATAAATAGTGTGTGATGTTTCGGTAACAGCGTTGTTACCATCTTCAGACAAAAGTACTGAATTGGATTTGGTCTCTTCTTCTTTCTTATCTCAAAGCCATGATAATCATGGTGGGTAGTTAGCGACTGCTTTTACTGTAAGCACACCACATGTCTACACATGTGAAAAGCAGTTTGACTTTGCACTTACAAATGTGCCAGAGCCCCGTTTGGTTACTTGCACTCGCTGGTGGGGTTGGACTTTTGCAAGAATCGGGGGCCATTGGAGCTTTTTTTTTTTTTAAACAGAAAAAAGTGTCCAATGCGGAAATCGAACCCGGGTCATAGTGGTCGAAAACCAAACGGTTTAACCAGCCTTCCACCGACCCCCCAAGGGATTTGGTCTTATTTCCTTGAATTTGGAGTATAGATATGAAATCCAAAAAGGGAGTGTGTGTGTAAACCTATGACATTTCAGTGTTGATTCTATATTATCAAGAATTACTTAGTAGCCCGAGTATTGCTGAAGATTATTTGCAGGAATGTTTGTATTGAATATGAGCACAACTCTCTCACATAAACTTTGTTATTTTTTCAACTTCTGCCATCCTTTTTTATACAAGTTAAACTATGTACAGTCCAACTTCAACACTGACCAAGGCATCAGAATTTTCAGTTGAATTGAAGTCAGTGTTGAATTATAGTGGGTTAAATTAAAGTAGAAAGGCTGATTGGGGGATTTGAAAAACATAGTTAAATTAATGATAAGGCACAATTTGGATTATAGATTATAAATACAAGGTAATAAGACCAAATCCAAATAAATAGTGTGTGACGTTTCGGTAACAGCGTTATTACCATCTTCAGTGCCAGTATTCGGTACTTTTGTCTGAAGATGGTAACAATGCTGTTACCAAAATATCGCACACTATTTATTTATTTGGATTTGGTCTTGTTACCTTGTGTTTATAGTTAAATTAAAGAGGTTCTACTGGATTAAGGAGTGATATATGTTTGTGCATTCCCAAAATCCTTTTTATAGGCTTCATCTAGCTTGCCACACTCTTCAGGCAGTTGGTCTGGATTTCATATTTACATATGGACAAAACTTAAAGAAGTTGTTCCTTTTAGTATGCATATCGGGATTCAGACAATAACTCTGAAAGATATTTGATACACAATGACCTTTATTGAAGACACATGAGATAACCAAGTGTGAACAATCAAAGACTTTCCATTTCCTTAAGTTTTGTCCATGATTGTATGATGGCCATCTCCCTACCCGCCTGGTAGAATTAAGCATTATACCTCACCCTTAACAGAAGTAAATAAAATATAATAACTGGGATATATTGAGACCTACCAATAGGTTCCCACTTGAGATTGATTTAAAATAGGTCTTTTATTTCTGTCTTTAATTTGAATAAAAAGTTCTGAGGTACAGCTTGGATTATACACTCATGGACAAAAGGAAATTGTACCTTTTACCATGTATATTGAGACAATAAGTCTGAAAGATAACACAATGACCTTTATTGAAGACACATGAGATAACCAAGTGTGAATATAGTACACTCATGGACAAAACTTAAGGAAGTTGTATCTTTTAGCATGTATATCGGGATTGAGACAGTAACTCTGAAAGATAACACAATGACCTTTATTGAAGACACATGAGATAACCAAATGTGAACAAAATTGACTCTTTCCCCTTAAAAAAAAATAGACGACCGCTGACATCAAAGACTTTCCACTTCCATAAGATTTGTCCATCGACACAGTAATTTATTTAAAGCCAAACAAATTAAGACAGAGAGGCAAGTTTACAGTTATGGAAATATGTAAATAAAAAAAAAGTAATAATCAGTTCACTCTAGCGAGAGTGTTCTCTTATGGAGGTGTTGCAATGTAGTTAACAACTGTAAAAAATGGGAATTTCACCATCACAAAGACTTATGTAAATCTGAAAAATCTACGGGGAGACAATGGACCATGTGTTAATATGGAAACATCAATTCTATGTATTTCCAACCCCTTCACTGTACATTGTAACTAGATTGATGTCCTTATGAGGATAAACACAAGGTAATATGACCACAGCATGAAAAATAGTTACTATTTAAAACATGCTGTGGTAAAATTTCTCATTCAATACTTTTGTCTGAAGATGGTAACAACGCTGTTACCGAAAAGTCACACACTATTTATTTATTTGGATTTGGTCTTATTACCTTGTGTTTATAATCTACTAGACCCGGTGACCCGGGCTTTGCCCCGGGATTGACCCGTGTGCATATCTACCTGAGTGATATATATTTAGATAAGATTTTTTAAAATAATTGTTTGTTATTAGCATTACCTATTTGTTTGCATCAGCATAATTTAATCTAATCTTTGATAGAGGGCGCTGTTCGTGAGCTAAGTAGAATAATTTGAATATATAGTTCAATAATTGATTTATATATATTTTAAAATAGCCTATCGTCTTCCCCGTATTTTTTTACCTATGTATGGAAATTTTGGTTTGAATTAGTGAACTACTGCGAATTTGTATACCGAACATACAAACAAACAAACAAACATACAAACATTGATTTTTATATATATAGATAATCCAAATTGTGCCTTATCATCCTTATGTGGATGTTCTCATGTAAAAATAACATCCTAAGGAAAACACAGGATTCCTATATAGAAGTAAAAACCCTTATATTAAGGACTTCATTGAGGTTTGAGATCCTGATAAAGTTTTTCTATGTATAAAAAGTAGGATTATAATGGGAAGTTTGATGGAAATTAATGGGGAAAACCGTAAAAAAAAATCTATCTATCCAAGATATTTTACAAGAAATATTTTTAAATAATCTATATTTATGCAAATGTTGATTTTCAAAAGATGTCTGTTATAATTGCTAGTTATTCCAAAGCCAAATAATTTTTAAAAATAATCGTTAAACAAGAGAAGCTTCAGATATAGAAAAATGATTGAAAAAGACACAACATGCTCTGAACAATTTACAAGTACAAAGCTGTATGTTGTAACACAACAAATACATAAATATAAAATCTCTGAAATCCACATGGAAACAGCAACGCTCCTACTGTTCCCTTCATTTGTGTGTAGGCCATGGGGAGCTTTGATGGGGACTTCCTGTCGGCCATCTTGGATGAGGTGGCGCTGGAAGGGCTGGATGGAATCACTCTGCCCACCCTCTGGATGCGACTCTCGGAACGCCCACGGTTCCCCCTCAAACAGGACAACCATTCAAAAGCCTTTATCTGGAATTGTATGGCGAGCCATCCTGAAGTGGAGTTCTTTGAGCTTCCCCAGCCCCGGCCCACCTTGGCTGTTTTCAACCGCTATAAGTACGTGGACTCGGAGCTGGGTATTGTCTTTGAGCCAGAGACCCTCCCGGAAGATCTCTATCCCATCAAAGTGATAGATGACAATGGCATCCGGGGTTCTTGTGCCACCTACCTCAGCCGGCAGAATGTCACTTCCTGTATCAGGGATGGGGACAAGGTGTTGCTGTCACTGGCTCAGGCTGAGGCCATGTGGGGACAGGCTCTGGTGCTGGTGGCCTCCCAGTCCAGCCGGTGGAAGGCCCTGGTGGGCTCGGAGGCCAACCCACAGCTGGAGCTCAGTGCCATCCAGTTCTGCATGCTGGAGAGGATTGGCAGGTCCCGTTACATGGGGGAGGTCACCCTTGGCAAGCTAGGCCTCTCCTGCCTCAATGAAAATCCCAAGACCCTGCACTACTTGCGCAAGCTCCTGGTAAGGGAGAAGCTCATTACAAAGCAGATGCACTTTCAGCGCAACCACCTGGGCCAGACAGGGAGTGGCAGCCTGCTCCATGTGGCCCGGTTCCACACAGAGAGGCAGTCCAAGATGGGCCTGATGCTCCAGAAGATCTGTGTCATCCTGGAGCAGAAGCCCAACCAGAGGGAAATCATCTCCAAGCTCAGAGAGGAGGTTGGCATGAAGAACACCAGCTTCAAGAAGATCTTCCACAAGCCCTTCCAGAACTGTGTGCGCACCAGGGTGATTTCATACAGGGAGTTCTACAAGGATGCCGATGGCAAGGAGGCCCTCACTCAGAATGGGAAAGAGCGGACAGTCAGGGTGGCCGAGCTGATCCACCCTTTTGGGGAACAGGAGGACGAGGAGGAGGATGAAGAAGACAAGGACATGGGGGGAGGGTGGGTGCTGGATCCACGCAACTTCATCCGCGACCAGCCGTTGCTGGTCACCGCCTACAACATAGTGGAGGGGGAGGGGCCAGAGGGCATCACAGCACAGATGCTAGGTCGCAAGTTGGGCCTCCCCAAGCTGGAGACCAGGCAGCTCTGCCGCAACCTGGACCGCAGGGGTGTGGTCATATCCTACATGCAAGACATAGGCCGACAGAGAGTAACCAAGTTTGTCTCAAAGTACTTTGTCAATGACAGCAAGGACCACAACAAGTTTCTAGAGGAGAAAAGGAGAATCCTTGCCTTCTCTGCCAACCTACAAGCTGAGCAGACTGTAGCGGCAGCTGATGATCCCTTACATTCTGAGCTTTTCATTCCAACTGAACCAGCATTGTCCCCACAGGCCTCTTCTTCAGGGGAGCCTTCCTCCTCAACCAAACCTCAGAAAACTTTGAGGAACAGCCTCACTGCAGATCTCATCTCCAGCTACGGATGCCGCAAGAAAAAAGACGCCCCGCACATCACCTACAGAGTCCTCAAGAGAGCAAACATGATTATTGAAGCTGTCAAATCTGCTCGACTCATCGATGACCTCTATAAGCTTCAAAAGATGATTATAAAGGCAGAGTCTGCAGAGGGCTATGCTGGGAAAGTGGACAAGAAGTCCATGCAGAGGCTGGTGAAGAAGCTCCATCAAGATGGCCTGGTGAGGTCCATCAAGACTGTGCTGAGGCTGGGAGACCAGGAGAAGAAATTCCACTTTGTGTGCGACCCCAGCCTCACTCCAGAGGATTCTTTGGTGACCAGTACCATTGAGCAAGCCAAGCTGAAACACTTTGGCTACTCCAAGGAACAGATGAGGCAGCTTCTCCCAGATGATGCTGACACCTCCATTACCAAGAGCCTAAAGGATCTTCACAACCTCTGCATGAACATTCCGGTGCCCTCCAAAATGGAGTATGATCATTGGACCCCCAATTTCTACGGCACCAAGTCCAAGTTTGGCAAGCTCCGGCATGTATACCTGTACCTCTTCTACCTTATCTATGACTACCAGGGCCAAGAGGATCTACCTCCCTTAGAAGGCCACAAACCCCGGCAGTATAACACTGAAGATGGCTGGAAGAGGTTTGTGCCCCCACTACCACTGCATGCAGGGTATCCAAGAGGATGGGCTCTGATCAGTGACATCATCCTCTCCATGCCACTCTCTGTCTTTATGCAAATCGCCCACTTCTGTTACAATGTGGAGGGGCTGGAAGCCATGCTCAAGGATCCAATCCGACAACACTACCTTCTCAGGCAGCTTCCCATTCCCATCCTCAGTGGCCTGGTCTACAACAGGCACTACATCCTGAACATCTACGCAGTCCTGACCCACCTGAGCTTTTGCGGAATGCTCTCCTTTGGTCCCCAGCAGTTGAAGGAGAAGGAGCAGGTGTTCATCTACCTCCACCACAAGTTGGCCATCAAGAACACCACCTACTCTCCGCCCCATGCCCACGTGATATCCCCAGATGTGGTGTACCCAAACATGACCTTCACCCTCGGCACGCTGCGGGAGGCTGAGGAGTACTGGAAGGAGCTGGAGAGGATCTGCCTCAACACACCTCTGTGTTACCCCGCCCAGGCCCAGGAGGTGGTGAGTGACAAGCCGGCCCTGAGGGAGGCCACCCACAACAAGGAGGTCAAGGAGGTGGTTGATGACCACATCATCCCAGGGGATGGCCTGGGAGCAGGAGGGCTGGACTCTTCCCTAGGTTCCTACATCCACAGGAACTGGAGGAAGCTGCTGACCTTCAAGGACACCTCCTCTTACCTGAACAAAAAGATCGCTCTTAAGAATAGTGCCCAGGATGAACCAGATGGCCCACCCAGGAAAAAGCGGTTAAATAATTACAAAGCCAGGTCCCTCTTTAAGACCAATCTTCCTAAGAGGAAGGCAGCCAAGAGGAAGGCAGCAGTACCATCAGAAGGGGATGAGAATGCCATTCCCCAAGGTAAGAAGGCCAAGAAGAACAGAAAGGCTGAAGATTTGGCTGGAGAAGCAGAAAAGAAAGATGAAATCAGGTTCCGCGTAGACTGGAGCTCTCAGGAGGACTCCTGTATCTTCATCTGCAAAGTGGCCTCCCTCTACCTGAATCCCAAGGCCCTGCCCCTGGTGGTCAGCTTCGACGTGGTGCTGAGTCTCCTCAAGAAATACTGCCCCCAACAAGCCAAGACCAAGACCCTGGTCTCCTGCAAGAGGAGGCTAAACAAGATCACCAGGAATCAAGCCACCTCCCTCACCCTGACCTGTTTTCTTGGAGAGATCAATCAGGATGACTTCCTCAAGAAAAACTTTGCAGAGAAGATGCCTCTCAGCCAGGGTCCTGAGCTCAATGCCCATTTCACCTCGCTCTTTGACCATCTCTTCAAGAAAGTCATGCAAGGAAACCAGGTAATCATCCCATCTCTGGTCCTTCCAGACACCTGGGAAGAGCTGAAGAACAAGTTCAACTTGGAAGTTGCCTCCCCAGCCAGCCAAAAGCATGCTCCTCCTTCTTTTGCTGTCACCAAGGAGGAAGATATCAAGGGCATCTTATACCATGCTCTAGTCTTCTCTATCATTCACCTCACAGGGGACAAGAACAATTGGGATTTTCTCAGCACCTATCTCTGCAACAAGCTCTCTCAGGACGATGCAGACATGGCCTCTGCCTTGGAGAACCTTTGGTTGGTCCATAGGATCATTAAGAAAGGCAAGAACCCAACGCCCCTCATCCACTCAAAATTCTCTCATAGCTTCCTGCTATCTACCCTGTCTGGCATGCCGCAGAGATTCTTTCTCAGCATTCAGCAGAATATCCAGAGATTGGAGAAGTCCTCCTCCCCCATCAAGGCAAATCTCACCATGTCGGACACAGAGATGTTTTCTCTTCTCTCCTTGCTGGTGAACCGAGTGCTGGACTTCAGCATCTCCTATCCCAAGGAACCTTTCCAGATTGACCAGGCCCTCTCCTGGCTAAAGAAGGCCAGAGAGAGTTCTCAAGCCTTTAAGAAAAAGATTTCCAATGTTGACAGCTTCCCTCTTCAGCCTTCAGAAATCCAATTGAAGGTCAAATCTCAATCTTTGCTTCAAGATCTGGAGGACCATACTTACAGGCAGGTGGTAGATCAGCTGAGGAAGACACTACCGCTCACTACTGAGGCAAAGCCACTCGAGAAGGCCTATGCTAAAGAGGTCCATCAAGTTATTCTTGAAGCGGGCAGTCTGGGCATCTCCCTGTCAGATCTTCAAGTCAAGTTCTCTCCTCCTGACAAGCTCAAGGCCATCCTGCAGGACTTGGAAAATTCTAACCATGTGGTGAGAGTGGGTGTTGATAGTTTCCAGTACGTGTGTTGGCAGCATGGCTCTCCCTGGGTTCTGGAGTCCTTTGCGATTCCCAAAGATGACAAGTCCTTTGTTCACCAAATGGTCCAAGAAACCTCGGGGCAAATGAGCCCCAAGAGTACCGAGACCCTTGCTGAGCAGCGTCACTGGAAGAAAGTGGCTTTTGTCCCCAGGGCCTGGAGAAGACCGGATGGCACCCTCAATAAAAGGGTGATCTGCCGATTTCTGGAGATGTTGGGCAAGCAGATCACTCTCTCAGCTTGCGTGTCTCAGGAGGGGCTCTGTAACCGCTATGCCGTCTCCTTCCAGCGTGTCCAAGTACTGGAAGCCATGGAGATTCTGGAGAAGATAGGCTGTGTCACCCGCATTTGTATCACCGGACATACCACTCCACAAACTCTTTTCTCCCCACAGCCAGCGTACAACCTCACCACTGAGGAGGAGGGGAGCAGTGAGAGCTTCTATGAGGCCACCCCAGACTGCTCCATCCGTCTGGGCCACTTCCTCAATCACCTGCTCACCAAACCCTAACTTCTCACAATCCCAACACCAAACATTCCACACATCTTCTCACCATATTTATTATTATTCATTCAAACAATTTCAACTCCATTCTGAAAAAGATAAGATTACACAGATATCAAGGGGTTACAAGATGAAAGCTAGGAACATTCTAAATTAAACGATTGAATTGACACTCAACTATAGAGAAAGATTTCTTATTCCATAAGATAAAAATAAAAGAGTACTTTGCTCTGCTATTTATTCTAACTACATTTTGTCTCTTTCTATTAAAATTGAGACCTAAATATGAAGCTATTCCTAAACACTATTACATAACAAACCCCCAAGTAAAGAATTCCAATTTTTTTTTATGTATAGTTATTATTTTTGTATATAAAATTTGAAAGAAAAAGTTAATCATAGATGTTATCTGTTTATCATCATCATCCTTAAGTATATTTTATTTTTTCCAATATTTTCTCATCTATATTTCATTTTCTACATTTATATAGTTTGTAATTAGAACATTTTAAACACCAACTTAGCACCCTCTATTGCTGAATATTAAAGATAAATACTTTAAATATATATAATTAAAACTTATTTTTTTCAATTTTATTTTCTCATTTCAGTTTCCTTGCTCCAAAATCACTTTACTAGGTACAGCTTAAAAAGAACAACCTAGTTTATGATTACTATTTAGTAACTTTCTGGTAAGAGGACACCTCTCTCTAAAGGATACCTTGGCTCTGCAATTAGGTGTTGTTCTTTACAGGGAGGTAGTTCTACTGTATATAAAATTTTAAGCATGACATAAGTGTTACAATATTATTAATATTATTATTATTTTTTTACAAAATGATTATTTCATAGATATATGTATCATAAGAGAAAATGATCTGATAACACTGGATTTTTGCAGAATTCTCTCATTTGTGTACATGCCCTCTCCAGCTCATATTTATTGATATTTACATTAATATATTTCAATGCACAAATTGTATTATTTATAATTAAAGAAACTACTGAATAGATAGATTAAGATTACATATCTTTTATTCTAATGGGCAAACTTTTCCAATATGGATTCTCCTTTTAAAATAAAAGATATGTATTGTTAATTATTTTAATGCTATAGAACACATCTTAAAAACTTTTAACAATTTGAAAAGTTTTAAAAAATATATATACAGTTAAACCTGTCTATAACGCCCCCTCTAAATAGCGCCTCCCTCTCTATAAGCGCTCGATTTTAAATACGTAGTACGATGCGATTTACATTAAAAGTGACCTGTCTATAGCACCCCCTCTCTATAGCACCCTATTTTGGTGAGTCCCAAAAGGGGGGCGCTATAGACAGGTTTAACTGTATTTAGTAATATATTAAAATATTTATTCTGTGTATATCTATTTATAAAATTCTAATATATATATATGTACCTCTCTATTCTATATATCATAATATATATATGTGATGTGTCTGAGGGGACAATTTTTCTGATCTCCAGTCAAATTTGAATTATTCTTTTAAAATATTTTCTTTGACAATTTCTCTCAAATTGTAAAAAAAAAAAGCTCTATGAAAATTTCCGGTATTACCAGTACCTTTTTATACGCTCAAGTTCTAACATAACTTTTTTTGCATATAGCCAACTCTTGTATTACATCTTGTAACAAATCTATGTGGTATTTATTGGTTTTTTATTTAGGTTTTGATAGATATAGGTTTTGTTTTAAAATAGATAAAATACAAATAAGAAAGAAGCTACAAATATTAATTGGAAGTTTAAACTTTTTAAATCTTGAAGATAAAGGTTGCCTGGCTGGCAAAAGGCCTTTTCTGTGAATTTTTTCCCCACATTCAAAACTTTTATCTAATACACAACGCTGTTACTAAAACTCTAACTCTAACTTGAGCCAAATAAGTTTTCCTCTCAATTCTATTTACATAGGCATTATTATGATACAATTAGCACACCATCTGTTATATGAAATTTGAACCATTTTTGATGCTTATGTTTCTTTTTGAAATAAAAAAAAATTCTACTGCCCTTACATTGAAATGATAAAATAATGGGAGGGCCTGGCAAAAAGAAGCATTTGTGTCAAAAATATAATTCAAATTTCTTATATTCATTAATTATTATTGTTATTATTATTATTATTTTTAAAAATATTTAGTATAAAAATGAAGATATGTAATTATGGACAAGAGCTGGCTATGCAATTAACCCCTGTAGTTATCCTACTATAGTTCTGTGTTTTTAAATTATTCTATTAACTTGTGTTTTGAGGAATAAAAATCTGCTTGTTTCCACTCTCTGACTTTACCCATCACTGAGCTTCCCCATGTGCATTAGGTGCAAAACTGAAGAGGCCACTCCCCAACATTTACTAAATTGTATTGGAAAGGACAAAAGATCCCTGTACAGAGAACCAAGAAGAGTTCTTGAGCTTCTTTATGAGCACGACCTCCAAGATCTTGTCTAATTTAGACTAAAAGGATAAGTAAAAAAAAAAAACCATCACTGAAATCTCAAAGTTCTTCCTCTCTCTCTCTCTTTTGTATTTATCAATTACAAGAAAATTAATCCCTCTTTTAGGAAATTTATATACCCATGCTAAACTTACAGTACAATAGAACATACTCCATGAGACACCTCTCTACAAAAGACAGTTTTCATCACCAAAATTACCATTTTTACTATTTAGAAAATCTCTGGTAAGAGGACACCTCTCTCTAAAAGGCACTTTGGCTATGCAACTAGATGTTGTTCTTTACAGGGAGGTTCAATTGTATTTGAAAACTTCAATTAAATTTCTCAAAAAAAGAAAGATGAATGAACTCCATTATAACATCTTCTGGAACTAAGATTGGTGGTATATTAACCCACAGTTAAAGAAACTCCTTTAGAATTATGATGTTATAGCCAAGTTGACAAGGTTCCACTGTAACTTGAAGCACTTCAGAAAATGGCAAAAGTTCAATTTATAGAAGCAGCTAGCTAGGCATGGGGACTTGTTTAGGAATAAAATGGACCCCACAGTAAAAAATGATTTACTCAGCTGAGTTAAATTATAGTAATTGGGACTCTTTACCAGAATGATTGAACCTTTTTAATGACATGGCAATTAAAATGCTAATTAACAATGTTTTTAAAACATCCAGTACAGTAAACACAATGTAATAAGACCAAATCTAAATAAATAGTATAGCATAATACATTTGTGTAACAGCATTGTTACCGAAATATCACATACAATTTATTTATTTAGATTTGGTCTTATTACCTTGTGTTGTATAATCTAAATTGTGCCTTATCATACAGTACAGTAGAACAAGCTCCATGGGAGGACATTCTCGCTAGAGGACACCTCTCTACAAAAGGCAGTGTCCCCATTAGCACAATTAACTTTTCTGCTAATTATCAACTCTCCAGTAAGAAAACATCTCTCTCTAAAGGACACTTTGGCTCTGCAACTAGGTTTTGTCCTTTAGAGAAAGGTAGTTCTACTGTACTTTATTAAAAAATGGCCTCTTAAGAAGGAATTTGAGTATTATGTGATAGCCACTGTGGAGGAATGTTCAATTGGAGTGAAATTATTGCTTACATTGAGAACACAACTATAATAATGTAAGAACTCCTACATAGGGTCTGAGTAGATTCTAAGGTACAACTTGGATTATAGATTAGAAACCTAAGGTGTAACAAGGAATCAAATACAAATTAATAAAGTGTGTGTGTGATGTTAAGTAACAGCCTTGTTACCATCTGTTTATTCAGTACTTTTGTGTCTGAGAATGGTAACAACACTGTAATGTCACAATTTATTGATTTGGTCTAGTTACCAGGTAAGTAGAGTGTTTCTATATTCCCTTAATGGCCCCATTTCAAGGTGGCTGGATGAAGAAACAAGAACCTTTCAACAAATGACAAGATCAGTGAACACCTTGGTACAGAATTGGTCTCCAATTTAAGGTAAGTCATGGAAGAAGAACACTTGGTCATGATAAGCTCCAATATTGGCATTATAGATTAGAAACATAAGGGTATAGTAAAATTTCATTATGGATATCAAATCTCTACAGGCTTGATACCTGATATGATTAGTGAAGATAAGAAGGATGGTAATAGTCAAAGACTTGGTCAATATTCAAGTAGAACATAGCCAGATAATATCTATTCAATAAATACACTAAGTTCCGTATTATTTCAATCTTGGTACAAATGACATTGATGATCAGGTATAGCTAGAACGTGTGTAGAAACATTTCTAATCTCCTAAGACCACCTCCTATATTGCGATTTCAAAAATCCCGGCGGCAATGGTAGACAAATGTATAAACACTAGACATCCAGTAGACGTTTAGAGAGTGGCTGAGGTAGTGTAAAGGTAGAATGAAAATGATGAAAGAAGTTACTGAATGATTTTTAATGGTAAAAAAAAGGAAAAATATCTTGCCAGATCTTGCAGCTGTGATGCCGTCCTGATCAATTCCTTGAGTCTTCACAACGTGCGGCCTCTAAAACTAGCGGCCAGATCTTGCAGCTCTGATGCCGTCCTGATCAATTCCGTGAGTCTTCACAATGTGCGGCCTCTAAAACTAGCGGCCAAATCTTGCAGCCACGGTTCCGTAATGATCAATTCCGTGAGTCTTCACAATGTGCGGTCTCTAAAACTAGCGGCCAGATCTTGCAGCCGTGGTGTTGTCCTGATCAATTCCTTGAGTCTTCACAACATGCGGCTTCTAAAACTAGCGGCCAAATCCTGCAGTCATGGTGTTGTCCTGATCAATTCCGTGAGTCTTCGCAATGTGCGGCCTCTAAAACTAGCGGCCAGATCTTGCAGCCGTGGTCTTGTCCTGATCAATTCCTAGAGTCTTCACAACTGCGGCCTCTAAAACTAGCGGCCAGATCTTGCAGCCATGGTGTTGTCCTGATCAATTCCTTGAGTCTTCACAACTGCGGCCTCTAAAACTAGCGGCCAGATCTTGCAGCTGTGGTGTTGTCCTGATCAATTCCTTGAGTCTTCACAACTGCGGCCTCTAAAACTAGCGGCCAGATCTTGCAGCCATGGTGTTGTCCTGATCAATTCCTTGAGTCTTCACAACTGCGGCCTCTAAAACTAGCGGCCAGATCTTGCAGCTGTGGTGTTGTCCTGATCAATTCCTTGAGTCTTCACAACTGCGGCCTCTAAAACTAGCGGCCAGATCTTGCAGCCATGGTGTTGTCCTGATCAATTCCTTGAGTCTTCACAACTGCGGCCTCTAAAACTAGTGGCCAGATCTTGCAGCTGTGGTGTTGTCCTGATCAATTCCTTGAGTCTTCACAACATGCGGCCTCTAAAACTAGCGGCAGATCTTGCAGCTGTGGTGCCGCCCTGATCAATTCCTTGAGTCTTCACAACGTGCGGCCTCTAAAACTAGCGGCAGATCTTGCAGCTGTGGTGTTGTCCTGATCAATTCCTTGAGTCTTCACAACATGCGGCCTCTAAAACTAGCGGCCAGATCTTGCAGCTGTGGTGCCGCCCTGATCAACTCCTAGAGTCTTCACAACGTGCGGCCTCTAAAACAGCGACAGGGATTCGCATCTTCGGCGTTGCCCTGATTGGGTCTTCTCAAAGTATTGCTAATTACCAGAGCTAATTAACATATTGAGCTATATGTTGAAGACTTCATCCTGGAATTCAATCTTTCTCCAATCATCCATACACTCTAAAATTGTGGTTTCAACCCTATTAATTAATTATCCTTAGTAACTCTCTATCTGAGTAAGATTACTTTAAATATATTTATAGCCTGTTGCTAGGTTATCTCTAACACTTTAGACCTTTTAAATATTATACTTTTAAAAAACAATTAATAATACTCGCTGCCTCCTAAATATTTCATCCAATTTACTAACAGCTATATATCTAGAGAAGAAATAATTCCAAATGAGACTTCAAATCTCCCAAATTTCTCACAAGACAAAGCACTAAGCAATTACAACTTTCTTGTTTAGACAACGACACTTGAGAAATGTATCTCAGATTTCTCTCTGTGTGAAATGGGATCTTTATAATTTAAAAAATGTATTAAAACTGTGGATTTGAGGTCGATATTCTCTCCACTCAGATCAATGCCACAACACCAGCTTGGACAACTACGACAAAGTTGGTTTTATTTAGAATTTAACAATGCTGGTGATTGACAAAGCCCCGATATGATCCTGCGTGCCTTGAGCGCGAAGATCGAGAGAGGTGCCCTTTATCTCACATAAACTCTCATTAGAGTAAAACTTCCAGCTCTGGTAACAAATCCCAAGTGTCCGATCAAACCTGTGTTGACAGACAGTTGGAGTAGCCGCCTCCTTATCTTGACGGAACCTCCCATGAGAGACCCTTTCACCTCTCTGAACGACCAACTTGGTGAAATATGACTTGGTCAAATATTACCCAACAACCTCCAATAAGAGACCACATCTAAGAGAGACCAAGAGTATCTTTGTGTAGATGTTCTTTCACGGGAAGGTCTACACACTGAACTATTGCACACAATCCTGGGTCATGAGGTTTGTGAGGAATTCCAAGATAACTTCGCGGATATGTGGAATCATGTTTAGCCCTTCAACATGAAAACCCACCTAGGGGATGAATGGTTAAAAATGTTGATCGTGCAAACCAGTCTATTCTCAACTTTAAACATCTCCAAAGTACCAGAAATTTACAATCTTAAATTAGATTTGGTTTTAAATATGGAAGAGAAGTTTTATTTCCAATTAGTTATCAGAATTGTATCCACAGGACTGCACCATCCTAGTCTTCAATGGTATTTGGGTTTATAAACCTGGTAGTTCTTCAATCGACTCTAGACAGGTGTGATGGTATATGGAATTAATATAAAAATCGTTGAAAAAAAAAGAGAAAAATTTGACCAGAATGTTAATTACAAAATCAATATTTAAACTCGATTTTATTGTTCACAAATGTATTGAGATACTGAATTGTATTTTGTGCGACAAATATTTTGATTTAATTTAAAAATAATATTTTTAAATTGTATATAAAGGCTGTAGGTACGAATAAAGAATTCGAAACTTAAGCCTACTTCTTCACAAATAATGAAGGGTCTATACGCCTCTGAGACATTGGCACTTTGACCATTGACCACCCCTCATTTTTACTTAAAGCCGTTATTTTGAAATTTATATTTATTACTCTAAAAGTTATACATTTTTAAAATGATTACTCAAAATTTTAAGAAAAGTGAAAAAAAAAAACAAAAAAAAACACTTGTTTCGGTAAAAAAAAAAAAAAATTCGACACTTGGATTTTTCTCCGATAAGTAGAAATGAAGTCGGTGGACGAGTGGTTGAAACCCTTGATTCCCGACAGCCATGAACCGGGATTGTATCCAGCATTGGACACTTTGTTTTAATATGTGAATAACCATCACATTCATTGTTGTAAATATCATAAACTAGGTTGATCTTTTTGAGCTGTACCTAGTAATTTTGGAACCAGGATAAGTAAAAATATTTTAAAATGTGTAATACTCTGGGAATTCAATAAGCCTTTGATATAAAATAAATTATATAAACAATAATCCGATATATAAAGATTCCATTGTAAATTTATTTAAGTAAAAAAAAAAAAATCAAACGACGATTCATTTTAAGTCAGCCTAATGGATCAATTATGAGCTCGACGGTGGCGCTCGAGTGGCAAAAGTGGGAACTAAAATTGGCTCTATTATTTTTTTTTTTACGGCTCGTTTAAAAGGAAATTTACGTGTTTATCATTTATCACTTATTATTATTTATTATCATCATCACACGCGTGGTTCCACTTTAAACGGGATGTAAAAAATATTAAACAAATTTTAGTTCCAATTTCTGCCACTCGAGCGCCACCGTCGAGCTGATCTTTAGTCCATAAAGCTCGCTTATTTGAAGAGAGAGAATTTATTTCCGATTAAAAAATAGATAAAATTTGCTTCAATTAATTATAGTAAAATTTAAGAGACTTAACAAGCCATTAATTTTAAGCGTTGTTTTTTAAATATTTCTGGTGGGATCAAGTCGATAATATAGTAAGGCCGTTGAAGAGCGATTAACACTTGAAAGCTAGCGTTTTTTAAATAAAAAAGATACTCATTGTGAGAATATAATTTTAATTTTAATACTTTTTTTCACAATTTTATCATGAATAAAGCCATTAATATATAGTCTCAACTTTTGTACTTAGATATTCTTTCCTTTTCTTCTTTTTCTCTTTTCTGAGCGTGGATTCAATGTCTTCCCCTGCTTCTCATTTTTTTTAGATTCATTTCTAACAGGAGAATCATCTGTATAAGACCGGAATGTCTTAATAAAGGCTTGTGTGTGTGTGAATAAGCCATTAATTGGGACATTGATTTATTTTTGTCTCAGGGTGTTATCATTTGATTATTTATTTGTTCTGGCAGATTTAGCGCTCTGACATAGAGATCCAACATGTCCTCAATGCCGAGAAGAACCACAGACCTCTTCTTCTGTCCAGCTATTGTACTACACAGGCTACAAACACTACTTGTAGTACAAGTCCTGCCTCTACTTCCTGACTTGTCCTGGAACTACCTGGTTCACCGCAGCTCTCCCCATGACTAGAACTGTGGCAGCCCGGGTAGTTGGCGATTTTCACTCCAGAAACTCGGGTTACCTCTATTTTCTCTCTATCTCTCCCTCGCTTTTATTCTGTATTTAACCTTATATAATCTTATATGGACTTTGAAATAAAGTAGTTTCAATCTCAATCTCTCTCTCGCTGATATTTATGATGAAAGGGTGGTTTTTGGATGCATCATTTCCCCCCCAATATCGATTTATGGAACTGCATAATTGTTGTACATATATTAATTAATTGTTACCACAGAGTGTGTGTAAGCTCACAGGATAATAGGCGCTAACTGAAAGAGGAAAAATTCCTTTGTTTAATATTGGTTTTCCTTTTATATTTTGTTCTCTCTCTTGTAAATCAATAAATATAATGTTTGATTTTAATAATTATTGGAATCAGTTTCATTAAAAATTCTAAGCAAAGTCAACAATATTGAAAAGTGTATAAAGCAGCATTTGATTTTGTTGTTAGGATCTGTGGATGTATGAGATGTTTTCCTGCTTTGATGAAGTATTTTAGATAATTCTAAGATTTACTAAAGATTGTAAAATACCAATTTCATTCCCAGCAAATGTTTATAAAACGTTGTTAATTTGAAAGAGATAAAATTATTTTTTTTTACACACATCCTAAATATTTATTAATATGCTTTCCCCAAAAACTATTATTAACTAGCGGATGTACCCGGCTTCGCCCGGGTTTTACCCGAGTAAAGGTTTGTCTAACGAATCTCTCGATAAAGTGAACATTTTTTCCCGGTCCCTTGAAAAATACTCGATAAGTTGAATAAAATCAATATTAATTGGTTCCCTCGGTAATTGGAAGTTAAAGGAATAGTATCTTGCCTTGGAATTGTATCATTATTCTTGTCTCAAATAAATTGCCGTGTCATCCTGAATCTAATTTTCCTAATTGTCTTTCCTAATATTTAGAGCAGATTGTTGAATTATATAACAGATAAATTAAAATATTTATCTTGATTATTTTTAGGCGAAAAGTTATTTCAAAAATTTTATTTGCTAGAAACCTTCCCAGTACTATACTAAATAACTTCCCAAAGTTTCATGGCGTTCCAATGAGTGGTTTGGTCAGGCATAAAGGACACACACACATACATTCATTTTTATATATATAGATAACTACACACACACCATTTTAGATAATGATAAATATTTTCTCAAAAATTGTAAAAGCGTGAAGCTAAAAATTGGATTAATTTAAAAATATGCACATATAATACAATAAATTATATATATTAAAATTTATATATAAAAAACATATTAATATTTAAAATAACACACAATATAAATTTGAATTTTTTTAAATAATGTATTTCAAAAGTCATTAATAATGTTAAAATAGTTTAATATTTCTTCACTAGATGGCAGGCAGTGTCCATAGCTTTCTTTTCTCAGTACTCTTACGAAATTTTGGTTGAAATATTTAAAGAAATTAAGAGTTATATTAAAATCGATTAAATATATAGTATAAATACGAGTAAATATATAAAAATAATATTTTAAAAATCTTTAATAAATATAAGTTTAATGCAGTGTTTAATACCCTTGAAAACCACTAGTAGGCGTTGGATGGCGCTCTCCGCGCCATCTGTATTCCTGAATCTAAACTATTTTAGCCTGGCGTTAGTTTTTTTTTTAAACAATCCATTTTATTAAAAAAAAGTATTACTCTCTGGGAATTCAATAAGACTTTGATATAAAATAAATTATATAAACAATAATTTTACATATAAAGATCCCTTTGTAGTTTTATTTAAGTAAAAAAAAAAAAAAATCAAACGACGATTCATTTAAGTTAATCTAATGGACCAATTATCAACTCGACGGTGGCGCTCGAGTGGCAAAATTGGGAACTAACTAAAATTGGCTTTATTTTTTTTTAACGTGTCCCGTTTAAAAGGAAATTTAAGTGTTAATGACTTATTTATATTTATTTATTATTATCAACAACACACACGTGACCCCACTTTAAATGGGATGTAAAAAATATTAAACAAATTTTAGTTCTAATTTCTGCCACTCGAGCGCCACCGTCGAGCTGATCTTTAGTCCATAAAGCTCGCTTATTTGAAGAGAGCGAATTTATTTCCGATTTTGAAAAATAATTTGCGTCAATTCTATGGAGTAAAATATAATAAGACATCCACTTTAATTTTGACATTGATTTATTTTTGTGTCTCGGGGTGTTATCTCTCATTAAGGTTGTAATATATAATACTAGACGAGTGACCCGGGCTTCGCCCCAGGATTGACCCGTGTGCATATCTACCCGAGTGATATATATTTAGATAAGATTTTTTTTAATAATTGTTTGTTATTAGCATTATCTATTTGTTGGCATCAGCATAATTTAATCTAATCTTGGCGCTGTTCGTGAGCTAAGTAGAATAATTTGAATATATAGTTTTAATAATTGATTTATATATATTTTTAAAATAGCCTATCGTCTTCCCCGTAATTTTTTACCTATGTATGGAAATTTTGGTTTGAATTAGTGAACTACTGCGAATTTGTATACCAGACATACAAACAAACAAACATACAAACATTGATTTTTATATACATAGATTATTATAGATGTTTATATACCACCTGAAAGACTATGTTGCTGATTGGGATGAAGAGGTGTAATATATAATATGTTTATATGGTTTTGACCAAGGACTTGGTTGTTGTGTGATGTAATCAATATATAGCGTGAGATATTCATGTTTTTAGTTCTTATGATAATTCTGTAATAATAAAATATTATACAAATATATAACAGTAACATACAATATCTTTTAATAAAACTACACTACCTATTGAATATTAGATAGAAGAGTACATTATACAAAGGTGATTATTTATTATTTGATGTTTATGATGAAAGGGCGGATGTAGAGTTCCCAATATCGATGTATGGAACTGCATAATGAAAAGTGTCTAAAACTGCATTTAATTTTGTTATTAGGATATCTGTGGACGTATGAGATGTTTTCCTGATTTGATAGAAATTTTAGAAAATTCTAAAGATTTACTAAAGATTGTAAATATACCAATTTCTTTCCCAGCAAATGTTTATAATTATATGTAATTCTACTGTCCTAAAAGCTTATGTCCATAGTTCTTCTAAAATACCCATTCCAAGAGTCTAGCAACAGTATCACTATAAGAGGAAGTTCCAAAAATGCAATATAACAGCGGTGTGGTAGATTAAACTGGCGAAACTACTGGGAGGGTTCACCACTGATGAGCCAGGCCCTCCCATTAATTTTTCTATTGCAGTAAGGGCAGTAGAAATTGTTTAATTTCAAAAAGTATCTTACGCGTTTAAAATAGTTTCGAATTTTGATGACAGCAAATATTTATAATACGTTAATTTGAAATATATAAAGTTATTTACAACGCATCCTAAATATTTATTAATATACTCCCCTCCAAAAAAAAAAACTATTATAAATAATTTAACAATTTTATATAATAAGTTAACGGTCAAAAGATGGCGTCTAGTTTTTGACGGGAGAGGCGACGTTTGCTTTTATTGATCAATTTCCTCGAGCAAAATTCCCATCTATATTTAGGCCATAGATTTGGCCCAGCCACTTTGCCAGCTAAAAACCTCTTTGGCAGATTGTAAAGATTCCATTAGATCCCTTGTTGATCTCATGGAATAAAGTCCGTCCTGGGCTGAAAAGAGCCATTAGCCCGAAACCATGGTCTCTAGGTGGACGCTTCTCAGTTTGCCAAAGCTGGTGTTGTGGCTTTGTCACCGACCCGAGGCCGCTAGTTAGCGGCAGCGGTCAATAGATGGCGTTTAGTTTTTGACGGGAGAGGTGACCTTTGCTTTTAATAGATCAATTTCCTCCTGTCAAAATTTCCACATATATACACACAAAGCTTTATTAAGACCACCGGTCTTATACAGATTCACCCCAGAAAGAAAGGAATCATAGATGGAGCTCCTGTATTTCCATATATATATATATAAGTCTGCTAAGGGGTGAGATCCTATTATATTCCAAGAGAAGAAAATATTTAGAAATCTCGCCCCGGGCGTATCCAAGGTCAGAGCGGGGGTTTCCCCGCAGGTACAGTACACACCATTACCCAGCCTCTTCTTTACGGCGAGTTCTCGGAATTCTAGGCATCTAGGATCTTATTTCCCAAATGGAATGGATATCGGCTGCACAGAGAACAGAGGGAGTTCTCCCAGTGGTTCATGATATTCAGTCATCTATTGAGAATGACCTTCCAGAGTGGCTGAAACATTTACTCACTGTGCCTGCCAATCCAATCTATCGGCTCATCCATCAATATCCCCGTCATATACCATCATTATAGGATCGAAAGAAGGCAGAATACACAGTATTCTTCCATGATAGAGAGACATGTGGTCTCTCATCAGATACTCTGTTTTAGCTGAAAGATTCCTTACGACTTGCACTGCCTGACACGACAGAGTCTCTGATGAAAGACCACCTCCGGTGAGTTTGGATTTGACCATGTTTTAGGCTATGGTTTCTCATGGGAGGCTCTACAGTCTTTGTTACCATACTCGCGTTGTCTACTAATTGCTACATCAAGTCTTCGAGTTGCTCTGAGAGATGATTCTGAGCAAATGACATCTCACTGCAATGTTCCTCCTACTCTAGCGGTGGCCTTTGCAAATGCAAGTCCTTACTTATGGGTTCTTCAAACTTGTCCCAGGGATGATAATCTTATATATACTCATTGATCCTTTCTTGGTCATGGCGTGTATGATTTTTATATATTGGCGGTTGTGTACTAGGCCTCTTCGGCTAATGTGTTTCACAGAACAGCTAACATGAATATAGATGGATTTCTTGAAAGTGTGAACAAGGTCCTGTTTACAAGAACATTCTTTACTGTCCAGACTGCTTGCCTACTCACACGCAACCCAAGGATTCTCTGAAACTCAAGGCGTCTGCATTTCGTCAAAAAACGCCGTTTTTAGAACACGGAGGAGACTTAAGGAGAATTTAAATCTGGAAGCGATAGCCCAGGTATTTGTTAAGCAGGCAGGGTAGGATGGATGTAAATTTAACACCTTAATTGCATAATGGTCTGGCGCCGGACAGTTCCAGCCTTACCTTGACCTTCACGTGTTGACAGCGAGGAAAACATCTGCTGCTGTCCGCTGTATTGGAACATCCCCATTCCCCCCCTTGTCAGAAAATGTTGCTTCAGGAGGAAAGATGCAATAACTCACTCAGCTTCTTGGTTACCTTCCACTGTAATAGGGCCGTGACCTTGCCCCCAGGGTCTGAATTTGGGAAGTTCAGAAGTAATTCGGTAAAGCATAAAAAAAAAACTTTTTATATAACTATGGAAAAACATTTTGCATGTTGGATATGTAACAAATTTAAGAAAATATTTTTTAAATCGTATAATGGATAATTATATCATTTTCTATTTGCAAAATTTTAATATTTAATACATTTTAATTTTTTGTTATGCAAATTTTTCTATATATATGTACATATATACATATTTTAAATATTCAGAATTTCGAAGCAGAAGAAAAGCGCGCACCTGCAGCTCAATCGTCTGCGCGACGAGGAAGATTCAGCTGGCTTTGTTGCCACCACCCATCCAGACAACCTGCTCAGAATTTTAATTCTTTTTTTGACATCTGAATAATTTACTGCCAAACGACTTATTACGTTAGCCTTCCCGGGTCAAAATGGCGGCGTCTGCCAAAACTAGGTAGTTCGTTTGGTTGCCTTTTTTTCAAATTTCGCGTCATCTCAGAAATATATTTGTATTGCAGGGTCTTCCATATGGGTGGATGTGCGCGGCTAGATATAAATTATTAAGATAAAATAAAAAAATAAAATGTAATATTAAGAGCTATTTTATACAAACATATAAATCAACTACAGTGGAAAATACGATTTATTAGATGATGCCACCATGCTTCTAACTGGTTTTGCTAGGTTATGTTTTTATATTGAAATGTGACATCACAATTTTCCTTTTTAGGGATTTTCTAACGTCTGGCAGGGAGGGATTTACTGCCAATTTAGTGATGATGTTAAACAGGCCAATCAACTTCTCCGCTATCTCCTCTCGGAAGTTGGCGAGATAAGGCTTAACCTTGGTCGCCGTCTGCCGCCAACCGAAGGTACAATTCCGCATAATCAACTTTACAATTTTCTAAATTGGTGGAAAAGAGTTGGTAAACACTGTCGCTGGTTATATTTAGAGTAAAGTGATGTCATTATAGACCTTTTTTTTTGATTATCCCTAGTACACGTGGTACAGGCCATGATAATCATGGTGGGTAAAAGTAGGCGACTGTTTTTACTGTAAGTGCACCACATTTCTACACATGTGAAAAGCAGTTCGACTTTGCACTTACAAATGTGCCAGAGCTCCATTTGGTTACTTGCACTCGCTGGTGAGGTTGGACTTTTGCAAGAATCGGGGGCCATTGGGGCATTTTTTTTATTTTTTTATTAGAAAAAAAGTGCCCAATCCGGGAATCGAACTCTGATCGTAGCGGTCGAAAACCAACGGTTTAGATCAGGCCTGGCCAACCAGCGGCCCGCCGTTAAAAAATTTGCGGCTCGCCAATCAACTTTATAATTCTTTTGTAACTTTCATTTCTCGTCTGTATATTCAAAAACAGAAATATATATTGAAATAATTATAATGATTTTTTATTTAAAATATTTTAATACATTTTAAAGTTGAAATTTTGATATAGTTAAAGTTTTTAGACCTTGTTTACGATTCCGTGCGGCCCGTGGGCCAGGGTTTAGACCCTTCTTCCACCGATCCCCCACTATACATGGGTACAACAGTCTCCCTGCTGGATAACTAGGCCCTCTTGAGTCAAACGATGATTTGGGAAGATATCTCGACACAGTTTTATTGACATCTTGTCAATCCAGGAGTTCACAGTCTGCACTATGATGATGATTAGATTGTAAAAAAAAAAGATATATATATTAAGAAAAAGGCATCGCCTGATCGTAAAACTAAAAGTTGCTGATGGCTTGCGCCATCTGTCGGAATAATTATCAACTAATCATTGATTTTTACTTATTATAGAATTGGCCAAATATCCATTATTGATTAATCAAGAAAAGCTAACCACGTACGCGTTTCGGGCTGTTGGGTCTCATCAGCGTGATGCAAGCTGTATCCAAACGACCATAGATATATCAATATACAATGGATATTTACATGGCCTCACCGCTGTAGAGTTTGAGGGAAGATCGCCAGTGGGTCCCCAGCGACACCACGCGTTTCTCTAAGTTTCTTGAAAATCTAATGGTTAGAATCTTTTGATCATAATCAGAATCAACAACAAAGATAAAAGAAGACACTTATCCTTGGAGACTTGTCGTTGATTCTTCTTGAAAATCTGTCAAGTGAATGAAGTATGCAGGAGGAGGAATCCCCACAGCAGGTGTGTTGGGGGAGTTCCCCTTTACTTGAGACATGAGCTGGGATTTTGAACGCAAGGGCTCGTATAGCCATCCTTTCTTCATTCCTTCGGCGCGTGCAAAACCATTTGATCTACATCAGTCTCAAGACTGTCTCGCCGGGGTGTTTGATCATATCCTTCGTGAGATGTCACTTGTTCAGATGTAGAACACGGCGGCAATCAATCAATATATCATTGGTAGAAGGGATAGTAACTACCAGTTGTCTTTTTGTACAAACACGGTATGTGTGCATATTGGTATGTTATTTGCAAAGGTTTTTTTTTCTATAAGTTTTTGTAATATTTTAATATATAGGTACTCACAGGGTATTTTGAAGTTATATCCTTTAGTTTGTGTGCTATATATTTTAAAGTGCAGAAGCCAACATAGAGCTTAGAAGAAGGGCAAAGTTGGGGTTATTCTGGTTCAGACTGGTTTCAAGGCCTCGACATTGAACCTTTTTCGTTTCTAAAAAAGCTCTGGGCGGCCCTAGTCGTTATCAGTTGCCATGGACGGACCAATATAGCTCGGCTTTATCAGACGGTCTGGTTCTTGGGATTATCTGGCCTGATCGCTAGCCCTGGGACGGAGAAGTTCAGCCATATTCAAGTAATATTTTAGCAGCCGAATCTTTCTTTTATTTATTCGGTTGACCCTGGTTCCTTAGGTGTAGACAAATGGTAATTGGTTTGTATTTCTCGGAATTTAAATATCTGTCTTTCTCTGTAGTTTCTGTCTCTCTGACGACACTGCCGTTCTGTCTCTCTGCCGACACTGCCATTGTGGCTCTCTGACGACACTGCCGTTCTGTTTCTCTGACGACACTGCCATTGTGGCTCTCTGACAACACTGCCGTTCTGTCTCTCTGACAACACTGCCATTGTGGCTCTCTAACTACACTGCCGTTCTGTCTCTCTGACGACACTGCCGTTCTGTCTCTCTGACGACACTGCCGTTCTGTCTCTCTGACGACACTGCCGTTCTGTCTCTCTGACGACACTGCCATTGTGGCTCTCTGACGACACTGCCGTTCTGTCTCTCTGCCGACACTGCCATTGTGGCTCTCTGACGACACTGTCGTTCTGTTTCTCTGACGACACTGCCATTGTGGCTCTCTGACAACACTGCCGTTCTGTCTCTCTGACGACACTGCCGTTCTGTCTCTCTGACGACACTGCCGTTCTGTCTCTCTGACGACACTGCCGTTCTGTCTCTCTGACGACACTGCCGTTGTGGCTCTCTGACGACACTGCCGTTGTGGCTCTCTGACGACACTGCCGTTCTGTCTCTCTGACGACACTGCCGTTCTGTCTCTCTGACGAGACTGCCGTTCTGTCTCTCTGACGACACTGCCGTTCTGTCTCTCTGACGACACTGCCGTTCTGTCTCTCTGACGACACTGCCGTTGTGGCTCTCTGACGACACTGCCGTTCTGTTTCTCTGACGACACTGCCATTGTGGCTCTCTGACAACACTGCCGTTCTGTCTCTCTGACGACACTGCCGTTCTGTCTCTCTGACGACACTGCCGTTCTGTCTCTCTGACGACACTGCCGTTCTGTCTCTCTGACGACACTGCCGTTGTGGCTCTCTGACGACACTGCCGTTCTGTCTCTCTGACGACACTGCCGTTCTGTCTCTCTGACGACACTGCCGTTCTGTCTCTCTGACGACACTGCCGTTCTGTCTCTCTGACGACAAAGCCGTTCTGTCTCTCTGACGACAGAGCCGTTCTGTCTCTCTGACAACACTGTCGTTCTGTCTCTCTGACAACACTGTCGTTCTGTCTCTCTGACGACACTGCCATTGTGGCTCTCTGACGACACTGCCGTTCTGTCTCTCTGACGACAGAGCCGTTCTGTCTCTCTGACGACAGAGCCGTTCTGTCTCTCTGACGATACTGCCATTGTGGCTCTCTGACGACACAGCCATTGAGGCTCTCTGACGGCACTGCCATTGTGGCTCTCTGACGACACTGCCGTTCTGTCTCTCTGACGACAGAGCCGTTCTGTCTCTCTGACGACAGAGCCGTTCTGTCTCTCTGACGACAGAGCCGTTCTGTCTCTCTGACGACAGAGCCGTTCTGTCTTTCTGACGACACTGCCGTTCTGTCTCTCTGACGACACTGCCGTTCTGTCTCTCTGACGACACTGCCGTTGTGGCTCTCTGACGACACTGCCGTTGTTACTCTCTGACGACAGAGCCGTTCTGTCTCTCTGACGACACAGCCATTGTGGCTCTCTGACGACACTGCCCTTGTGGCTCTCTGACGACAGAGCCGTTCTGTATCTCTGACGACACTGTCATTGTGGCTCTCTGACGACACTGCCATTGTGGCTCTCTGACGACAGAGCCGTTCTGTATCTCTGACGACACTGTCATTGTGGCTCTGACGACAGAGCCGTTCTGTATCTCTGACGACACTGTAATTGTGGCTCTCTGACGACACTGCCATTGTGGCTCTCTAACGACAGAGCCGTTCTGTATCTCTGACGACACTGTCATTGTGGCTCTCTGACGACAGAGCCGTTCTGTATCTCTGACGACACTGTCATTGTGGCTCTCTGACGACAGAGCCGTTCTGTATCTCTGACGACACTGTCATTGTGGCTCTCTGACAACAGAGCCGTTCTGTATCTCTGACGACACTGTCATTGTGGCTCTCTGACGACACTGCCATTGTGGCTCTCTGACGACAGAGCCGTTCTGTATCTCTGACGACACTGTCATTGTGGCGCTCTGACGACAGAGCCGTTCTGTATCTCTGACGACACTGTCATTGTGGCTCTCTGACGACACTGCCATTGTGGCTCTCTGACGACAGAGCCGTTCTGTATCTCTGACGAAACTGTCATTGTGGCGCTCTGACGACAGAGCCGTTCTGTATTTCTGACGACACTGTCATTGTGGCTCTCTGACGACACTGCCATTGTGGCTCTCTGACAAAACTGCCATTGTGGCACTCTGACGACACTGCCGTTGTGGCTCTCTGACGACACTGCCATTGTGGCTCTCTGACAACAATGCCATTGTGGCTCTCTGACAAAACTGCCATTGTGGCACTCTGACGACACTGTCATTGTGGCTCTCTGACGACACTGCCGTTGTGGCTCTCTGACGACACTGCCATTGTGGCTCTCTGACGACACTGTCATTGTGGCTCTCTGACGACAGAGCCGTTCTGTCTCTCTGACGACACTGCCGTTGTGGCTCTCTGATGAATGAGCATTTCCTTGTCAAATACACAGGAGATGCCATAGACCGATCCATGATCTCAACAGGGACCAGTGTAACAAACTTTGTTCCTTGGTAGGTCATCACATGTATTGTTCTAGTGGAGGATACTGCGATATGTACTATGGAAATTGGTAGGCTGTGGTCGCATGGTGTGTTCCATGGTAGGTCATCACATGTGTTGTTGAGTTGGAGGACACTGCGCCCGACTAGAGGGTTTAACCATGTCCCCCAATCAACATAACCAGTCCATGTGGATGGACACATATATCCACGGAGCGGAACTAGCGGACAGACATATGCCCCGCCCCCATGTGACCTTCACTCAATACCGCCACCACATTTTTGCTTCAGTTCCACATAGGAAGTAAAGCAGAAGACCTCCGTCACTTTCATCTTAAACCTTATCTCGCAGGTTTGTAATCCCCAAGACACACAAGATGAATACTGATGGGCCCGGAAAACCATTGTAAAAGAAAAAGGAAAATTTCTCCTGTCAAAATTTAAAATTTATTTATTTTTAAAGCAAAATTTCCATCAATATCTTATATCCGTAGAATTAGCCCAGCCACTTCGCCAACCTAACACTCCTTTGGCCAAGTCAGATTTCACGAAGCTCTTGAAGGGTCTCATGAATTCCAAACCACACTGAACTGACAAAGGCCATAGTTCGAAACCACAGTATTCAGGCAGGCTCTCTGAATTTTCCAAAGTTGTTGTTGTAGATTTTCAACTGACCCGAATCTGCCAGAGCGCAGAGATGATCAATGATGGCAAAAAGTTGTTGCGTCTTTTTGGACGGAATACACTCATGAACAAAACTTAAGGAAGTTTTATACTTATGTCCATAGATTCCCTGAATATCCTTAACCTGCCTTTCCCCATTGGAAAATACACGAAATATGAAAATTACAATCCAATAGTAGAGCAATTTGTATAATAATAGGTGAAACTACTGAGAGGGTTCACCATTGATGAGCCAAGCACTCTTTGATGATTTATAATATTAACATACATTTTTTTTAAATGTATAAAATAATTTCGATAGATATAAAAATATATTAATATATAATATATTCTATTTTTAAATCTCTCTAAACTCTCTCCCTCTCTCTCTCTATTCCCGGTTACTTTCTATAAGATTCTCCATAATTTCTTTCAGCCCGTAAAAAAAAAGTGGAAAAAAAAAAAAAGGGTCAGCCGAAACCTACCCATTAAGGCGGGAAGCTAAGCCTACTTTTGTGGTGGCAGGCGATTTAATCAGGTCTAGGCCTAACGAGGCTCTTTATCACCACGGTATCGTCTGGTTTAAAATGTAAAAGATGCTACAGTGAAAAAATGGCGGCCATGTTGGAATGCCAGTGGCGGCCTCTACAAGGACGATGGGTCAGAGGTCAAATATATATTATTTTTTAAAGATGGAACAATTTATAATACTATCTATAAATATATAATCAGCATATATTGGATCTAAATTTTTAACCAAAATTTCAAGGGGCAATTCGCCTTTCTTTATCGAGGTTTATCTGTGATTTAAACTGAATCACATGTTCAGGTAAACCACTCTCGCTATATAAGACCAAAGTAAGAAACTATCAGATGAAAACTTTGCTATACATAAAATATATATACAATCTATTATAAGATTTGATAAAATATATATAATGTGTGTTGGGCAACTCTGTGCTTCACTTCCATCAATAATTGACAATATGACCCAGAATAAGTATATTGCTACGGCGTTTTATGGTTTCCACAAGTCCATATCTCAGAAGAAGGCCAAGTGACACTCACTCCTCACTTTCTTACTGCTACTCTTTTTGTGTTGTTTTTCTTGCTTCCCTCTTTCTCTTTCTTGTTTTTTCTTTCCTTTTTTTTTCTTTTTCTACTGTCTATATCGTTGTTTCCTTTGTCTCACTGCTTTGTTCTTATGCATACCTCTGGTGAATCCTGTATAGGGTCAGTGACCCTGAATAAAGGTTTTTTGTTGTTGTTGTTTAACGTGTGTTGTATGCGTGTTTTTTTTGTGTGCCGTGTGATAAATAATATACAGTAGAACCTCCCTTTAGCGGACACTTCACTAGAGGACACCTCTCCACAAAGGACAGTTTTCATTTGCAAAATTAACATTTTTACAATTTAACAATTTTCCGGTAAGAGGACACCTAATTGCAAGGGAGACCTTAGGGAGACCTAAAGGACACTTTAGCTCTGCAATTAAATGTTGTCCTTTACAGGGAGGTTCTACTGTATATGCATAATGATTATTAATATTATAAAAAGAATGAAAAAACATGATTTAAATGAATGAAAATATGTTACATAATATATTATATCTAAAAATACAAAGGTCGCCTCTCCCGTCAAAATAGACGTCAATGCTAGATGCCACTTAGATCAATATCCTCCCGGCATTATATATATACCAGGTCTATTAGTATGAAACGCGAAAATGGGCGCCAGAGGCCGCTGTGCAACTTTATTTGAGTTGACGGTGGCGCTGTTGTAGGCGTTTTGTTCTTTGACTCACGTGGCATCAGCATGCGTGCAGTTTTAGAAAAATTCAAATCGTGAAAAATTTCTGGAGCCCGTGGAAAATGGCGATTTCCGAGCCAAAAAGTGCCCATTTGCGGGAAGTTTTGTTGTTCGCCTTCAACTGGAAGAAAAGTGCCACTGAAGCCCACCGAATGCCCGAGAAAGTTTACAGCGACCACGCTCTGAGCAAATCGCAGTGTTACAGGTGGTTTAAAAATTTCCAAAGTGGCGATTTTGAACTTGATAATGAACCACATGGAAAACCGCCCCAAAAGTTCGAGGACGCTGAACTGCAAGCTTTGTTGGATGAGGACAGTACCCAAATGCAGAAGAAACTCGCAAAACAGCTCCAGGTGTCTCAAGGTGCTGTTTCTCTACGTTTAAACAGCCTCGGAATGACCCAAAAGCTTTCCAGATGGGTCACCCACGAGTTGAGCGAAAGGCAGCAATAACGGCGTCTGGTAACCTGCGAAGGGCTGCTCGCCAGGCATGAAAAGAAGTCATTTTTGCACCGAATCGTAACTGCTGATGAGAAATGGATCCACTTCAGCAATCCTACGCGCCAAAAGTCGTGGGGCCTGCCCGGCCAATTTCCAAAACAGACGCCTAGGCCCAATCGCTTCGGAAAAAAGGCAATGCTTTGCATATGGTGGGACCAGACCGGCGTAGTATATTTCGAGCTCCTGAAACCTGGCAAAATGGTCAATACTAGTCGATACGAACAACAAATGCACAGTTTGAGATAGGCGTTGAATGAAAAAAGACCGGAATGGCGTGAAAAGCACAACAAGCTGATACTGCAGCATGACAACGCTCCAGCCCATAACGCTACGGTGGTCAAAAACACCATAAAAGACTTGGGCTGGGAACTCTTACCCCACCTGCCGTACTCACCAGACTTAGCGCCGTCGGACTACCACCTTTTCACATTTTTAGGACACGCCCTAAAAAACCAGGAATTTTCGAACTCAGACATACTCCTAAAATGACTTGTTGACTGGTTCGACTCAAAAGGAATAGACATTTTCAGACAAGGAATTCGAAAATTGCCTGAAAAGTGGTCCGAGTGTATAGCTAATCAGGGAGTTACTTTGAATAAAAAATCTTTTGTTGTATGGAATTGGTGAACTTTTGAATTCACTGAAAATTTTCGCGTTTCATACTAATAGACCTGGTATATCTATATATCAATATATAAAAATGAATGTTTGCATGTTTGTTTGTATGTCCGGTATACAAATTCGCAGTAGTTCGCTAATTCAAACCAAAATTTCCATACATAGGTAAAAAAATACGGGGAAGACGATAGGCTATTTTAAAAAATATATAAATCAATTATTAAAACTATATATTCAAATTATTCTACTTAGCTCACGAACAGCGCCCTCTATCAAAGATTAGATTAAATTATGCTGATGCAAACAAATAGATAATGCTAATAACAAACAATTATTAAAAAAAAATCTTATCTAAATATATATCACTCGGGTAGATATGCACACGGGTCAATCCCGGGTCACCCGTCTAGTTGATAAATAAAAATAGATTATATGTATAAAAGTATATAAAAATAAAGAAAGCATATCCTGACCAGGAGCACATGTGCTTTTTAGATGTTCCATCTGGTGGAACAGAAATCAACTAAACATTGATTTAACCTGTTCCCTGATAGTCAAGAAAAGCCATAAAAGTATATATATATATGTGATATTGTGTTGAATCCTGTCTGTGATTAGGGATCCTGTCGACTAGCTGTAATAATGCGTTGAGGTTCTGGTTGGCCTGTTGTAGAACCTCGTCGACTCTCGCTATAAGTTGTGGCAACCGAGGGTCAAACCTGTAGTAACCGCGAGGGACAGTCAGGGGTGGAGAGTTTTCCCGTACCTCTCTGCACCTTGTAGGATCTTTAACAGTTCTCACAGGGTACAGGCAGTCGTGGTCGAGGCAGAGTGGAGAACTGGGAATGTCCACACACACAAAAAACGAAGCGACACGTTGTAGAAGGTTCCTTGAATAGATAAAAAGCGAGCCAAGAGCTAAGATGGAGATAGGAGATTTCTTACTGTTTTACATCGTCGATGAGTTGGTGACAACCGGCGACAAGGGGTGACGCTGACCGGGATTGACTGGAACTGAAAATGGCTGTTGCTACGTGGGGTCCTATTTAAACAACTTTTTTGGACTAGGAAGTGAACTAGGAAATGGACCAGGAAGTATTGCCTTTCTGCACGTGTGCAACTCGACTCTGGCAGCGGTCTGGGCTTCCATCTATCTTTAGAAGTTACTTTGTAAATCTCTCTCTGGCTCTTAACTCAGTTTTTAATCTATTACACAGCTTTTATTTATTCATCCTCAGTACATTACATTTGGTGATGCAAGGAGACATGTCAATTATGCATATAATTAGTTATATTATAATTAGTTCTATATACAACATGACAATCTTGTTATAAATTACATAATATAGGGTTATTGGTTTAAATTATCATAGATGGGCCCCGTGAGTGAAAGGGTTTATCCGGGTTTAAGCGGGTAAAGCCTCTCTAACACAGGTAAGTAATTAAAATTTCTTTTAATTAATTGAAACTGTGAGGGTAAAGGGCCATACAAGATGTTTATTTGGCTATATCTGAAAATTATAAAAATAAAACTTATGTTTAATTTAAAAGTTATGATATTCATTATAAAAGAGAACTGTAGATAAAACCTTTGTTTGCTAAAAAAAATAATGATGATGTTCTAAGAGATTGTTGGTGGGCGTTGGAAAGGGTTAGGGGTTGAAGAATATGCAATTGTAAGTGTTGCACAGACAATCAAATACTGAGATCCAGGTGCAAAGCGAGGATATAGACTTGTGCGTCTTCCTAGGCAATGTTTCACCTGCGATCCTGTATAAGGTTACAGTGCTTTGTCACAATTGTAGGGTTATTGGGTTGGAAAGTTGTTAAAAAAAATAATTAATATGCTTGAAAGGGGTGGTAGAGCCATGCGATAAGTAGAATTGTTGTAGCGACAGTAAGTTGTCTGACTTGACTTGAAATCAAAGGTTGATTGTGGTCCGCTAGAGCTGAAAAAAATTGAAAATTGAAAAATGTGAACGCTTTGTGCATGCGTTGGTGATGTGCTCTGCGGATGATTGAAATAAACTTTTGAAACGTGTTCAGACCAAAAAGTCGAGACTTGTACTTCTGGGGAACGGTGTTTACAAAGAGTTTGTTGAATTACGAAATCAAAAGAAAAATTGTCAAGCAGTACTGTCGTTTCTAGCAATGGCTGAAATAGGTAGTGAGAAAGCATAGGGAATTAGTTAAAGAATATGATTGTTGAAAACGATTGTTGTAGATGCCCGATAGTTGATGATAAACATTGTCATATAATAAAGTTATTTAAACAAAAATATAGTGAATAAAAAGATAGAAATATGATTGCGGATAACAACAGTATAAGTGGATAAGATCGAACATGTAATATACGAAAGATATAATAATGAATTAGTAAAATATAAAAGATATAATAATGAGAATTAGTAATATATAAAAGATATAATAATGAATTAAAAATGATTATTGAAAGAATTAAATGTTTTGCTATTGTTAAAATAAAGTTGTTAAAATAATGTTGGAATAAAAATTTGATTATAATTGAAAAGTAAAAAAAAAATAAAAAAAATAATTATTCAAGATTTTATACAAAAAAAAAAATATAATATAATTAAAGGTTATTAATGATTAGATAAACAAATGGAGCAAAAAATGTCTCTTTTGAAGAAAAATTAAAAGAAAACAAAAAATATTCGTTCCTGAAAAAAAAAGAAAGGAACATATTCACACAATGTCTAGGTGTAGGTCCAAGATTATTGGTGTCTTTAGTTTGACCTATGGGGAGGCAATGTGGCCCTATGTCGCTTTGGTCCGGTCTGAGAAGTTGGTCTTTGCCAGATCTTCCCGATTATATTATGTGAGACCAGACGGGGAGCGATCTTGATCCCTAAAAATGATGTAGTGTAGTGGAAGATGTGGACTTTGGATACAGGAAGTGTATAGTGCATGTCTTAGGCGCTAAAAAGATTGCAGAGCGTTTGATACCGTTTGGTCTGCAAAATTTTTAGGTGAGCCTACCCAAACGCCGGCTTGTTACGCTTGGGAAAAATCATTTAAACTATTAATTTAACAGATCCTTTTTCCATGTAACATTGCGTTACCTATGGAGAAATGAGAGGTTAAATTCTTTTTTATTCCTAACGAATGAGCCGGTAATGTTGTGTTTGTTCATATTAAAAGCGTACCCAAAAGTCATATAATTGAATGATTGACAGTGAAGAGTGTTGAAGATTGGAACATTGTCGTGGCGATGGGCGCCAGTTTGGGGATTTAATCGTCTTTTTACGATGGTATAATATGGCGTCTCATATGATGTCATTTAAAGGATCGACAACCTTATAAAAATAAGATTTGCTATAAAAGGAATTTTATATAACTTTCCTATCCGTTTTAATCTGGCAGGTTATTTGGACACTAAAATCTAGCATTCTGCTGGGCCAAAGATACAGGCCTACTGCAATTGGAGGTGTCATGTTCACCTGACGCCGCTGCAACCGGTGTCATTTTAACATGGCCGCGGTGGCTTTGATGCCTACCGACATAGCTGGGTTGTTTATTTACGCAGGCGGTCCTTTGTTGCTGACCCTTTGTTACCGACTGGCACATGATGTCATGTCTGGCCTACGTCCCGAGTTGAGTTGTCTCCTCTTGTCTGTTTGAAAATATAGTCTTCTCGGTGTTCGCAAGTGTTGTGTTTCGACGATGTTGCGGACTAATTAAAAAATGTTATTCAATGATGTCAGGTTAGATGTGCGTAAAAGTGCGACTTCAACGTAGACACGCTTTTGGTGAGGTGTCACAGGCATGAAGGCGTCTTGGGCCTGTTAAGTGAGAAAATTGTTGTGGTGCGCTGTGACACTAGTGGGTGTTGTATGGAAAGGTGTCACGTGAAATCTTCGTTTTTGGGTACAGCATCTATCTAGTTTCCGAAAAATAACAAATTTATTAGTCATGGGTGGTTGTTGTACGAAACACATCGAGAATTTTCAGATTGTTATAGAGGTGGTATGTTTATCGTGAAGTCTTTGTGTTCGCGACGATATGGAGCTCGTGTGGCTCGAAATTGGATGTTGTTAAATCGCGCGTTAATAGATGTGGCCAATTGGAGAAAGTGATAGGGGAGTGTGTTGAAGTTCGTTCCGAGAGATGTGTGAATTATTAATAATTATGCATGTAAAAAGAAAAGGACGAGGGAGTGTGGCTATGCTGGAATTTTTAACTTGTTTTGGGGAAGGACAGTTACATTTCTAGTTGTGCTTTTGAAGATAGTGTATCTTTCGATTTTTGTATTTTTAAAAAATGCGTTTCATCTATGTTTATTAAGATTTGAATATATTTTTTAAATCGTTGCTTATGTTAGTGCGAAAATTATACTTGTAAAAGGGCAATGGCATGATAGTGACTTATAATTTGAATGGGGCGTGTACATAAAATAGTGAACATAACAATGATTTTTTGCAAAGTTTTGTGTATTTAATTAAGACATTGGTGTTTTTTAGTATAAAAATAAGGTATTAAAAAAAACACACAAATAAGTTTAGAATTATGATTCGAGTAATTTAAATCTAATATGATTTTTTTAAAACTGTAAGATTGCAGGTAATGAATTAACATTTAAAAGTTGCTTAAAATAAAGTAAAAATGATAAATGAGGGTGTACAATATTTAAAATTTGAATTGAAATGCTATAAAAATGGTAAAATTTGATTTAAAAATAATTACAGTAAAAATAAACATTATATTTATGGAAAATCAAGTTGTTAGCATGAAGAGAGAGTTAAGTAGATTTTTTAAAAACTCACAGTTTTTATGTTTGTTCAGTCAGGAGACTTGGTCTTTGGTTGTTGTCCTGATGACGTGGAAGGCGTCTTGTAGAGCTTGTAGCAGCTTGTGGATTCTGTTTGGCGATGGTGGCATGTCGTCTGGATGGTTGCGTCGTAAGGTCGAAGGTGGGTAACTTCTCACCGGCTTATTTTGCGGGATGTTCGGCTGTGTCGTTGGGGGGAAGATTGCTTGGTCGTTTCGTTGTAATGGCGTGCTTGTTCCTCCATCTTTGCTTCTTGGCTCTTTTCTATCTGGACAGTCTTTATCTTCTTCGTTGTGGTCTCCTTCGTTGTGGGTATCCTGTCGACTCTCTGTAATATTGCGTTGAGATCCTGTCGGCTATCTGTGATAATAGGTTGGGATCCTATTCTGTTCTGTGATTAGGGATCCTGTCGACTAGCTGTAATAATGCGTTGAGGTTCTGGTTGGCCTGTTGTAGAACCTCGTCGACTCTCGCTATAAGTTGTGGCAACCGAGGGTCAAACCTGTAGTAACCGCGAGGGACAGTCAGGGGTGGAGAGTTTTCCCGTACCTCTCTGCACCTTGTAGGATCTTTAACAGTTCTCACAGGGTACAGGCAGTCGTGGTCGAGGCAGAGTGGAGAACTGGGAATGTCCACACACACAAAAAACGAAGCGACACGTTGTAGAAGGTTCCTTGAATAGATAAAAAGCGAGCCAAGAGCTAAGATGGAGATAGGAGATTTCTTACTGTTTTACATCGTCGATGAGTTGGTGACAACCGGCGACAAGGGGTGACGCTGACCGGGATTGACTGGAACTGAAAATGGCTGTTGCTACGTGGGGTCCTATTTAAACAACTTTTTTGGACTAGGAAGTGAACTAGGAAATGGACCAGGAAGTATTGCCTTTCTGCACGTGTGCAACTCGACTCTGGCAGCGGTCTGGGCTTCCATCTATCTTTAGAAGTTACTTTGTAAATCTCTCTCTGGCTCTTAACTCAGTTTTTAATCTATTACACAGCTTTTATTTATTCATCCTCAGTACATTACATTTGGTGATGCAAGGAGACATGTCAATTATGCATATAATTAGTTATATTATAATTAGTTCTATATACAACATGACAATCTTTTTATAAATTACATAATATAGGGTTATTGGTTTAAATTATCATATATACATATTAGTATATATATATATAATAAAGAGAAATAATTCAGGAAGATATAAATCCTCTACAGGTTTCTGGAAAATCAAATTTTCTTTTATAGAATAAAAGCTAACGGGGACAAGATTCTTTATTAAAGCTCTATAATTTTTTAAATCGCTATTTTCAAAAGTTTTAAACATACATATTTGAAATCTATTTCTACAGCCCTTATATTGTGCAATGATTAAAAATTGAAGGAGGGAAGGCATGACTCATCAGTGGTAAACCCTCCCAGCGGTTTCGCCAAGTCAGCCTATACCATGCAAGGTTCAAACTACGACCTAGCTTCTCCCGTAGAATGTTACGGAATGGTTACTGTACTGATGTATCTCCTTCCATTTTTTATCACGTGATTGTCAAATAAATGATGATGATATGTAGCAAGGACAGCATTTTTGTTCGACTTTTGTCCACAGAGTTGGCTGCTTGAACTTACTGGCAGGATTGGCTTAATGCCGAGGTTCTCATGTCTCCCAGGCAAAATAGTTCATTTTTCAATCAATAGATGGCGTAGGGTGTATAATATAATTTTACTAACGAACTAATGGAACAGCTGATTTCATCCGTCGCTGCAACCTACCTTGTTCAATTAGCACAAATCTACACAGGTTTTTATAAATTTAAAAAGACACACACACAAATTATCTTTGCCATACATTTTTAAAAATTTAAACACAGCATTTAAAAAGTTGCATTTGATATTGTAAACTTGCAATGTTGAGCTTTATGGCAGGTTTTCAAGGTCGTCTCTTTAAACTGGTTACCTTGACATTCCTCATTTGTGAGTTCCTCGATGTTGACAATTTAAACATTTTTTTATTGATTCCTAGTCTCAAAAGTTACAAGAAAAATTGTAAAAAAAAGGAAAATTTACAGTAATTATAAATGAGGAAGACTTCCCCACCTTGAGAGAGTCCTCCTGTCCAGACAAGGAGGGATGTCCTTGGATCTTCCTCAGTTCCACGCCGAAGAAATACTTGTAAACGCGGGTCTGGGCAGACGCCAAGATCCAGGCCTCGCCCGAAGACCCAGCAGGTCGCTGGATGACATCCTCGATGTAGACAGAACCAGATAGTCATGTGGTGTATGGATTTTAAAGCCGATTTGAAGATGTTAAGCGGGGGGTCAGTGGAAGGATGGTCTAAACCGTTGGTTTCCGACCGTTACGACCCGGGTTCGATTCCCGCATTGGGCACTTTTTAATGTTTAAAAAAAAAAATGCTCCAATGGCCCCCCGATTCTTGCAAAAGTCCAACCCCACCAGTGAGTGAAAGTAACCAAACGGGGCTCTGGAAAATTTGTAAGTGCAAAGTCGAACTGCTTTTCACATGTGCAGATATGTGGTGCACTTACAGTAAAAGTAGTTGCCTTCTTCTACCCACAATGATTATCATGGCCTGTACCACGTGTACTAGGGATAAGCAAAAAAAAAAAAAAAGATGTTAAGCAACAACATGCTAGGTTCGTGTTTAAAATGGCTACCACTTGGAAATAACAAATGAAACTGAGAAATCCTTCTCGGCAAATCCTACCATCAGTACAGAACGGGCTTTGTTTTGATGAGATCCAGAAAGGACTCGTGGAATTATCAGAATGTGCCTAAGTCAGGGGTCGGCAGCAACCTTTTGAGTCAGAATAATAAAAAAATTACAATTTACATAATTTCAAAGTTTCTAAAGAGCCACAAAATGTTTTCTTGCCAACAATAAATAGTACTCACATAAATAAAGTTTTTACTTGTGAGAGTACTGCACGCAACTTCACATCCAAAGAGCCGCATGTGGCTTCGCGAGCCGCAGATTGCCGACCCTTGGGCTAGGACAAATTCTATGTCCAAAATATGGATAGAAATGAAAAACAAACTATGTGTTAACTCCAGGTGGGGCGTTCTGAATTTATCAAAGCTGGTGTTGTATCACCGACCCGAGTTCGTTAGTTTGCAGAAACGTTCAATAGCCTTTTACAGTAAATATTTTAAATATGATAATTAATTTTAGCGCTCTCTATAGCTGGGAGTTATTATTATTATTATTTTTTACGTTGCATAGAATAAATTTATACAATGAATAAAAATCGAATAATGGAGAGCATGACTCATCAGTGGTGAACCCTCGCAGCGGTTTCGCCATTTTAATCTTCAGACCGCTCTAACATTGTATTAGACTGCCGGTTCCAAAATCACTTTTTTAGGTACCGCTCAACAAGAGCAACCTAGTTCATGATAATTGAAACAGTGAATAATATGTGAAGGTTATTCACATATTAAACAAAATGTTAACGCGGGATTCAATCCCGGTTCATGACTGTCAGGAATCGAGGGTTTTACCCTCTCATCCACCGACTTATTTGATTGTATTAGACTGAATTCCTTATATACTGGCATTTTATATTGAGTACTGTAAATGGGTGTTAAAGAGATCATTATGGGGAGACATATGCTTTTTATACTGTATAAATATATATACTCATAGATAAAACTTAAGGAAGTGGGAAGTCTTTGATATCGCCGGTCGTTTGTTTTTTTGAAGGAGACAGAGACAATTTTGTTCACATTTGGTTATCTCGTGTGTCTTCAATAAAGGTCACTGTAATATATTTCAGAGTTATTGTCTGAATACCGATATACATGCTAAAAGGTACAATTCCCTTAAGTTTTGTGTCTCCATGAGTGTATATATTTAATGCATCGAGAAATGCTCAAACTCACAAATAAGGCCTGTTAAGCAACATGGATAATATAATCAATTTTAGTGCCATATTTCGCTGAAAATATAAGTTATCATACGACTACCCGCTCTGTGGTCTTATCTACAGCACAGCCGGGGACCAATCAACAGCCGCCACAATGTCAACCACACAGCATGGGGGGGGGGGGGGGGACAATATGCAAATTAGGAAGCTGGACAACCATCCGTCACAACGTCAACCATCACAAAGAGATGCCGCCATAGCTGCACAAGTCTGAGGTGGAACGAACTCCAGAAGCAAAGTCTGTTATCACAAAAGTATATTTGCACATACATTTTATTTACATATCGCATTCCACCAAGAATAGCCGCCAAGTCTGCCGTGAGTTATGACATCAAGGTTATAAAACTCCCAGTATCGAAGTTTCTCTTTTTTTTTTATGTCCCCCAAAGAGAAGAGGTCGTTACAAGGGCAGCGTCTTACGACATACTCGGACACTCCGGGGAACAAAAAACTCTCTATGCCACTTTTCTCTAATCGGCTTCTTTTATTTATCTGCCAATCTCTGATTGGCACGTGGCGGTCACGTGGGTTTTACAGCCAACCATGGCATTCCTTCTACACTTTTGGTCTTTTGGCTCTCAATTACCTATGGTTCAAAATACGCAATAAATCATTCAAAAATTTGAGTAATGAATTATTTTAATGGAATTTTCGATTTTTACACATGTCAAGCCCCTCAATTAATAGAAGTAACGAACGAAAACTAACTACAAACTCTAAAAATTGACTCAGAGTCCCGCTCAAATTTTTAAAAAGCCTCCGATATCTTCTGTTGAAGAAATTTTGCATAAGACGACATATTTCAATATAGGCTTATGTATGCGTGGTAAGGACAAAATACTCAGGAGACAAGTTTCTTCATTAATTTATTAAGACATCAAGCTTTCGGGCACAGCGTGGCCCTTCTACAGGATCAATTTTATAAGAAAAATCATACACTATATACACGAAGAATAAATCTGCATATGTATTATTAGAAATTAGTTGTAAAATTTTGAAATAATCGGTAATACTTAGGATTTTTGTTTAAAAAGAACATCGAGACATAAGCAAATTAATGAAATTTGTAAGAAGAATAATATACGAATATTACAAGGTATTAAGATAAAAGCGTAATAAGACTGAAAGGACGTTCCTACGATTCGACGGAAACTGTGATAAAATTATGAGTATTTATAAAGTAAAACAGTTTAAAAGGATATTAAAATAAAATGAACAAAACAGGGAATTCATGGGGTACATCAATGGCTATTTATGTAATAAGCTTATATACGGCTCAGGTACATCGATATGTCTGTTTATACTATTATATCTCAGAGATAGCAAGGCCTCGACAACCAATCTTTTGTGTTTATGTGGTATATTAGAATAATGTGATCTTGGATCAGTTGTGTTGAAACTATGTCCTGTCTGTGAAATGTGCTGGACAATAAGTGTTTTCGGATCGTTACGTCTGATGTTTCTGTCGTGTTCCTGTATTCTGTCTTTAATGTAACGGCTAGTTTCACCTACATAAACACTGTCGCAATCGTTGCATTTTATGGAATAAACAGCATTGTTTCTTTGAGCAGTGTTCCGAGGCGTGTTGTTTTTAGTGATAGGGTTCCTTAAGATAGTGCCTATACTAGGGGTGTTGGAAAAGTAAGTGCGGATGCCGAAGTTCTTTAGTTCTCTAGCTATAGGCTATGTATGTATGCATGCCCTATATGTAAATAGTTTTTTTTTAAATCTTTTCGCGGACTTTCCTACAAATTTGGAGACTTAATTAGGTTTACTTATAACATCTACACGTTATTATTGTTAAATTAGCTTTTACTTTTTTTTTTTATCCCTTTGGAGACTCAATTTCGAAAACCACGTATTTTTAATTATTTATGTTATTTCTCTCTCTTATGATATATATTATCCAAAATTACATTTTCTGTAGAGCTTACTGCAATGTAAACAATGTTAGATGGGAGGGCTTAGCCCAACACTGGTGAAATCTCTCAGTGGTTTCAACAAATAAATCTATTCTGAAACCATTCCGCATGTTGTTTCTTTTCAACAAAAAAATCAAAAATTATCTCAACGAGAAATAATGGGATGGGAATCCCTGGACACTTTTATTTTTCCGTTTATCATTACTCTTCAAAATTCACCTTTTCATACCTCATCCCAAAGGTTGAAAATGGTCGTGAAAAATCAAAATTCATCTCAAGGAGAAATAACAACCATTTCCAACCTTTGGGATGAATTATGAAAAGGTGAATTGTGAAGAGTAATGATAAACGGAAAAATAAAAGTGTCCAGGGATGGGAATTTAGATTTTTCGTTGAAAAGAAACACATGCGGAATGGTTTTAGAATGTCGTTTTGCAATCACAGGCCGCATTATATTATATTGTATTATAAAATAAATCTATGGACAGCTTTACGATTGTATTGGATTGTTTGAAGTATTTGTTGATGGCTGCAATTTATAATTTACTATAGGATTTAATAAAGGTTTGTGTGTGTTTATTGTGGTGCTTATCTCCATGGTTAAACCAATTCCTGAAGTCCACTCCTCTCCAATTTTGCGATGGTAGTTATAGGCCTGGAAAATAGGTTCTCTATTGTCAGTTCTAAGCATGATAAGATATGCTCGGGAGAAGCTTCCGCACTATTGCATTTTCAAGCAGTTATTGAAGGTTTTTTTTTGTCCATTTTGAAATTTTAAGGTTTTTATATGGCTACTTCTTAGTCTAGCTGTTTGTTGATTTCTATTGAGTTTTTGAAGTTTTTCTAATTGTTTCAATGGTTTGTACCAGTGATGATTTGGATAAATGTATTGTTATATGAACAGCTGGATACCAACAATGAAACAATAATTCTGAAGATGGATAGTTGGCGACTACTGTACGTGGTTCCAGGAGTTACAAACAGTTAGCAGTAGTATAGCACTAAATTCTTGTATCCCAAAGACACGTTCCGCATATCCCACGGAGGAGCCCTAGGTGATGAGCTCTTTAAAAAAAAAACCCCGGGACTCCGAAGCCCTCCAGAGGGATTATATATAAAAAAAGAGCCATAAAGATGATGTTATCATCAGAATAAATTGTGGCAGCAAGTTGTGGCGGGAGATAAAGATTTCTCCCCCAAGAAAGAAATATGTCAGGTACCAGACATGTGGGAACAGGTTGGTGTGCAGCCAGTAGCGTAGAGAACGTTGTTTGGATAGAAATTCCACCATATATATGAAATAATTTGAGGTCTGGTAAGCCTTGTAGAGAATCCTGTTGACGTGTATTCATAGTATTTACTATTTAATCATTTGTGACCATTGACCGGAATGCAGAATTTGCATAGTTAATTATTATTGTTATTATTAGAATGTAGCTTGTGCTGTAAAGACAATTAAATCTTTAGTAGCTTAAATAAATGTCTGATCCTTAAATCTTAAATACACCACAGTTGGCGACGAGGATAAAAAGTAAGTTAAAATTATGTCAAATATAGTTCCATTTCCTGCTTTCACGCCAGATCAAGACTTCGAAATTTTCGTGAAATGTTTGCGTTTTGCTTTTGCCGCTAATGATACTTCGTTAGCTAAACAAGTACCAGTTTTACTGGCGGTGATAGGCCCAAAGTTATTTAAATTGGCCGAAGATTTAGTAGCGCCTGAAAAGCTGGAAACGAAGTCATTTGATGAAATAGTCGCACTTCTAAATAGACATCTCGCGCCTACACCTAGAGTCATACCAGCTAGATATAAATTTTTTAAATCAAGTCAAGAAGATGAAACTATATCCCAATTTATGGCAACATTGAGAGGTCTAGCAGAGCCTTGTAAATTCGGAAGCATGTTAAACGAAATGCTACGAGATAAATTGGTGGTTGGCGTTAGATCCGAAAATCTACAGAAACGCCTATTGCAAGAAGGCGATGACGCAACATTAGACAAAATTTACGAAATTGCATTATCATACGAAGCCGCAGAACGAGATTTACTATCAATGAAAAATGTAGATTATGCAGATGCAAATATTCATGATGTTAAAAAATTAAATAGTGCATGTTCTCATTGTGGTAGACAAAATCATCTATCAAATAAATGCTTTTTTAAAAATGCAAAATGTCATGAATGTGGAAAAATTGGACACATAAAGCCGGCTTGTAGAAATAGAAAAACTAAATATGCCAAAATACAGCACGGATCAAAAGCTACTGGAAAAATAAATGTGGTTGAAGCAGGTAATAACGGAAAATATTTTATTACTCTAAATGTGGACAACAAAAATATACAGTTTGAATTCGACACAGGTAGTTGTCACACGTTGATGCCAATAAATTTATATAAGAAATTGTGGAATAAGAAAATATTTCCTATAAATTTACATCTCAAATCTTATTCAAATACGAAGATTGATGTTATTGGCAAAAGAGAAGTGTTTGTAGCAGAGGCAAATAAAACTCTTCCATTAATTATAACTGAAGCAAATAGGTCTGTATTGCTTGGCACTACTTGGATCAAGTGCTTGCCTGCTAAATTTTTAAAATTCTCGGACATAAATTTAGTCCAAGAAACAACATGTTCCTTTTTGGTAAATAAATTTACAGAGGTTTTTGACACTACAAATGTAGGTGTAATTAAGGATCATAAGGCGCATCTAATTCTTAGAAAAGATGCTAATCCTAGATTTTTCAGGGCGAGAAATGTTCCTTATGTAATGAGAAACGCCATTGAAAAAGAATTGGAAAATCTTGAGGCCCAAGGAGTAATCACAAAAATAGAAAGAAGCGATTGGGCTACGCCTATAGTTCCTATAATGAAAAAGAATGGCCATGTCCGTATTTGCGGAGATTTTAAAATAACACTAAACCCTGTACTTAAAATTGATCAATATCCACTACCTAAAATAGAGGACATTTTTGCCATTCTCGGAAGAGGAATAAATTTTAGTAAAATAGATTTGTCCCAGGCATATTTGCAATTAGAATTGGACGAAAAATCAAAAGAAATGGCCGTAATAAATACACATAAAGGACTCTATAGATATAATAGACTTCCCTTTGGCATTGCTTCTGCACCAGCAATATGGCAGCGAATAATTGAACAAATACTGTCCGGCATACCAGGAACTCTTGTCTATCTAGATGATATACTAATTACCGGAGAGTCTGAGGCTGACCATCTTAGAAATTTGGAGGCAGTCTTAAATAGATTAAATGAATATGGCCTCAAGGCTAACAGAGACAAATGCAAATTTTTTCAAGAAAGTCTTGAATATTGCGGTCATGTGATCGATAAAATGGGTTTGCATAAAACAAATGATAAGATAAGGGCTGTTTTGGATGCTCCAAAACCACTAAATGTAACCCAGTTACGAGCGTTTTTGGGATTAGTTACCTATTATCACAAATTTATCAGAAACGCTGCAGATGTTTTATCGCCCTTATATGCTCTTCTAAAAAAGGGAACAAAATGGCATTGGTCAACAGAATGCCAAAAGGCTTTTAGGGAAATCAAAGAAATCATCTCTTCAGATCAAATATTGATAGCTTACGACCCTAAATTGCCAATCCGTCTGTCGTGTGACTCAAGCAGCTACGGACTCGGTGCTGTGTTGTCTCAAATTGATGTCGACGGAAATGAACGCCCTATATATTTTATCTCGAGGACCTTATCTCAGGCTGAAAAGAAATATTCGCAGATTGATAAGGAATGTTTGAGTATAATTTGGGCTTTAAAGAAATTTAACAATTACCTTTTTGGAAGAAAATTTGAATTAATAACTGATAACAAACCCTTGCACCATATACTAAACCCCAAGCGGGAAATATCATCGAACATGTCTGCACGACTACAGCGATGGGCATTGATCTTGTCTTCATATAACTTCACAATTGAGTGCAGGAAAACTGGAGACCACGGCAATGCCGATGGCCTTTCTAGATTGCCACTGGAACAATGTGAAGAAATGGAAGAAGATGCTGTAAATACAGTTCACATGATTAAACAATGTGAAGAATTGCCGCTCACATCGAGTCACATTAGGCGAGAATCTTGCAAGGACTCAATCTTGAAAATAGTATACCAGAACACATTGTATGGTTGGAAAGATAAGCCATCAAATACCGAATTGCTCTCGTTTTATTTGCGAAGAGAAGAGTTAACTGTAGAGCAAGGAATCCTACTTTTGGGAACACGAGTAGTTATTCCAAGGAAATTCAGAGCGAAAATTAAAGCTGAGTTGCACCAAGGACATCTAGGTGTTGTAAAAATGAAAGCACTAGCGCGAAATTTTATTTGGTGGCCTGGAATAGATCGTGAAATAGAGGAAATTACTAGAGTCTGCAGAGAGTGTAATATAAATAACCATACGTTAAAGCAAGAAAGTGTTCACAGGTGGGAATCTGCTCCTACACCTTGGTATCGAGTTCACTTGGATTTCGCGGGTCCATTCATGAACAAAATGTTCTTAATTGTCATTGACAGTTATTCGAAGTGGCCGGAAGTTATTATAATGAATTCCACGACCGCGGGAAATACTATCCGAGTTCTGAGAGACTTATTCTCGCGCTATGGTATTCCTGACCAAGTGGTCACGGATAACGGCCCTCAATTCGTTTCGGAAGAAATGAAATATTTTTTTAAATCAAATGGAGTTCATCATTTGAGGTCTGCTCCTTATTTTCCAGCTACCAATGGTTTGGCAGAACGCTTCGTACAAACTCTGAAAAGAGGCTTAAAGAATATGAGAAATGAAGAATTAAATAAGAGTTTGGCAAATTTTCTGTTCACATATAGAACAGTACCACATTCGAGCACTAGGGAAGCCCCAGCAGTACTTTTTTTAAAGCGGATGCTTAAATGTAAGTGGAACCTATTGAAGCCAAAATTGGAAGTCAAGCCAGGATTTAAAAAGGGATATTCCCCTGATTTTGAGGAGGACGAAAATATTTTGGTCAGAGACTTTCTGGGTCCAAATAAATGGAAAGAGGGAAAAATTATAAAGAGACTGGGGAAGTGTTTTTATACGGTTAAACTAAATGACGGCAGATTATGGAGACGGCACGTATGCCAATTGAGAAAGAATTACATCGTGCCTAGTCCGGCTCCCGAGAAATTTCTGCCGGAGCAACTGATAAAGTGTCCAAGTGATGAGAGCCGTGCAGAGGATGGTTCTGTGGAGATTCCAGTCTCTCCCAGTAAAGAGAACATTCCCTCCTCTCCAGGAATCCCTGCACCAGAGGAGCCCGGTCCCGCAGCTTCGGACCAGGATAGGACGCCTCAGCGAAGGTATCCTATGAGGGATAGGAGACCTCCTGAAAGATTTGGATTTTGAAGGAGGGGAAGGAGCTGACGTGTATTCATAGTATTTACTATTTAATCATTTGTGACCATTGACCGGAATGCAGAATTTGCATAGTTAATTATTATTGTTATTATTAGAATGTAGCTTGTGCTGTAAAGACAATTAAATCTTTAGTAGCTTAAATAAATGTCTGATCCTTAAATCTTAAATACACCACACCTGTCGACTACTGAAATAAGTTGAGGGCTGGTAGCCTCTTGTAGAATCCTGTCGATTACTGAAATAAGTTGAGGTCTGGTAGCCTCTTGTAGAATCCTGTCGATTAACTTTGTGATGATAAAGTGTTGACCGAGAGGAACAGTCAGGATGTGGTGAGTTTTCCAGTACCTCTCTGCACCTTGTAAGTCCTTTAAAAGTTCTCACAGAGTACAGGCAGTCGTGGTCGAGGCAGAGTGGAAAGCTTGGGAATGTCCATACACAAAAAACGAAAACACAGTTGCACTAAGAAAGTTCCGTGCACAGATAAAAGTTGAGCTAGGAGCGAAAGATGGAGATAGAAGAGTTCTTACTAACTACATGTTAGATGAGATCGACATGAGGTACGACCGACGCGGGCTTGCACTGAGGGTGAACTAACTGTATTTTTGGCTAAAGACGGGGGCCTTTATATACCTTTTCTGAGAAAGGGGGTATTGCATTTCAGCACATGCGAGAGGGGCGTGGATCGTCTGGCGAAACTGTACAACTGAACAACTTTGTTGTTTTGGCAATACTATATGCTCGATCTCTGCTTTAGCTCAACTCTTAATCAATTACAGAGTTTATTTATTTATCCTGTTTGTACAAATTGCATTACATATGATGATGTAAAGACACATGTCAATAATACGTATAATCATTAACAGATGTGTTTCTATTATACAACATTAAAATCTTGTTATAAGTTATTTACAATATGGGTTTGTTGGCTTAAATTACCATATATATATATATGTCGTAGTTTGCCTAATGCCCAAGAGATATAATTTATTTTCGCCATAATTAATATGTTAAAATGTAAATACAAATTCACCCATCTATAAATACGCTGTACAAAATAAACGTGGGAGCCTGCGCGCGCGCTCACGAGTGTGGAAGAAGTCTTTTTTCGAAGCTTACATGCACAACGGCTGCGCCCTTCCATTCGACCACGACAGATACGACATATATATATTGCCACGTTGAAAATTAGGAAAGACAAACTTCAGGATGACACCGCAATTTATTTATGAAAAGAACAAACTATGAATGATGAAGATAAACAATAAGGGAAGTTTACAGAGTAGCAAAATATAAACATAAAAAAATGAAACTCTGTTAATAAAATAATAAATAATTCGCTACAATATATAAGTACGACTTCAAACTACTTATTTTCACATTTCGCTTCCTATATTAAAACAATTGACCTGATGTAGCTAGCGCTACACAACGCAACGTCTTCACGGCATTGGCTGATTGTCAAGTAGCGTGAGACTGCTGTACCACTGGAATAGAAACATGGCCAAATGAGATAAAATGTCTTCAATATAAAAATTGACAAACAAACCTTTCTAAAACAAGAGCTGATAGAAAGAAAAGGTTTTCAGAATTGGAATCAGCACGCCGAAAAACCCCAAAAACATCTGTTTCTTTCCTGGAAACAGACAAAAATGTTTTATTATTAATTTTTTTATTGCGAAGTGCAATTTCTCCCCGCGTGTACTATTCGTTCAATGAGATCTCAACACGCCACGTCTTATTTAGAACAACACCTTTATCTTTAAAAACTGAATTAAAACAATGAATTTTAAAAATAATTTGAATCTCTTTTGTTACATTGAATGCCATCTTCCTGCAATGTTATATTGTATTCTGACCTGAAAAACATCATTTTGGCAAATTCGATCGATTTTGATAACTTCATCCATAGGAAGTTATAGAATCGAAGGGGCCATATGAAGGCCATAGACAAAAAGCAATATATACATCATATTTAGGACAAAATAATAAAGCCTCCGAGGTTGGGTTTCTTTCTTTAAAACGTTTAATAATGCTCAAGCTTTCGGGTATGGTGGCCCTTCTACAGGAGCAACGCAACTGGTGGTGAATCGTTAGCAGCTGTTATATATTTACCTAATATGTTTACATATTTACAAAATTTTTATAAGAGAACTATTAATTTCTTGATCTGAAACTGGTATTGTGGCTCATTCTTTATTGCACCATAACATTTTGTACTGAAGCGATACATAAAATTCTAATGGCGGTGGTGGTGTCTTGTCCATCCATGGAAAAGGGGGTGCCATTGCCCCGTTAGTCAGCCACATTTCAGAGTTCCCTGTTCACGGTTACCGTAGCGGCTCACGACACCGTACTACAGAGCAGTCCCTTACTTGTGCTGTTTCTCTCGCCGCCACGTAGACTTCTGGGCAGGACATTGTTCTAATGCTTTTTCAAAGGGAGAGGTGCAACTTTTGGAACATGTATATCATTCTGATCGTATAATTGAATATCGTTGATGACTTTCTGCCATCTATAGAAAAAATTACTAACAGGACGTTGTTTTTTTTTACTTCCCCAAAAAGTTCAATAAACTTTCTTGAAATAACAAGCAAACTTACGTATGTGTTTCAGGCTTTCGTCAATGTGGTGAAAGCTGTTTGTTAACGCTATACCAAGATGGAAATTTATTTATAATTCAATAAAAGGGTATTGATTGCCAAATATATGTAAATACGCTAAAATACACCCATAACTCGCTTTGCGTCGGGGTTACGTTCCAAAAAAACATGACGCAAATTGAAACGACGCAAAGTGAAAATATGTAAAGGCGCAATCAAAAACAAAGATGTTGCCATATTTTAGGAAAAAAAATTCAAAAAAAAAAAAAAAATTAAAGACTCGAATCCAAAACAACGCAACTTCGAAAATCTAACGACGCACAGTGAAAATCAGTAAAAATTAAGCAGCGACGCAACTTCGAAAAAAAAAAAAAAACGTAAAACGAAACGACGCAAAGCGAGGTATTGGTGTATACCATATTCCCGTAATTTTATGTTGTGTCCTGACCTGAAAATCGGCTCTACCAATTCGTCAGCTTAAACACCATTTTGGCAAATTCGACCGATTTCACAACTGTCATAATCTTCTACTAAAGCTCTATAAAAGTCGGTGGATGAGAGGGTAACACGCTCGATTCCCGACAATAAGTCGGTGGATGGTAACACGCTCGATTCCCGACAGTCATGAACCGGGATTGAATCCCGCGTTAAAAATTGTTTAATATGGGAATAACCTTCATATATTATTCATTGTTTCAATTATCATGAACTAGGTTGCTCTTGTTGAGCGGTACCTATTAATGTGATTTGAACCAGACCAGGACTAAAGCTCTTTATAAATGTTGAAATATCATGGAAATTTACGACACCATTCGAAGGAATTGTTTTGATGGCCTTTAATCTTCTAAGAAAATATATTTTACTCAGAAGGTTTTCAAACAGTTATGAAAAAAAAACCTTCATTATAATGATTACAAAAACATTTGATTTGCATAACCAAGATATCAAATTATACATAAAAATACTATTTGTGTGTTCTGTGTATTTTTAAAAATAAATTCAACAAATAAAAATAAAGCTGGTCTCCCATTTACCAAGTTTTTATCAGTTCTAAAGAAGACGTTAATTTGAATTTATGGCAAAAGTGGGGGGGGGGGGGGGGGGAGACAACAGGACGGCCATCTTAGCTTGCATCTCACGTTCCTTTTTACAACTTCCTTGAAAAGTGGAGAGACAGAAGCTGTGACGTCGTCTTTCTGACAGTCACAGAAAACCTATTAACTTATGCCATATATATACGTGTTTAATTAAAAAAACATATATTGGATCAAAATATCATTTATTTTACCAATATTTCAGTTGGCTGAACGCCAACCTTTATCAAGGTATTATAACATATTAATGTGTGTCAACAACAAACTCAGCGCCACATAACGTCAATAGAATTAAGTTTTAAAAATATTTTGCTTATATTCAATGGGGAGAAAAACATTTTTGATATATACATTTAATTAAATATTTATTTATGGATTGCTCTATTTTCGAAATATATACGTGTGTGAAAAAATAATAGAAAAATATAAAAAATATTTATTTATTCACATGTTAAGCGTATTTACGCAAGTGTTTGGTCTTAAATAATCATTTATTGGTTTCTCAAGAAGCTTCTGGGACCAAAAATTCATTTTTGGTCGCATTGGTACAGCCTACTCCACGCTGACGAGCGCCAACAGCTCGAAACGCGTTCGTGGATGGCTTTTCTTGATTTATCAAGAAATTGGGTTGGCCAAATATCAGGAAACAGGCTAAATCAATGTTTAGTTGATTTCTGTTCCACTAGATGGCGCTCTGCCTTCTGAAAATCACATGTGCTCCTGGTCAGGATATGCCTTTTTTATTTTTAATATGTATATATGTGAAAAAACAAGAAACAAAACAAGGTCAGGTGTTGATATCAAAAACAAAAATCCTGACCATTCACATGAGCATTTATAGATGGCAGAGCGCCATCTAGCGGAACAAAATTCTATAGATATCTTTGGAACAAGCTAAATTAACGTTTAGTTGATTTGAAATATTTTTTGATACACAGTCACCTTTAATGAAAACACACGAGATAACTAAGTGTGAACAAAATTGCTTCTGTCTCCTTTAAACAAACAGACGATCGGCGACATCAATGACTTTCCACTTTCTTAAATTTTGTCTATGGGTGTATATTAATTTTCCCTATTTACATCACATGTACCATGCATGTCTCGAGGATTGGAAGATTGGCAGACGACGATGATTTTAGACCTCCATGACCCGAGGTCGAATAACCGCATTGAGTACACCAATACCTCGCTTTGCGTCGTTTCGTTTTGCGTTTTTTTCGAAGTTGCGTCGCTGCTTAATTTTACTGTGCGTCGTTAGATTTTCGAAGTTGCGTTGTTTTGGATTCGAGTCTTTAATTAAAAAAAAATTTTTTTTTCCTAAATATGGCAACACCTTTGTTTTTGATTGCGCCTTCACATATTTTCACTTTGCGTCGTTTCAATTTGCGTCGTGTTTTTTTTGGAACGTAACCCCGACGCAAAGCGAGGTATGGGTGTATTTTTCTTTTCTTCTGATTCAATGGCCCCAGATTCTTTCAAAAGTCCACAAGTGAATACAAGTGAATACAAGTGAACACAAATGAACACAAGTGAATACAAGTAGGGGCCCTGATATAAGTGCAACTCCAGTTACTTTCTACACATGTAGACATGTTGTACTTACAGTAAAAGGCAGTTTCTCACTATATATCATGATGGAACATACGTGTTTCAGACTGTTGGCCCTCGTGACGTAGTGTAGGCTATTTGTTGATATTTATTCCGAAAGATGGATCAATTCAGCAGAACATTTCATATGCACGATAAAGTGATGTCTTTAAAAAAATTATCCAATGACCCCAGTACAATTTTATGCTATTTTTAAAATGAAAAAAAAAAAAAACTAAATGAGTTCATTCATGTTGTTGTTTCTTATCCCCTTGTGTAAAGATTACACGAATTCCATGAGTCCATGATCTCATGGAATGGGGTATAGGGGTGCAGCTTTCGTTGATCATGACACCATAATCCAGGCACACTTTGGTGAAAGTCTGACTTTGCCTGTAGTTTGAGGCCGTTCCTAACATGGAAGCCTTTGCTGCCGACTCTAACATGAGTACAGACACAGCTCCTTCATATCCTTGGAGTGGGACTATTGCTGAGGTCCATCAACCGGGTCAGTTGAAGTCAGGATTTTTAAAGAGGGAGTGTCCCTCCTGGTTACAGCATCAAGTCTACCAGAACAAGACTTGATACGATCATGTAGAGGGTTTACTGTACCTCCCAACAATGTCCACTGCACCACAGGCTAGTTACAGAGGGGTAAGCATGAGTTCATATATTAATTTTATTGGTGTATACATATACTGTATATATACATTAGTTATATAGAATTAATATGAATATTTCTCTCTGTTTCAACAATTCTTGTAAAGAGTGAGGCATGCCTAGTGTCAAGGAAACACACACTGGGACTCGACCCGCCATTCTAACTCCCAGCTGAAGATTTTTAATAAGCCATATGGTATAGATAGCTTCAGATAACTCCGTTAAACCTGCAACAACAAGCTTCGATAGATGAAAAAAGATTTAGAAGAGGGAGATGAACCATCCAAAGATACTGATGTTTTGATTCAGGAATTTGAGAATGTTGTCATTCTAGTGTTTCAGACGCGGAAGTGTGGTTAATTGTCGTGTTGGAAGACTTCGAGGAAACAGACGAAATTAATGCGTTGCTTTTTTATTCTCACAAACGAGTGAAGAACACATAATGGTATATATAAATGAAAACAAGATAATGTCTCTATGCATTTTCACTCTTACACTATTGCAAGGATAAAGTGGCCATTACCGAAGCGATCTCCCAATGTATTTTGTCAATTAGTTACGTTACCTAGCAAGTCTCAGACTTCCATCTTTTTTATAGTATTCTTTCGTCTTGGGACGATATGTGTATGTTGACACATCACAATGGGAATCTGGGATCCCAACTAGGTGTGAATGCTATTTTCAAATTTCAATAAACTATTTTGAACTACAAACTGTCTCTTTGCAATCCTGGCACAAAGTCAGAAAAAATCAATTCATAGAAAAACAAGCCTTTCAAAGCAGATTTAGCATTTCAAAAAAATCTGCAACTATTGCTTATTTTTGCAAAGCAAGTCTGAAAATAAAGTGCATGGGGAGATGATGAGTTAATTGCTAGGTTCTGTCTTTCTCTCTGGCAATCCTGGCACGAAGCCATTGGCACAAAGCAATTAACAGGAGAGTATGCATCTAGATGGTATCTTTGAAGCAGCTTTGGCATTACAAAAAGTAATGAAACCATTGCTCATTGTTGCTCAACTCCGAAAGTAATGCGCGAAGACAATGAGTTAATTGATGAGGATAATTAATGAATGACACCGACCGTCTGCCTGTGCTGGCGCCAGTTCATACCAGAGACAATAGGATCAATAATAAGAAAAGCTTATATGCAAAAAAAGAAAAACCTTATTATACAAGACGGCTAGATTTTGATTGTCAGTTCTTCATCAAGTCATTCTTGTAGGATCGTTGGATGATGAATTATGAGCAATATTCTCTGAGGTTCAACACCCCAGTCATAAAAGGCCTGGGCACAATGTTCCGAGGTTCAATACCCCAGTCAAATAAGGCTAGGGCAATGTTCCTTGGTTCAATATATCAGTCAAATAAGGCTAAGGAAATGTTATGAAGTTCAATACTCAATTAAAAAAATCTAGGGAAATGATCCGAAATCCAAAATCTCGGTCAAAAAAAGCTAGGACAAAGTTCCAAGGTTCAATACCTCAGTCAAAAAAGGCTACGACAATGTTCCGAGGTTCAACACATTACATCAGTCAAAAAAGGCTAGGACAATATTTCAAGGGTCAATACCTAAGTCAAAAAAGGCTAGGACAATGTTCCGAGGTTCAACACATTACATCAGTCAAAAAAGGCTAGGACAATGTTCTGAGGTTCAACACATTACATCAGTCAAAAAAGGCTAGGACAATGTTTCAAAGGTCAATACCTCAGTCAAAAAAGGCTACGACAATGTTCCGAGGTTCAATACATTACATCAGTCAAAAAAGGCTACGACAATGTTCCGAGGTTCAACACATTACATCAGTCAAAAAAGGCTAGGACAATGTTCCAAGGGTCAATACCTCAGTCAAAAAAGGCTAGGACAATGTTCCAAGGGTCAATACCTCAGTCAAAAAAGGCTAGGACAATGTTCCAAGGGTCAATACCTCAGTCAAAAAAGGCTAGGACAATGTTCCAAGGGTCAATACCTCAGTCAAAAAAGGCTAGGACAATGTTCCAAGGGTCAATACCTCAGTCAAAAAAGGCTAGGACAATGTTCCAATGTTCAATACCTCAGTCAAAAAAGGCTTGACAATGTTCCAATGTTCAATACCTCAGTCAAAAAAGGCTAGGACAATGTTCCAATGTTCAATACTCAGTCAAAAAAGGCTAGGACAATTTTCCAATGTTCAATACCTCAGTCAAAAAAGGCTAGGACAATGTTCCAATGTTCAATACCTCAGTCAAAAAAGGCTAGGACAATGTTCCAATGTTCAATATCTCAGTCAAAAAAGGCTAGGACAGTGTTTTAAGATCCTTGTCGAACCAAATGACTCTCAGAGATTCACAGTACCTTTGAAAGAAAGCAGTTCAAGGAATGCTGCTGTTTACAAAAATAAATACATTATGTACCGTATCTTATTTACATAATACATGTGTTCTATACTGTTTACATCCCCGTGGGGCGGTAATGGCCACGCCCCCGCTATCTGTTCCCGCCCACCAGCTATCGTCTGCTGGTAAAAAAAAAAAAAAACGCCCTGATAGAACGAGGGCTAGTGAATAATTTTTTATTGTGTTTCGGAAGCCATCTAACGGTCAAGCGAAGTAAGTTTTCCTAGCTCATGTATCTCTATATCTGGTCAAAGGGATTCCTCTTCGTTTTCTGTTTTCTACTATTTTACATATATGCCTTTTTATAAATACATATATTGGATCAAAATATTATTTATTTTACCAATAATAATAAATAATACCAATAATAATATAAAAATAATATTTTAATCCAATATATACCTTTTTAATTAAAGATTTATTTATGGATTGCTCTATTTTCAAAACATATATTTATATGAGGAATGCCCGTTCTATGAACGAGGTCTAGAGAACGACAGGTAAACTTTATTGACGTTTCATAATGACTTTTCTCTCTATATATAAAAGTCAATGTCTGTTTCGCGATAAACTAAAAAACTACTGAACCAATTGGTACCAAATTTTGCATGTCGCTTTTTATAAACCCGAGGAAAATTTTCGGCTACATTTTGATTAGTATTTTTGGCTATTTCTTTTTTTCATTTGAAGAACTTTTTTTTTACACGGAGTAAATACGAGGCGAAGTAACAACACGAGGCCAATTAAGCGACCAATGAGCGTTCTGCATTTCTTTTCAAGTTGCTTACGTACTTTTTTTAAAAAATATCTTTTTATACGAGTGTCACTTTTTTTTACAAAAGTATTAAGAGAGAAATTTATATTACTAAGTTACGGTAAGTGCACACAATGCAATTTAAAAAAAAAACTTTACAAAATTAGCGTTACTGTATGTAAACAATGGCTTTCGTATTTTTTATTAATTTTTGTTCTGGCCTTTGTTTTTTTTATATAATCTAATATATAAAAGTCATTGTCGTCTGTTTCGCGATAAACTCAAAACTACTGAACCAATTGATACCAAATTTTGCATGTCGCTTTTTATAAACATGAGGAAAATTTTCGGATGCATTTTGATTAGTATTTTCTTTTTTCATGTGAAGACATTTTTTTACGCGGAGGAAATACGAGGCGAAGTAACAACACCAGGCTAATTAAGAGACCAATGAGCGTTCTGCATTTTTTTTTCAAGTTGCTTGCGTACTTTTTTTTAAATATCTTTTTATACAATTGTTACTTTTTTTCACAAAAGTATTGAGAGAGAAATTTATATTACTAAGTTTACGGTAAGTGCACCTAATGCAATTAAAAAAAATAAACTTTACAAAATTAACGTTACTGTATGTAAATAATTGCTTTCGTATTTTTTATTAATTTTGTTTTGCCTTGTTTTTTTATGCCTTTTAAAAAAATAGTTCAAAATGCAGTCGCAGTCATTAGCAAACACATATGTTTGCTTAATTTCCATGTGCTCTTTTATTTTTTACAGAAAAATATTTACATGCCAGTATTTTGGATAAATATTTTTATAAACCTATTTTTTTCTTATTCTTACTGAGAAGATGGGCATCTCAGTCAAGATCCATCGCAGTCACTCACTCAACTCGGGCAATTTCAAGGGTTAATGCGCTGGGGCCGGTACCTCGGGGTTGGGTGGAAAAGCTGCTATCTATTTAAACTATATTAATTTTGAAACAACTAAATGGATTGCAAAAAAATAATTAAATCAAATATCTAAACACAAATATAATACAATTTTTGCAATCATACACGCTTTTTTTCCTGTGGTTTATGTGTTACTTCTGTATTGCTATTCTATGGCACTTCTACTACTTATTATTGATGTACTTTCATTATGAAGGAAATTGTACTCAAGGGATTTCTCGGGCGAAGCCGGGTCATTCGCCTAGTATTCTATGATTTTATATTAGAGTTATAACTCCACCTTTGCCGGTCCCAAGCCCGGATGAAAAAGGAGGAGGGGGAGCAGTAACAAGCTCGCTAAAAAACCTGGGCTCAGCTGGCCCGGCTGATAGTACCCTGTAAGGGCTCCAGGGATACAGGATGAGCAGCGTTTGTACTCCATGTTAGGAGCGGTTGCACATGGCGTCTGTTCCTCATGTCAGAGGCGGCCATTTCTTTTAGAGCTAAGTCGGCCTGCAACTGAGTAGTGCTCCCAGTCTTAATGACAAAGGCAGATGCATTCTACTTCACCCAGTCATGATCTCAAGTTTTACAAGCTTGATACCTTAATATGATTGAGTGAAGATAAAAAAGAAGTTATTAGAGTTATTATAATATTAAACGTTTAATAATATGTGTGTAAATAAACTTTATTTCTTGTATGATTATTGCTCTAAAATGTAAATTTAAATAACTTTCTCTCTCTCTCTCTCTCTTTAAAACTATAAATAATTTGCATATACAGTAGAACTTGGATAATTCGAACTTCTTTAATTCGAAAACCTCTTTAATTCGAATATTTATCTTGGTCCCTAGAATTTCCTATAAATAGAATTTCCGTTTTTAATTCGAATTTTTGGATAATTCGAATTTTTTTATGGTCCCTTGGAGTTCGAATTATCCAAGTTCGACTGTATATATTTTAAAACTATATGTACATAAAATAGATTAAACATTTACATGCAAATACCCACATAGGATATAGCGTGTGTGTGTTTTGTAATAAATAAATAAATAAAATAATAATATATACAAACTTATATTAAAAATGCCATATCCTGACCAGGAGCTTTACAGAAGGCAGAGCGCCATCTGGTGGAACAGAAATCAACTAAACATTGATTTAGCCTGCTCCCTGATATTTGGCCATCAATGTTTAGTTGATTTCTGTTCCACCAGATGGCGCTCTGCCTTCTTCAAAGCACATGTGCTCCTGGTCAGGATATGCCATTTTTAATATTGATTTCAACACCTGATCTTTTTATCTTTTATTTTTTTCTTTCGTTTTTTTTTTCATATACAAAACTGTAATGGGTATCTTTTAAATGTAATATAAAAGATACCGAGATTTTGTGCGTAAGTTTATTTCATAGATAATCGTCTTGCAAACAATATTTTCATTATAATATGATGCACTAGCGCGCCATCTGTTATCAAAATTCGAAACTATTTTAAACGCGTAAGATTCTTTTTGAAATTAAACAATTTCTACTGCCCTTACTGCAATGGAAAAATCAATGGGAGGGCCTGGTTCATCATTGATGAACCCTCCCAGCGGTTTCGCCAGTTTAATCTATCATACCGCTGTTATATTGCATTTTTGGTGTTGAATTATCTCCCTCCGCTGTAAGCTTTCGGAACAAGCTTTTTCGGAGAACAAACACCGGACAACACAAGGCAAACGGCCCGCAGCATCTGGAAGTGAGCGCCGTTTGTGAGGGAACCAAGGCAGCACCAAGCACACCTAAGGCTCCGCAGGCTTCAAAAATAAGGGATCATTTCAGAGATCAAGATCAGGAGATCAAGACCCAGAGATCAAAAGGTCTGGCTTTTATCTTTAGCGAGCCCCCGTTGGGACTTATTGCATTTTTGGACTGAAATTATCCTCATCCGCTGTAAGTCCCTGGGGGACTTTTTCGGACAAAAACATCTGGACGACACATGCAAACAGCCCGCTGCATCTGGTAACAGCGCGCCGCTTGCGAGGGAACCAAGGCAGCACCAAACACACCTAGAGCTCCAAGGCACCCAAGGCTTCAAAAATAGGTGATCATCAGAGATCCGGAGTCTGGCTAAAATCTTTCGAGCTCCCGTTGGAACTAATATTGCATTTTTGGTATCAATTAATCCGCCTTCTACATGCTAGTCTGGAAGCATTTTAAGGCACAATTGAACACAGGGACAACACATGCGAACAGCCCGCTGCATCTGGTAACAGCGCGCCGCTTGCGAGGGAACCAAGGAAGCGCCAAACACACCTAGAGCTCCAAAGCACCTAAGGCTTCAAAAATAGGTGATCATCAGCGATCAGGAGTCTGGCTAGAATCTTTCGAGCTCCCGTTGGAACTGTTAATATTGCATTTTTATATATATACTATTATTGTGCCTTCTACATGCTTCGGTAAGCATTTTAAGGCATAACTCATAGTTAGGTGTCTCCGAGCAACCCGCCGCAGAGGAGGGCCAAGGAGAGGGCTGAGGAGGCGACGGCGAGGCCGTGGGCGCCCCGGGGGAGAGGAGGGCTAGTGCACGCCGTTTTGAGGGAACCAAGGCAGCGCCAAGCACAACTAAAGCGCTGCAGGCTTCAAAAATAGTCAAGAGTTCATTTCAGGGATCGAGACCGGAGATCAAGACCCAGAGCTCAAGAGGTCTGGCTTTTATATTGCATTTTTGGAACTTCCTTTTATAGTGATACTGTTGCTAGACTCTTGGAATGGGTATTTTAGAAAAAACTATGGACATAAGCTTTGAGGACAGTAGAATTACATATAATTATAAATATATAATATGCTTCGAGCAATCGCTCTTCCGCAAATATCAAATTGTGTCTTTTATTAGAACATTTATAATATGATGCACTAGCGCGCCATCTGTTATCAAAATTCGAAACTATTTTAAACGCGTAAGATTCTTTTTGAAATTAAACAATATAATTATAATATCATCCTTATTTGTTTCATACGGATGGGAAAACTCAGAACTTCTATAATAAGTTTGGTAATTAATGATTTTAAAAAATAGTGTGTCATTTGTATAGCTCCTGTATTATGTCTAGCGTAGTCTAATTGAGGTCATATTGGTAGACTTGGAAGTGCCAAAGTCGTACTGCTTTTTACATGTGTAAACATGTTGTGTACTTAAAGTAAAAACATTCGCTAACTACCTACCATGATTATCATGATCTGTACCGTAATACTTGGGATAAATAAAACAAACATTATTCCTTTAATTGCCAGACTGCTAGGGAAATTAGTACAAAGGACTCAAATAGCCTTAAATCATTAAGGAAAAGGCTCAAATGAAAACGTTTCCCCCCAAAAAAGAATTGTGTTTTAAAAGTGGAATCAATGTAAGGTTGATGACTTGCCGAATTTCTCAAGTGATTACGATGTTCTGAAAAAAAATTAAACAAATTTAGCAGACGGAAAAAAAAAATCTTTAATTTTTTAACTAAAAAAATCCATACGCGCGCGCGGGAATGAAAAAGGTCTTAATAATGAAATATATTGTTTGATTGATATAATATAAAAATCGACAGTCTTTTTCTACTTCCTCTTATCACTTATTTTCGGGAAAATGGGTTTGAATTCGACTTGTTTGATTTGTTAGCGTCTTGTACAAAACAACGAATCACTAACCTATCATGAAGACGTATCTTTATTGACTCGCCTCTCTTGTAATATGTTATTTTACATATGCTACATGAACCAAAACATTAACTTGTGATGATGATATATTCAATCACTGAATAACCTAACATTTTCCCTTTTTTCACTAGTCTTTAAATCTACTTGGTTTTTTCACCAGTCGACCTGATCTGGTTCTAGTCTCTGATGCAGCATTCTCAGGTTCACTTACCGTGGGGCTGTCACTCTTTGATTGGATTCTGCATTCGGTAGTTTCAATTCGGGTTCTTTTCACAATGTTGTCTCCTCCTGCTGATGAAGTAGATGGTAAGCAATTTGATACAGTTTGTTCTTGATCAATGCTTTCTTTTCTTCCTTCTTCTTGATTGTTTGTAGATTTTTGATTTGCTGAAGCCTGTTGTGGTTTAATCCAGGTTCTATTTCTTCTGTAGGTTCTACCATGAATATTCACATCATAGGATCTTGTGTTGTGTTCATTTGTGATGTTAGCTTTGGACCATGATGGGGTGGTATTGGGTGTTCTGACATACACTTCTTGTCCTATGTCTAAGTCTGGTAAATTTTTAGATTTTCTATCATAGTAGTATTTTGCCTGTTGTCTTTTGATGGATATTTTATCTGGAATATTTTCTGGAATTGATGGTTTAAGTAAATTTGGGTGAATTGGCAGTATAGCTCTCGTTCTTCTAGACATGATTCTTTGTACTGGGCTTGAATCTATGTCTATAGTGGGTGTATTTCTCCAATTTAACAAATTTTGCCAAAAATCACTATTTTCTTGTTTAGATTTCTTCAGTAAGTTTTTTGCTTTTTTAACTGCCGCTTCAGCTTTTCCATTTCCCTGACTGTGAAGTGGTGATGATGTAGAATGTTGAAATTGCCATTCTTTGCTGAATTTTTGGAATTCAGTCGATGTAAATTGCCTTCCATTGTCTGAGACTATAATTTGAGGAATTCCATATCTGCTGAATTGTCTTTTGCAGCATTCAATTATGTATTCAGATGTTGTATTTTCTAGGCATTCAACTTCAAAAAAAATCTGAGTAATGATCCACTATTATTAAGTAATTCTGTTTGAAGATTTCGAATATATCAAGAGATATTCTTTCCCAGGGATAATTTGGAATTTTGTGAGATTTCATTGGTTCTCTCACTTGATTCTGTGAATTTGATAGACAAATAGAACAATTTTCAATTTCTTGCCCTATTTGTGCATTCATTCCTGGCCAAAAGATATTGTCTCTTGCTCTTCGCATACTTGAATTAATTCCGATATGTCCTTGATGGGTTTTCATTATCATCTCTGCTCTTAATTTATTTGGAATTACAATTCTATCATTCTTTAGTATGATTCCATCTTGAACTGTTAATTCTTCTCTAAAATTCCAATATTCTCTGGTTAGCATTGAAGTTTGATTTTTATTTGGTGGCCATCCATTTAGAATAAGTTTCTTCACTTCACACAGAATAGGATCAGATGATGTTTCTTCTCTAATTCTCAGGACAGTGTCACTGCATACACTTAATGTTTCCATAACATTGACTGTGGCAATTTCTTTGTAAATGATGTCAATGGGATACACATCATATTTCAGATTTTCATTCCTTACATCTTTGATGCAAGCTCTTGAAAAGATGTCCGCCAAGTGCATTTGAGATCCTTGGACATGTTCTAGTTCTAAGTTATATCTTTGCAGTCTCAAAAGCATTCTTTGGAGTCTTTGTGGCGCTTTTAGAATAGATTTCTTAAATATTGACAAAAGAGGCTTGTGATCAGTTTGCACAATCACTTGACATTTGCCCAAAATGTACTGATGAAATCTTTCGCATGCAAAAACAATTGCAAGACATTCTTTTTCTATCTGAGCATAGTTTTGCTCAGTCTTGCTTAGACTTCTAGATGCAAAAATTATTGGCTGGCTTTCTTGTAGTAGGGTAGCTCCAAGTCCATGTTTACTTGCATCGCATTGTATAGCTATAGATTTGTCCGCATCAAAATATCTTAAAATTGGTGCTTTTGAGGCTAGATCTTTGATTTGTTCAAATGCAGCTTGATGATTCTTGCTCCATGACCATGTTGAATTTTTCATTGTCAATTTTCTCAAAGGTTCACTAATCATTGAAATATTTGGCATGAATTTACATAGGTATGTTGCAAAACCAAGGAAACTTTTGAGTTCTGTTATACTTTCTGGATGAGGCATTTCTTTTAAGGTTTTAACTTTTTCTGGATCTGGCTTTAATCCGTGTGGAGTTATTATATGTCCTAGATATTTTACTTCTTTTAGTCTGAGCTTGACTTTATTGATGTTGAATTTCAAATTAGCTTGTCTGGCTGTCTTGAAAAGATTTTCAAGATTTCTATCATGATCCTTCAGTGCTTCTTCATATGAGTCACCTTTTCCCAAAATCAGAATGTCATCAGCTATTATTTCAATTCCTTCAAGACCTTGGAAGATTTCATAGAGTCTTCTTTGGTATTCTTCAGAAGCAGTCTTTAATCCAAATGGCATTCGAAGAAATTTGTATCTTCCAAAGGGAGTCCAGAATGTTGTAAGGTTCGATGATTCATCAGAGAGCTTCGCATTCCAAAAACCATCTTTAGTGTCCACTACTGTGAATATTTTGGCATTTTGAAGATTTGGTATTATTTCCTCAATTGTCGGCATTGGGTATTCAGCTCTTTTCAAGGCGACATTTAATTCTTGAGGATCAATGCATATTCTTAACTTCTTAGTTGACTTTAGTACTAGATTGCTAATCCAGTCTGTTGGATAATCAACTTTGGCAATGATATTTTTCTTTTCCATGTCAATCAATTTTTCTTTTAATTCTTTTCTTAAGGTAATAGGTACTCTTCTAGGTGCTTGCTTGATGGGTTTGATTGTAGGATCTGTTTCTAGTTTGTATTCCCCTTGTAAGCATCCAATGCCTTCAAATATGTCTTTATATTTATCTAGAAGGTTATTTTGTTTTGTCCATGTGGATTCAATTTTGCATAAGTCAGCTTTAATTTCTATTAAATTCAATTTCTGGCAAGTTTCAGCACTTAGAATAGGTTTTTCCCAATGATCTATCACTTGGAACACTATAGGATGTTGCTTGCTTTGGTGGGAACAGTTGATTTTGATTTGTCCTCTTGGCTTTAATATTTCTCCTCCATAGCATCTTAGTTTGATGTAGCTTGGTTTAAGAGAAGGATTGCCATCTTGCATGATTTTGCATAAATCTGCAAAATTTAAAACATTGACAGTTGCTCCTGTATCTATTTGGCAAATTATGCTTTCCTTGTATCCATTCAATTCTAATTCTAATTTAGTCATCAATTTTCTAGCAGAAATTTCTGAGACATATTCTAAAGAATAACAATCTTCTTGTTCATCATTGGAGTTTTGAGATTCAAGGCTTTGAACTGTTCTCATTCTGGATTTGCAAACTTTTGCCCAATGATTCTTTTTGTTACACTTTCTGCAGGTTTGATTCCATGCAGGGCATTTTTGTCTGTTGTGCTCATGGAATGTTGCACAATATCTACAAGGAATGTTCTTTTTCATTTTATTTTGATTGACTGTTTTCTTTCTTATATTCAATTTGTTCACCTCCTCTTGAGTGTTTTTAGTTAAGTTTTCAATTTGTTTGTTAGCGCTTTCATTAGCCTTACACACATCAATAGCTTTTTGCAATGTTATTTGAGGATCACTGATCAGCTGTCTTTTGGTTTGCTTGTCAATTATTCCCAAAACTAACCTATCCCTGATCATTTCTTCAGTCATTGCACCATAATTGCATGTGGAAGACAATTTTCTTAATCTACATATATATTGTTCAATACTTTCATTTGTTTCTTGATTTGTTTGGTTGAAAATTGATCTTTCATAAATAATGTTAATTTTTTGTGTAAAATGCTGAGTCAATGCACTTATTATCTCATCTGAGTTATTTCTTTGTTCATCTGAAAGATCGAGATGTTCAAATATATTATAAGCTTCTTTGCCTATAATAGACAATAAGGTTGCAACTTTTAATTTGTCTTCTTTATTGTCCAACCCTGTTGCTATTGAAAAGTTACGCCAATGCGATTTGAAATATCTCCAGTTTTCTTCTATATTTCCTCTGAAATTAACTGGTTCAGGTGGCGGTATTTGTAAATACATATTTTTTGTCTATTTAATATACGATAAGGCTTATTTATTATTTTATTAGTCTTAACGTAAAATTGAACTTACCGCGATATTTTTTTTTCGTTTGTTTTCAAATCACTTTTCTGACACCATGTTTGATTTGTTAGCGTCTTGTACAAAACAACGAATCACTAACCTATCATGAAGACGTATCTTTATTGACTCGCCTCTCTTGTAATATGTTATTTTACATATGCTACATGAACCAAAACATTAACTTGTGATGATGATATATTCAATCACTGAATAACCTAACACGACTACTTTATTTTCAAAAAATAACTTTTAAATTACTATTGCCGCGTTTAAAATAACACACGAGAAGCATTTAAAAGTGTTTATAAATAAGAATTACTAGAATTTTAATGGGCGATTTGTAAATTTGTACAAAAATAATGCATCGAGATATATATATTTTAAAATATTTTTAAAGCCGTTCATCAAAGCCTGAAAAAAAGGTATTTAAAAGAAACTCAATTTTGCTTATAAATCGATAAAGTCTGGTTAAAATAATAAATACCAACGTAATGTAAGGGCAAAAAAATATATTAATATAAATAAACGCGATTAAAATGCCGCTTAACTCTGAAAGAAGAAAAAAAAGCCCCCATTAAGGAAGTGAAATGGTCTATGGCACTTTAATAATGCTATAGGGCGCCACCTAGCGAGTCTCCGTGGCGCAATCGGCTAGCGCGTTCGGCTGTTAACCGAAAGGTTGGTGGTTCGAGCCCACCCGGGGACGTTTTTTTTTTTTTAAATTATAAAATAATTTTTTAAAAAAGAATTATTTACTTTTAAATATATATATTTTTAAAATATATAAATTGATATATTTATATTATTTTAAATTGTAAAATATTTTATATATATCAGCTTTTTAATTAAACTACACAGGGATAAGTTTTTTAAATTATATATGGGGAGGGGGGTTAATTTATGAATCATATTTAAAATTAACAAAACAAAAAAATGTCTGGGTTGTGTGTTGACATAAAGAAATAACCAGCCTCATCCAATGAGCCATCGTATTGATATCACGTTACATGTTTCAGGTCAATTGGATCGAAATTTCAAAGCAGAGCCCTTTACGTTTTTCCCTTATATTTTGACATACGATACCTTTTATAAAAGCCGCAGTCACCGTTCGGAGGAGATTAATAGAATCGCCGAATGTCGTGGTCCATTTGGACGAGGAAAGCGAAGACGCGACTGATTCCACACTAGCCTGCTCAGTGATTCGCTAACCATGATGTATGCACGAAGGAACGTGTGGTCATTGGACATGTGTCGGACCAGGAGGCTGTTGTTGGGTGTTGCGCTACCTGGAGTATAGGAGCTCTATCTATTATTTCTTCCTGTGGTGAATCTGTATAAGACCGGTGGTCTTAATAAAGCTTTGTGTGTGTGACACCTTTTTATAAAACTACATTATTTTGAAAATAAAACAAACTTCCTCTATACTGCCCAATCTGTGATTAAAAAACAATATGGAGAGGGCCTGACTCCTGATTGGTGAACCTTCCCAGCGGTTTGGCCAGTTTAATCCGCGCTTTGTTTAAAGCTCTACTATTGTATTGGACAATTCTGCCTATATACCTTACATAGTAGGGTTGAATATTGGTCATGGTATTGAATAAAACTCTATAGATTTCACGTCCTCACGCACTTCTGGCCTTAACTACCCGTTTCATGATTTTTCAGGATGCCTGAATGACCAGTTTTTTGATCGTTGAGATACAGCTTGTACCACGCTGACGAGGGTCAACTGTTCGAAACGCAGTTAGTTTTTCTTGATTAACCAAGAATGGTTATTTTTGGTCAATTCTGGAATAATTTTAAAAAATCAGCGAATAGTTGATATTGATTCCGATAGATGGCGCCAGCAACTTCCAGTTGCACGATATATTGACAATTTAAACAATTTTATTGATTCTTTTAATCAAATTTTACAAAGGTGGAAAAATAAAAGAGTAAAAGGGAATATAAAGTGTAAGGGAATATATATACAAATGTCTTCAGTAAGGAAGGCTTCCCCACCTTGAGAGAGTTCTCCTCCAGACAAGGTCTTCACTCCTCAGTTCCACACCGAGGAAGTACTTATAGATGCGCGTCTTGGTAGACGTCAGGATGGCGTTGCACGATAAAGAGATGCCTTAAGGACTTAACTAACTTTAAGGACAGAAAAAATGCATATAAATTTGCATATCGAGCAATGCTCTTCCGAAAGCAAATTTTAATTGAAAAAAAGAGAAATTCGCGTGTTGTTAATAGCATCATTTCGTTGATAAATCAATGAATAGTTGATTTCTGTTCCACCAGATGGCGCTCTGCATTCTGAAAAGCGCATGTGCTCTTGGTCAGAATATGCATTTTTTATTTTTAATAGATGTGTGTGTAGCGGCTTATGTTTAAGTGAAATGAGTTTCTTAAGTTGTGGCTCTTCAACGACTTTCTGAGAAGACGTCGGTGTTATGTAATCTTTTATCATCAAAACAGGAAACAACTTCACAATATCTTTGGTCTACTTACTTCAAGGACATACAAGTATTACACCAGGTATAAACGCCGAGAGAGAATGTACCCCACATGTATTACATATTGGTAATGGTACATATGCAATACACTTATACATTTGCACGCCTTGCATCGTATTTTACCAAAGATATAATACAAGAATAAGAAGTTTGGGATGTATATGAGTTAGGAAATTATAATTATATTCATACTGAAAACACTTCATCACACAAATGTAATAAATAGAGACGTTTTTAAGAAATATGCATCTCGTGATTTATGCAACTGAAAGTTGCTGATGGCTTGCCCTATCTCGTTCATTTTGTACTATATTTCAAAAGTTTTAATATTTACAATCACAAACCACACACATTGAAAACATAGAAATTCAATATTAATCATTATAAAAATGTATATTTTTAATTAAAAAGGCATATATTGGATCAAAATCAATCTGTTTACCAATATTTCAATTGGCTGAAAAGGTTAGCCTTCAGCCAACTGAGAGATATTTGTAAATAAATTATTTTTGATATACCTTTTTAATTAAAAATCTATTTATGGATTTAATGAGGGAAGAATGCTCAACTCCACAGACAACGGCTGATTGCTCCCCCTCCCCTCTAAATTACTTTTCCTCCTCACTCATGTACATATTATATAATCTAAAAATTCAAATATTTCTATATTTAAAAAAATATATATTTTATTTTATTCATTGATAATTTTACTTTTTTTATCATCGTTTTTAGAAAGACTTTCAGTTTTGTTGTATAGTTTTGTTGTAAATATGCGTAGTTAACATATCCTTTTAAATCACTAATATAGGATTAACTTTATAAATTCTATATAATGTGAAAATAACTAATGTGTAATATTTCCTCAAGTAATTGAAAATAAAAGCTACTTGATGGTAAATAATTATCTTTTTCTTATCACGACTGCACCTTCAACCTTTTATCTTATCGATCCTTTGTCTTATCAACCCTTTATATAACAACAACAAACAAAATATTCATAACATATATATATATATAACCTTTTAGGGGAATCCTCTTGTAAGACAATAGTGTCTTAATAAAGGTTTTTGTTGTATTTATGGATTTCTTTCTATTTTCAATACAAGTGTATCCATATGTGTTGGGTGTAAACCAGGGGTCGGGAAACTGCGAGCCACATGCAGCTCTTTGGATGTGAAAGCTGCGGCTCTTTATATATAGCTCCATACGCAAATATTTATTTATGCGAAATTATACAATTTATTGTGTTGGCAATAAAAATATTTTGTGACTTTTTAAAAAATAGAAATTTTGTAAATTAATACAACAACAACAAAGTTTTATTAAGACCTTTTAGTCTTATACAGATTCTCCAAGCAGTAATATAGGATACATGCAGGAAAAACAGTGATAGAACTTAATGGTAATATGATATTTATATACAGGGAATTTATATAAAGACAATAAAGCTAATAGATTAATCTGGGCAAATTGGAGGCAAAGAAAGTTACTATATATGGATTTACCACGTCGTGTTAGGTCTTGTGGAGTTATTTGGTAGCAGCTCTGAGACTTAGCTATGTAGAACTTTTCCTAGTCATTATCCCCGCCCTTGACATTGCCAATTTTGTAAATTGTAATTTTTGATTCTTCCGACCAAAAGATTGCAGACCCCTGGTGCAGACGACTTATAGCCTACCTTAGACTGTTGACACTTCGACCAAATAGGAAAATCTTTATTTTATCGAAGTTTGGTTTTATAGCATTCAGACTTATCAGAATTAAAGAGTAGCATTTGCCGGTCCCAAGCCCGGATGAAAAAGGAAGAGCGGGAGCAGTAACAAGCTCACTAAAAAACCTGGGTTCAGCTGGCCCGGCTGATAGTACCCTGTAAGGGCTCCAGGGATACAGGATGAGCAGCGTTTGTACTCCATGTTAGGAGCGGCTGCAAATGGCGTCTGTTCCTCATGTCAGAGGCGGCCATTTCTTTTGGAGCTAAGTCGGCCTGCCACTGAGTAGTGCTTCCAGTCTTGATGACAAAGGCAGACGCATTCTACTTCACCGAGTGTGGAGATAAGAAAGAAGAAGAAAAACGTAGCATTTGGATTTCTTATCAATCTTCTGACACGAGGGTGGGAAATATTCACTGAAATGTCGTAAAGGGACTTATATATACCTGGCCGAGAATTAACTAAATTTGAGTTATTATCTTAAAATATAGGGAGAAAATAATATTTCATTTCTTGTTGTTTTATTCATTATACTAGCCGAATGACCCGGGCAACGCCCGGGTTTTACCCGATTAAATGTTTTTACTCAAATACTATTCGTTGCAATTATAAATTGGCGCCGTGGATGTCACTCTTGTGAAACGTCCCGCTCCAAACTTTGTGTCTGAGAAGCGATATTTTTATAGAAAGATGATCTGGCTTTTGTTTTCTGCTCGAATGAATGTTTTTCTGTTAGAATTTTGTTCCTGCGTACAAAAAAAATGAACTGGTTTCACCCGTGGTCTCTGCTTTTTGGAATTTTTCCCGATATAATTTTGTATCTGATAATCAAACATGATACAGCAATATTGTCATCATCATTTTCTGACAAAAAAAAAACTATATCTGCCCAGAACCTGTCAATTTTATTTTTTATTGGCTAAAAATCCGATAAATATCTTTTCCAGATTTTTCTTTATGTCCTGTCAAAACACGTTTGACATGTACATTAGGTCAGCTGATATTACCTCCCATCTTCACCGCTATAGGCACTGCTTGCGAGCGAAAAGGTAAATTTGCAACGCAATTTGCAAATAACTCGAAGAATATTCGGGATAGAGACCTGAAATTTTCACTATAAATTTTTCCAGATGTGTGTCTTGATAAAGGATGGCGTTCAGACAACTGAAATATTGGTAAAATAAATGATATTTTGATCCAATATATGCCTTTTTAATTAAAGATTTATTTATGGATTGCTCTATTTTCAAAACGATTTACGAATATGTATAAAAGGTAAATACATTTTTTTTGTAAAAACGATTTCTCCCCCCATCTATCGGCTTTCACATCTTCACATCTTAACAGCTTGTTCGGCGGTTAATGTGCTAAGGTTGGGGCGATACAGGGAAGATTAGCGTGGCCCCTGCGCAAGGAGAACACGCGGGATCGTGAAGCGTTCCACATCTTAACAGCTGCAAGTGCTGGTGACAATTATTTGTCATCGGTCGAATGTCACATTGGGTTGTAACTCGCACATGTCACATATTTGAATAAACACACACCAGCCATCTTTGATGTCTTCTTCCCAGTAATTCCCAGGCACAGCCGACTTTCACAACTAGGCGTAAATTTCTTTGAAAATTGAAATGTCGATTAAATCATCATTTAGGATTTTTTTTTATTTTTCAATTTTTATTATCCGAGGAGGAGGACCGATACTTCGGATTTCTTACTTCTTATGTAGCGAGATTTCATTATTTTTACGAAATATTCAAGTTTTTTTTTGCGCTCATGATTTACTTTTTTTTTTCTATCAAATAGTTGTGAGCGAGAATTCGACCAGTTTCAGGCCGCTAGGAAACATTTAAAATTCCAAACACACTCCGTGTATCTGAAGGTTATCCAACCAATAAGATTATTTCATTAGGAGATAAAAAAAAAAACTTTGGTTGCTGATAAATTTGCATACAGCATACTTTGTGTTTGTTCGAGAGGTATTTACGGATAAAGCAGCACACTTGGTAGGAAGTGTTCCGAAATTCAATAATGTTTGAAATTCTGAACCAAGATAATCATACCCCATTCAAACATACAAGAGAAATCTTGTCTGTCTAAAGGCAACTTAAAATTAAATTAATCAAAAAATGAGCTCAAGAAATAAACTATAAAATTTCTATTGAAAGTTTTGTTTTTATCGGTAAAGTTGGATTCCTGACATGCTTCTTTACAGGTAGCAGGAATGGTGGAAACTTGGAAAGTCAAGGTCCAGACAGAGTTGCAGTTTACTAGCTTCAAGCGTAAGCTCAATACGAACTGGCGAAACCGCTGGGAGGGTTCACCACTGATGAGCCAGGCCCTCCCATTATTTTTTTTCATTGCAGTAAGGGCAGTAGAAATTGTTTAATTTTTAAAAGATTCATACGCGTCTATAATAGTTTCGAATTTTCATAACAGATGGCGCGCTAATGCATTTTAATGTATTATTTACACATTTGACCATTTCTTCTTCTTCTTCCTTATCTCCACTCAATCATATAGGATATCAAGTTGTGACCCTTGAAGGTGTCTGTTTGACAACCATCATGACTGGGTGAAGTAGAATGCGTCTGCCTTTGTCATTAAGACTGGGAGCACTACTCAGTGGCAGGCCGACTTTGCTCCAAAAGAAATGGCCGCCTCTGACATGAGGAACAGACGCCATGTGCAGCCGCTCCTAACATGGAGTACAAACACTGCTCATCCTGTATCCCTGGATTTAGGAGCCCTTACAGGGTACTATCAGCTGGGCCAGCTGAGCCAAGGTTTTTTTAGCGAGCTTGTTACTGCTCCCCTCCTCCTTTCTCATCCAGGCTTGGGACCGGCAAAGGCGGAGTTACCTAATAAAATGATTTTGGAACAGGAACATTAAGCACAACTTCTACTCTCCTTATTATGAAAGAACAAAACATTGGGAAGGCCTTGTTAATCAGTGGTGAAGCCTCCCAAGTTTAATCTACCATACAGTTTTTGAAGTTCTACTATTGTAATAAACGATATTGCTTTTATATGCGACATTGTATGAGAAATCTTAGTTATAGTATTTGATCAAACTTTATAGACTTTGATGACAATTGAATTACATGTGTATGAAAAAGTGAAAGTTGTATAAGCTTATGATTTTGCTTTGTTTTAAAAATGAATCGATTTTGGTTCCATATGTTTGAATTGAATATTACACCTTAGTTCTACATATATTTTATTGTTTAAAAAGGAACACAACAAAACAAAAAAGAAACTACAATTGCAAAATGATATGATAACTCTAACTAAGAAAAAATGATGATGATAAAAAGTTGAATATGTTTTCCAGAAAAATGTTTCAATGAATTAAAAAAAATAAGAATAATTACAAACTTAACATATAAACTTAAAAGAACATGTAAATGCTTGCATCAAATAATGCTCCACCTCAAACAATAAGGACAAGGCCAGTTAGATATAAACATGAAGAAATAATGCGTTATCTATAGAAACGAAATGCAACTATTAAACACAAATTTTCAATTATATTATATTCACAATCATGGACAAAACTTGAAGAATTTTATATTTTAAGTATAAAAAACCGGCCTGCCACTGAGTAATGCTCGTAAGGCGGAATTTGACCATTTCTGATAGTCCATAATACTTCATAGACCGACACAAATGGTATCATGGGTTTAAAAAAAATGGTTAAGTGACATTGCTAACACGATAATGAAGCCACCCACGTTCACCCAAGTCTATCTACAGGGTAGGCGATAATGGCCTTAGTCAGAGATGATAGCAACTGCGATTTTTGACGTACGGATCCAAGAATATGTAACGACGTTGTTTGAGAAACTGACTCAAAGCGATAAAAACGATCATAGAATTATTAGTCATTAACTTCAGTGGTTGCTATACTTAGTTTGGATCATCTGACAAGCTTTCTATTGTTGCACCAGGCTGCGGTTTGGCAGATTCTTCAGTCTTGATTCTCTCCTCAGACGCGTCTTGCATCTTTCCAGAACGTGTCTCAATCATCCTACAAGGTTAAACCAGTCAATAATAAGACAACTATATATTTTTAGGTAGCACCTAGAATATCTCTTTATTTATCACATCCAAATTTGAAGCAGGTTGGGTATTTATTGTATCAAAATACAAATTATTTTATAGTACATATAATATTTCATAATAATATTCTGTTTTATAAAAATAAATAACATACGCACCAACGACCGCAAGTCTCTCTTATGCCAACACATCACAGAATTTCGCCACTCGTTCAATTTGGACAGCGCTGTATGCGTTTACAAGGGCGTCGGGAAAAGTATCAGCGCCTAGTCCTTGAATCTTTGGTCTCGCACTGCACGCCCAGTTTTAACCGAAAAATCGACCTCCCACCCCAATACTCCGTGTTTTACCTCGCCAATCCCCCCAGGCTGAACTATTTACCTACTGTATTGGGCTATCTTTCATGTCCATAGTTTTTAAATATTGCCCAGTTGTAACCTGAAGAAGGGCATTCTTGCCTGAAAGCTTGTGTTTTACCATTAAAAGAAAATCACCACGTTTTTATCGCGCCTTCATTTCAAAAATAAATAAATATCAAATTTTAATTTGAAATATATGGAAAATAATATTATAATTAATTTTTAAAATAGGCGCATTAACCATGGTGCAACACTATAATACGCTACAGAGAAGCTTGCCATAGTAATTCCTGCTATATCTGGGGTACAACAACTACATTTTAAACATATTTCAAAGCAAACCATCTAAATGAAGATAAATCTGAAATATTTGTTTCTCTGGAACAACTACAATAATAAGAACGCGCTACAGAGAAGCTTGCCATAGTAATTCCTGCGATATCTGGGGTACAACAACTACATTTTAAACATATTTCAAAGCAAACCATCAAAATGAAGATAAATCTGCGATATTTGTTTCTCTGGAACAACTACAACAATAAGAACGCGCTACAGAGAAGATTAGCATGACTTCTGTACAAGGATAGCAAACAAGTTCTTAAAGCGTTTTAAAATCATTTTGCGGCAATGTTATTTGCTCTTCACAAGTTAATTTATTCTTTAAAAGAAAAACAAAATCGTGTTGAAGATCCTCTTGAGGGTTTTTATTAATTTATACGAGATTTTGAACATTTCTGCCCTTCATAATAGATTCTAAATACATTCTAAACTTTCTACAAAATCTTGATCTCTAATGTTTTCATGCGTTAATTAATGTAAATAACTTATATAAATAAACTTTTCTCCTTGTTTGGCGCAAGTATCCCTTGCGGGATATAGCGCTTTGGAAATAAAATAATTGTAATTCATAATAGAAATAAGTTTTTTATTCAACTTATAAAATATTCCATGCAAGATCTGCACAACATATTTGGAAGTTATCACTGTCCAGCATTGTCCAACACGATAGTTTTGAACACCTGCCAGCGACTATCCCAGGTGGTATCGTGACATGTGTCCCAGGCCAAGAACCAGCTCGGATGACCTTGAGCTTCTTCCGTGAAAAACAGAATTAACCCGCAACGGTGTTATATTTGGAAAATTTGTCGTTTCCTACTGGACAATCTTCGCAGTTACCTTCTGATAATGGTACAAAACTTCTTCAGACTAGAGATTGAGATTTAAAAATATTTTATTGCCATCATACACAAGTCAAGGGTAGTATTATATAATAATTACAAAAAGAGGGATAAAATAAAGGAGTAAAATATATACAGTTATGTACCGTCCAGGAGATTCCCCCAACGACCGAGAGTCCTTCTCCAGACAGTAGGTCACGTTCTCCCCTCATCTCAAGGCTCAGAAAGAACCTGTGTATGGATGACTTGGCAGACGCGAGGACTTCAGACTAGAAAAAGAAGAACTTTATTGTTTTGGGAGTATTCTGTGTCAACATTTCTACATAAACATTGGTCGGTCGGTGATGGAACGATAAAACCGTCGACAGCTTTGATCTAAATCTCGCATTGGATCACGATTCTTGCAAAAGTCAAACCAATGAGTAGAAGTAACCCCACAAATAGGGCTTTGACATGCATGTAAATGCAAAAGTGGTGTATTTGCAGTAAAAGCAGTCGCTAACTCCTCAAAATGATTGCTTGTACTACGTGCGAACTAAGAATCAAAAATACATAAAAAATATAATTAATCTTTCCACATACTTCCTTGTTTATCTAGAAAGAATTTATATGAAAGATTCCATGGTAGCAAGTCTTTGCTATTCACAGCTGGACGGCCACTGCAGGCGCCGCAAATATGAGATTCCAAAATAACAATTTAAAACTTCCTCTTGTATTATTCAATGTTGAGGTGATAATATATTGGAAGTTAGTTATAGAACTATATAGAGAACGAATGTTTATCTTTTTTATAAACAAATCAAATTTCTACTGTCTTTACTGCGATGAAAAAAACAATGGAAGGGCTTGGCTCATCAGTAGTGAACCTTCCCAGCGGTTTTGCCAATTTAATTTACCAAACCGTGATTTAAAGTTCAATTCATTTTGTAAATACATTCTAAACTTTCTACAAAATCTGGATCTCTAATGTTTTCATGCGTTGAATAATGTAAATAACTTATGTAAATAAACTTTTCTCCTTGTTTGGCGCAAGTATCCCTTGTGGGATATAGCGCTTTGGAAATAAAATAAAAATAAAAACCGTGATTTTTTAGAGCTCTAATACTGTATTGGACGATTCCGTTTATATATTCGATATTGAAGGACTGAATCTTAAGTTATGGTATTTTAGCAAATTATGGACATAAGCTTTTAGAACTGTAGAATTACTTATAAATAGATGATGTATTATTACTTTTAAATTAAGATAAGTTGTAAAGTTTGGAAGAGAAGGGGAGGGAAGTATGAGTGGGACGTAGGAAATTCCCCCAGGACGGATACAACCCTCCCTGATACCAACGTATAGTAACGAGTCAAATAAAAAAAAAAATAAAAAAACTATTTAAAGACCACAGACGACATGACCTTATGGGATTTCCTGGCAAGATCCGTTAGGTATTACTGCGTCTCTCCACCTGTGATTTCCAACATGGCTCTTGAGATGACGCATCAAGTTGCAGTTCAATTTCCCTTTAGCTTTCACAATTTTTTTCTCTCTCTCTTCGATGATTCCCGACCTGATGACTAAAGCTCACTCAATTCCATTGGACTCTAAGGACCTATCTAGGATGTATGGATCCTCACACCTAGGATTCCCTGATACTGAGGACCTACAGGATTGTTTCATTCCACACCACTGGACAACCACGGTCTAGATGGGATAAGAACTGACACCTCTCTCTCTCTAACAAAGCTAACAAGTGTGGCGAAAGCTACCATCTACAAGTACCATCTTGGTCTTGAGTTGGGTAACACCAGCCATCATCTCGAACTGCCCACTCTGTGGGAAAGAACTCTCGCAGTCCATCGGTGGCGGAGTCGTTCCCGCGGTGGGCGCCACCAATGACGACTTGTATATATTTTATATATATATATATGTATATTTATCAATTATTTTATATTTTTATATCTATTTATTCATATATTTATCATTATATAATCTTATTTATTCATATTTATATTTATTCTGTATTTAACCTTATATAATCTTATATGGACTTTGAAATAAAGTAGTTTCAATCTCAATCTCTCTCTCTCTCTAAAAGTCCCATTTAAAAACATGAAAACAAGTTTTACTCATACTTCCAACTGAGTTGATTATTTAGCTATATTATAAAACTGGTATTAGGGAATATGAAATGTTTCCAGAAGTGTTGAAATACACTCAGGGACAAAACTTAAGGAAGTGGAAAGTCTTTGATACCTATGTTTTTTTTGAAGGAGACTTAAGAAATTTTGTTCACACTTGGTTATCTCGTGTGTCTTCAATAAAGGTCACTGTAATATCTTTCAGAGTTATTGTCTGAATCCCGATATACATGCTGAAATATACAACTTCCTTAAGTTTTGTCCATGAGTGTACTATGTTCACACTTGGTTATCTCGTGTGTCTTCAATAAAGGTCACTGTAATATCTTTCAGAGTTATTGTCTGAATCCCGATATACATGCTGAAATATACAACTTCCTTAAGTTTTGTGCATGAGTGTACTATGTTCACACTTGGTTATCTCGTGTGTCTTCAATAAAGGTCACTGTAATATCTTTCAGAGTTATTGTCTGAATCCCGATATACATGCTGAAATATACAACTTCCTTAAGTTTTGTGCATGAGTGTACTATGTTCACACTTGGTTATCTCGTGTGTCTTCAATAAAGGTCACTGTAATATCTTTCAGTGTTATTGTCTGAATCCCGATATACATGCTGAAATATACAAATTCCTTAAGTTTTGTGAATGAGTGTATTTTCTATTCGAATCATGACGAGTTAAACATAATCTTAATATCGCTAGTGAGCCTGTTGCTGGTCAAGAAGTCAAATGTGACATTGTAGATGGTGAAAAAAGAACGTCATAGAACCTGTAATATAACGAGGCTTAACAATATTTGCTGATATTTCTTTGTAGATTATGCAAATATTTGTAATTCTATATTCTCAACATTTACATATAAACATTTATTATCAGCTTAACTCTTTCTTTTTCAATACAAAGTAGAAACTCTTCCCTCAGCGAATTGTTTTTTATTTATAATTTTACCGAAGGGATTACATATATGTATATATAAGTTGATATGATTTGCTAACCATGACGTATGCACAAAGTACCGTGTAGCCATTAGACATGTGTCGGACCTGGAGGCTGTTGTTGGGTGCTGCACTGCCTGGAGTATAGAAGCTCCATCTATTATTTCTTCCTGTGGTGAATCTGTATCGTTGGTCTTAATAAAGCTTTGTGTGTGTATATATATATATATATGTAATATATACAAAGTCTTCATTGGTAGCTCTCACCGCGGGAAAGACTCCGCCACCGATGGACTGCGAGAGTTCTTTGGCTAGAGAAAGATAGATAGACAAGTGTTTTTTAAAATATTATCCCAATAATATAGTAATACTAAATCTCATGGAGACAATTTAGGGTTTCTCAAAAACTAGGTAGGTGTATATTGCCATATATTTAAAAATTTATCCCAATGAAGAATATTTGTTTACCAAAAAGAGAGCGGTTGAAAACCGAAAAATTTCAAAATAAGAAATTATCATGGCTAAAATAAAATTGGGCAACGTAAAACAAGAAAGTCACTACGTTCTGCTACCTTTCATTGTTGGTTTTTTATAATTCAATAAACTTACCTTGAGTAGATACTTGTGTTAATCTCTTAATTAAAAATTAACAAATAGGAAAAATATAAAATAATGAAAACAACCTACTAAACTTCCTGTATAAAAAACAACAAACTATAAAAATCCTCACAGAGGAAGCTCTCTTTTTATATCACGAGCTTACACATAGTCACACACACAAAAACAATAAAATACAGATCATTGAATAAATATATATTTTAACACAAAGCAATAACGCGCCATCTATACATATAAAATAAAAGGATTTAAAAGCGCGAATGCTTCTTTTATACATAAAACGAACTTCTACTGTCCTTACTGCGATGAAAAAATATATTGGGAGGGCTTGGCTCATCAGTGGTGAACCCTCCCAGCGGTTTCGCCAATTTAATCCACCAGACCGCTTCTCAGAGCACTAATACTGTATTGGATCATTCTGCTTTTATATGCTGCACTGAAGGATGGAATCTTAGAAATGGTTTTCAAGTAAACTATGGACATAAGCTTATAGGACAGTAGAATTACATTCAAATATTTGCTTCGAGCAATGCTCTTCACTAAACTATAAAGACAAGGCCAGTTAGGAATAAATTAACACAAAGCAATAACGCGCCATCTATACATATAAAATAAAAGGATTTAAAAGCGCGAATGTTTCTTTTATACATAAAACGAACTTCTACTGTCCTTACTGCGATGAAAAATATATTGGGAGGGCTTGGCTCATCAGTGGTGAACCCTCCCAGCGGTTTCGCCAATTTAATCCACCAGACCGCTTCTCAGAGCTCTAATACTGTATTGGATCATTCTGCTTTTATATGCTACACTGAATGTAATTCTACTGTCCTATAAGCTTATGTCCATAGTTTACTTGAAAACCATTTCTAAGATTCCATCCTTCAGTGCAGCATATAAAAGCTAAATGATCCAATACAGTATTAGTGCTCTGAGAAGCGGTCTGGTGGATTAAATTGGCGAAACCTCTGGGAGGGTTCACCACTGATGAGCCAAGCCCTCCCAATATATTTTTTCATCGCAGTAAGGACAGTAGAAGTTCGTTTTATGTATAAAAGAAACATTCGCGCGCTTTTAAATCCTTTTATTTTATAAATATATATTTTGTCGAAACGCCGATTAAATCAAATAAATTTTGTTGTGTCTTTGCATATTTGCTCTTTAAATATTTGTTATTCTGTGTACAATTTACATAGTTTTAAATTTAACGTATTTGTGCTATAAATAGGAGGTAAGAATAAAGGTAGTCAGCCTTAGAAATAGTATTGTTGCCTTAAACTTCTTTCCTGGCCCGGGGCGACATGACAACTTTTTTTTCTTAATCCTCTATTTTAAATATATCATGTTTATGTCTTTAGCTCTTTTTCTACTCTCTCATCACATATTCCCCATCTATTTTCTGAATATAAGACAAAATATAACTGTCGAAGCCTTTGCGTGAACCTGGTTATTGCCCTTATTTGACTTGAAAATATAAAATCTTTTTGCGAGAAATTTGCATAGACAATGATATACTCGTATATATCCGTGGCTTACCTCAAGACGCGACCTGCTGTGTGCTTCAAAACAAAAACCCCGTAAAAGATGGACGATTGGTCCATCGAAATATCGGATTAATAAAGCTTATTAAATCCAAAATAAGCCTTATTTTCAAATTATATATATATATTTTTAATTAAAGATACTAACGAGGACAAAGGATTTTTGTCTAAACGTCGAGATAATAAGAACATTTACATACTGGCCGAAGTATCTTTAATTTGAAGAACTATGAATACCGGCCACAGGCAACCTCTATCTTCATCATGATATATATAGAGTATATTTCCTCCCCTTATATAAATATTTAATTATTAATTCATTTACTCAATTTATCCTTTTTTATAAAAATATTCATAATTTATGAAAAAGTAAAGTACAGTTAAACCTGTCTATAACGCCCTTTCTTGGGACTCATCAAAATAGGGTGCTATAGACATATTGTCAATACATGTAAAGTGCATAGTCTGCACTATTTAAAAACAGATAATATGCATTATATACACTATGTACAATGAATATAGCGCCTCTACCAGCGCTGCAGAGTTTGGTGGAGAATCACCAGTAGGTCTCCAGCGACACCACGCATTTCGCGATAAACGAAGAATACGTAGATAGGGTGCTATAGAGAGGGGGTGCTATAGACAGGTCACTTTTAATGTAAAATTTTTACATTTTAATGTGTGTGTGTGTGTTTAAAATTGGGCGCTATAGAGAGGAAGGCGCTATTTAGAGGGGGCGATATAGACAGGTTTAACTGTATATATTGTCAAGTAGCTCCATCCAGATGGGACAACTGTCAATCATCCCTGGACCCCGGGGGGGGGACCACAAGTGTGGGGGCTTCTGGGAAGCTGATCTGAAAATAAGGAAAACGGGACGGTGGCTAACGCCATTCATTCAGGATTAGCTTAACTGGGGGTAAGTTGTACAAAACTCTCTCTCTCCCTATAATTACTCCTTATAATAAATTAATTATCCCCAAACTTGCCCTTGCTTTATTTATCTCCGCGACAATATATTTAGTGACCAGTTTAAATAGTGTCTACACGATAGAATTTGAGGATGGATCCCTACAGAGTCTTCATGGAGGACTTGACCAAAGACTTTCATGGATAAGGCAGTTAGATTGTTCCCTGTATATTGATGCTTCAATACTCCACCAACCAGATCCTTGGCATCACCAAATTGGATAAACTTCATTGAGTTCGTGTTTCATGATACAATAATGAGAGGCATATGTGACCAATAGCGATACGGGAAACTTCAGGAGTATCACAGATTATAGATTTATAATAATATCAATAAGTATCCACAGCGCTAAGTTTCTTGCACAATTTTATTTCTCTATCTATTGAGCTAACAAACCCTTCAACAGGAGAAAAACTAGGAGTATAACTTCTTGCTAACTATACACGCCGCCTATATCTATATGTGCTAAAATTTATTTACATATTTAAAATTTCGAAACTATTATAGAAGCGTATGATTCTTTTTAAAATTATACAATTTCTACTGCCCTTACTACAATGGAAAAAATAATGGGAGGGCCTGGCTCATCAGTGGTGAACCCTCCCAGCGGTTTCGCCAGTTTAAGGGAGAGTTCACCGCTGATGAGCCAGGTCCTCCCATTAATTTTTCCATTGCAGTAAGGACAGTAGAAATTGTATAATTTTTAAAAAGAATCATACGTGTCTATAATAGTTTCGAATTTTCATAACAGATGGCGCGCTAATGTATCATAATACAGTCGAACTTGGATAATTCGAACCCCAAGGGACCATAAAAAAATTCGAATTATCCAAAAATTCGAATTAAAGATGTTAAATTATTTATATAGGAAATTCTAGGGACCAAGATAAATATTCGAATTAAAGAGGTTTTCGAATTAAAGAAGTTCGAATTATCCAAGTTCTACTGTATTTAAATTTTGTATATTTTACTTTATTAGATTGGAAGGTTTTTGTTTACAGTTTTTTTTACTTATGAACATATACGATGAGAGGTTTTTCAGCTATATATTAAAAAACATCAGAACATGGCTATACGCATACTACCCCATTGCAGACCCTGCTTTCTCCTGGTGAATCCATCAAAGGACTCCACCAGACACGATGGTCTCCATAATGATTATTGTAAGAACAACACGTTCCATGAACATGGACCGATATGTCCGTATGTAAATATGTTGTGGGGAAATATTCTCGAAAGATATCAATTTATTCGCTGTACTTATTTATTTATTTATTGCTACAAAAGCACGAAGTCCAAAGGACTATTGTGCTGTGCTAGTATTATTTACATATATATGATTAATTATTTACACGATGGATTAGTAGTGTTTTGTAAATTATTGTACAAATAGTTCTAAACTTAACAAAGTTCTCATAAGATTGAGTATATACACAAAGAGAATCTGGTAATGGTAAAAAAAATTCGCTGTGCATAACTTCTGTCTCTTTTAACATTGATCTCGTGTGGCTTTTGTCCACGCGTAGGCAGAAATAAAGATAATTGTTATAATGATTGCTTAATGTGTTTATAGGAAAAGAGAGAGCTATAGATGATCTCTTAAGACAATTTTTAAGAAGATTTAACCTTTGAATTCTTTGATTTGTTTCTAAGGTCAATGAAATAAATATATATAATCCAAAATATGATTATAATTTATAAATTTATTTCACTCTAGAGTTGAAAACACTTTCCAGAACGAAACTAACCTAAACGAAAGTGTTTGAACGAATAATTTTAAAGAATAGCTTTTAAATATAAAAATTGAAGATTCTTTCGGGAATAGAAGTTTCTTTAAGGGCTTTTATTACTTGAACTCAAGCTTTTGAGTCAATAAGTATTTCGACGAGTGTAATACACTATATAACGTATAGCTAAAAAGTTTGTGTGCTATTCCCGACGAAAGGCTTGTAGACCTGTAAAGCTTAAGTAATTAAACTATCAAAGAAACTTTTCCCCGGGAAGATATTCAATTTTGATTTAATTGAACACGGAGAATTAATAGTTACTATCCAAAAGATTACCTTTCTAGATATTTTCAAGCTTGTTATTAAGAGATTTCCCTATTAAAAATAAAAAAAGGCGTATCTTGACCAGGAGTACATGTGCTTTTCAGAAGGCAGAGCGTCATCTAGTGGAACAGAAATCAACTAAACATTGATTTAGCCTGTTCCCTGATATTTGGCCAACCCAATTTCTTGATAAATAAAGAAAAGCCATCCACGAACGCGTTTCGCGCTGTTGGCGCTCGTCTAGATTTCCCTATATGATTGAATGTTATATACTAGTCTCTTGGTCCTTTGTCAAAAATACCTAAATGGTTGGGATATTTTTTATTGAATACATAATATTTAATAAGCAATACAATCTATACCCTAAAACTGAAAGTGCCTGTGTGTTTTTATCGTAACAACTCCTCTGAAATATCGAATAATGTGGAGATGTGAAAGTTACATAGCTGTCAATGCGGTTACAATATCTCTAAGTCAACTATCGTATTTTATACTTTCAATTTTGAACTAGGTAGTTATATTTCCTTATCGAAAATTATAATTGACCAAAAATAATTATTAGATTAAGTATGATCGAGAACCATTAGCTAATTCTGAATTATTCTAAAATTGGCTTGTTGTATTAAACAAGCAGCTCTTAGAATGGAATTGTCAGGCGATGCGAATTCTTCTTGTCACTTCAGATCCAACACAAAACTATATTTGGTCCAGAGATTACATTTTATTCAAAATCATTCTTGAAATATTTTTTCATAGTTTGAATTTTTAGAGCTAATTCATAGAATATTAAAATATATTTGGTAAGATTTGACCCACCGTGACGTACTCCATTGGTCCAGAGATATGCACGCAACAAAACTTTCTAGATTTGAGAGGCGGTCTAGAGCTAATAATTGACAACGATTTCTTTATATTTGATTGTATATGATTTGTTATTAGTACGAATGGGGGATTTTTTATATACCTAAAAGGGATATTTGAAGAGAGAAAATCAATCTCAAATTTAAATAGTGATTTTCGAAAACTTACGGACCTCCCATATGCATTTACTCAAAACAAAATTAAGATCATTTTCCCTTCTAAAAAACCTTAATACCAAAATGACCCCGATGAAATATCAGAGACTTTATTTCATTATTGAGACCCCTCCAGTACTTTTTATTCGTTTTACTTTAAAAATAAAAATTTATTTAGAAAAATGGGAGTTTACTCCCTTGTATCTAAACTTTATAAAAATGAGTAAAAATTCATACAATTTACCAAATTTAAATTGGCGCGTCATTTCTCCTGTGTGGAATCATTTGTATAAACAAACCTAATAATTATTTGACGTTATAATAAACATCATAATTGTATTTAAAAACATACGTCTAATATCTAATACATCTAACCTTCAACATAGCAACCTCGCTTTTATTCGTTATAAACATATTTTATCCTGAAGATATTTTGTTTTTTTTTACTTGGATTATATAGAAAAAACCATTAAAGACTATTAATTTTGACCATCTTTTGACATTATTTATTTCAAGGTACACACAAGAGAAAATAATGACAAACACATAATTAAAAAAGAAAAAATCTTTTTTTATTTTATTCATTCATTATATTCACTTTTCAAAATAAATAAACAAATTTATTTACAAAATAAATTAAAATAAATTAAATAAATTAAAATGAAATGCAATATAACAACTAAAATAGCTTTCAAAAGAAAAAAAAAACATTAAAAAAAATGATTTTGGGAAAAAAGATGAAATATACAAGACTAGATATAATTTTAAAATGTATATATTTTCTGAATATAGTATATATATATTTTATTCTTAGAGAGCGTGCGTATATCTTTGTCATAAAAATAGAAATTATATTAACATTAGTTAAGAAAAATTGCAACTATAAACTTAACATGTGTTACAAAAATATAAATGCATAAAAGCAATTTTATAATATTTAAATTTGTACATATAAGCAAAAATTTCATTTTGTGAGATGCAAATAATTTATATATGAAAATAATGCGAAAATAAATTAGATTAAATTTAGTTAGTATTTTTAAGCAATCAAAATATATACACAAATTGCCTTAGAAAGTTAATTGGCACTTTTTTTTACAGAATTCACAATTAAATTAAAAGAATTTTTATCACAGTCAAAACCTTTTTAGGGGTTTATTAAATTTAGTGAAGATATTTTAAATCATAAATTAAAGCTTCGTAACTTGAATAGGAATATCAAACATTAATTATAATTTGATATAAATATATGATTTTTTTTTTTTAATTGAGTCTGTTTGGAAATACTTTTTACTTACTCAATAAGATTTTCCGTTGTGACTTCTTTATAATGTACGCACGCGCACTTCGTGTGATTTTGGAATGTTAAGGCTTCCACGGCTTCGTGAAGCTTATCTCCGTCCACAGTGATGGTGAAGAAATGCAAAGTAACAGGTTGTTTTTCCACAGGAACACAGCGGTCGTAGCGAGACGGACAACATCCAGTATCTTTGGAACAGCGGTGCAGCACAGTGCAGTGGGGAGTGTAGAGCTTTGAAGCGTGTACCACAGGTACTACCCGAGGTTGAGGAGCACTGCAAGGAGCTTCCATGGTCACCCTCAAACTATGCTCGAACGCGAGTTCTATATCCCTTTGCTCAAAAGATGCGCTGGCGTACTGACCTCCAGTGGTCGGATGGCCACTCAGGATTGTTGCCCAGAAGATGGTGAGGAGGATGCAAGCGAACGACTGCATGATTGCTCGGTGAATGTGGCGGCAGCATTCCGCCGTCTGCTTTTGAGCACCCACCAGCAGTGAGTGACGTTGCACCTCTACGTCACTTTCCTGACTTCTGATTGGCTCGCGATGATGTCGTTCCGTTCCCGCCTCTATTCTAGCGTTATTATTATTTTTTCTTTTTTCCGATTACATTGTCGGGAATTAACGCATTTTTTACATCCTCACTTGTAAACGAATCGTTCTATTTTTAGATTCCTTTAGCGGCAGGTAGAGAAATCTTCGTGAATCATATAGTATTTTGCATATTGGTGAAATTCTTATTGTATCCTTCTTTTGAAACCTTTCAGTGTATAAATATTTATAATATAATACACCAACAGAGTTTTCAATTATAGAGTTTTTAAAATTTCAAAATATTTTCAGAATTTCATCATGAACAATAAAGTTTTTAGTTATCTCCTCCGAAGATATTATACTCCACGTAGTAATCAATATGCCAAAATTTCCCTTCATTGGAAAAAATCCTTTTTTAAATTTTTATAATATTAGTAATCATGTTTGATTTTTTAGGTTTTTATCTAAATTTTCTAATATTTATCAATTATCTCTCTCTTATTCCTTAATAATCTGTTTCATTAATAATTTATATATAATATACTATAATTTTATATATTTATTACTATTAAATTTTGGATTCCCGCCTTTTTATGTTAAATGCAATAATGACTTCAAATTCTGAAAGTATCAATAAAGTTGATTTCTAGGTTATACATAATAATATAAAACAAATTATTATAAATATATACGCACACTAGCATTTTTTAAATTTATTTTTTAAAAAGGTCTAAAAATAATAGAAATTTAAACCTCCAACATAAGCCAATTTTTTAAATATGTGGCAACACTACGATTAACTATGTCACCTTGCATTTCGTGAACTTATGCCAAATTCAAGGAGCAAAAAAAGAAAAAAGGATATTACTTTAGAAAAACTATCAGCGAAGAAAAGCATTTTATATTTATTTAGTTGTCATGAAAAGTTAGGTCAGTGAAAAAACAGATAAATGAGATGTTATTAATGATGAATGCAACCTTAATGGGCTAAACCGACTTGTAATTTATTAACCTTAATTAATTCCACTAAATTAAAAATAAGTGTTCATTTGATGAATATAGTCCAGACATTTAAGATTAAGATAAAGCATTTTGTATTAATCTTAGGTAATTAAAACGTTTTAGCAATATCTAAGGTAGCTTAATAATACATTTTTTAAATTAATTATTTATAAACTAAAAAGTTGAGAATTCTATTTTTTTTATAGAATTTTATTATTTATATCTTTTTTTTATTATTACATGGAGATTTTTAGATTTTTACAGAGTTTTAAATATAAACACACAGTTTGATAAAATTTAAATAATGTTTTCAGAAATATAAATAATACTCGCAAAAATATAAATAAGATGATAAAAAATCGATTATATTTAAATTTTAATTGATAAACACTTTAAATGTGTTGTGTTTTAACTTTAAAAGCACACAAAAATATGATAAACTTGAATTTGTTTATTCAAGTCTCAAAAAACAAAGCTTTGCATATAGAACAAAAAATAATGAAGAAGAAGAAAGAAACATTTTAGGAAAAGCAAAAACAAAACAAAAGTACTGGTCAAAAAGAAACATTTAAAATCGCAGATTTTTTATTTATTTATTTATTATCATTTACAAAGAACGCGATATCCGTCTTGGATATTTGCATGCATACACAAGTTTGAGAGCTTTTACAGTAATTATTAATATGATTTTAGTTATTATAATAGAAATTATTAACGTATTTGCCAGTTAGTTAACGATTTAATTACCCTACAATGAATATCAGCGAACATCACATTTAAGAACAGAAATTTAGAGCTATTTACAGCATATAACTATTTACCATTTATTACAACCCAGGCTATCTATTACTAAAAAAACATTCTACAAAATCTATTAAAATTTATATACATATATCTATTATTAACTATTTGGTTTAGGCAATTTATATTTGTTTGATTTTTGACTCTCAAGTCCTCTACAAGTCGACAGTCCGTTAGAATATGTACAGGATTTTCTTCTTCTGCACCACATGAGCATTTAGGCGAATCCGTCTTTCTGACCTTGTACAAATATGATCTAAAGTTACCGTGTCCAGTAAAAAATTGAACGTTGTAAAAATTTGGCTTGACATATTTGGGTATTTGGGAATCAGTAAAGAATGACTTGAAAATGGTGTTTGTCTTCTCATAGTATTTCTGCAATTTTTCCCTTATATAATTAGAAATTATATTCCTACTTGAAGAGTCAAATCGATTGTAATTTATTTCGGTTTTCAGCATGTTAGATTCAATATATTCAGTAAGTTTGGGGACTTGTGCAAGTATGTGTGTACAATCCGATGATGTTGTACTGTAGGCTTGTATACAATGTTTTAAAATATTATATTGAAGAGAATTTAGTTTGTCCTTAGACTTTTTGTTTATGAATGGATACCATATTGGATAACCGTATGTAATTGTACTTCGATATAATGTCTTATACAGTATCAGTCTTCGTCTAAAGTCTAGACCCCATGCTTTCTTTGTCAGGCCAAATAGGTATCCACTAGCTCTAGTTACTTTTATGATCGTTTCATTAACGTGAGGCGTAAAGTCCAGTTTGCTTCTGACTCGGTGATTTTTAATAGTCACTCCTAGGATCTTAAGTTCTTCAACCGGTTTAATTAACTTGCTACCTGAGACTATTATATCGCTTTTGCATTTATATAAATATAATATTTTTGTTTTTTTCATCTGACAATTTTAATTTACGACTTTCACACCACTCATTGATTTTTCTTAATACGTTATCTATTGTCTTTCTTAGTTGTTCAGGAGTTTTATTCCAACATATTAACGTAATATCATCTGCATATCCTATTTTTTCACAGTTATCACCCAGGTTATTATTCAGTATCTCATTAATAAGAATATTCCATAATGTGGGAGACAGACCTCTCCATATCAACATCCTCGGGGGGAGTTCCCTGCCCGGAATATCTTCAACAAAATGATTTATTTAAAATCTTTTTTACACCCTGATCGACATTCTTTACACTTTATTTTTCAGATTTTAAAGTGAATTTGCGTGAAATATTTTCGAATTTTATACACTTTTATGTCCGTTTTGATCGAGCTAAAAATGTAATATTTCATGAATATTATTGCACCTTTAATAGGAATAAGGACTCTCAAATAATAAAATGTGTATATATCTTCTATATATATAAAAATGAATGTTTGTATGTTTGTTTGTATGTCCGGTATACAAATTCGCACTAGTTCACTAATTCAAACCAAAATTTCCATACATAGGTAAAAAAAATACGGGGAAGACGATAGGCTATTTTAAAAAAATATATAAATCAATTATTAAAACTATATATTTTTAGTCAGAAAATGATGATGACGATATTGCTGTATCATGTTTGAATATCAGATACAAAATTATATCGGAAAAAATTCCAAAAAGCAGAGACCACGGGTGAAACCAGTTCATTATTTTGTACGCAGGAACAAAATTCTAACAGAAAAACATTCATTCGAGCAGAAAACAAAAGCCAGATCATCTTTCTATAAAAATATCGCTTCTCAGACACAAAGTTTGGAGCGGGACGTTTCACAAGAGTGACATCCACGGCGCCAATTTATAATTGTAACGAATAGTATTTGAATAAAAACATTTAATCGGGTAAAACCCGGGTGTTGCCCGGGTCATTCGGCTTGTGTAATATATTTTTTAAAAACTAAGACATATTTTAAAGAGATTTTTATTAAACATTTCTGTAAACTATTATTTTTTGGAAAGTTTTCAACATGTAAAAACACACACACATTCTAAAGCCTAAAAAACATATAAAAACAACTTTTAAAAATATTTTCACTTTGAATATATTTATGTAGCAATCAACGTAGCTTATTTTAAATAAAGCTTTGATAAATCACAGCATAAAAATTATTTAATATGTTCTGTATAAATTATTAATTTAAATAATGGAAAAGTTAAAAATAAAATGTATAAAACATCAAAATGAAATTTAAAAGTTCCATTATTTATGTATATTATTATTTATAAACCTATTTATGTAAAATAATCTTTTTATTGATAAAAATACGTAAATTAATGATATTTATATGTTTAAAAAAATAAAACATCAGTATTATATTTTAAATTGAAAAAATATATTTTGACTACACAAGACTCTTGGACTTGGTAGAAAGGGAAACAGACGATCCTAGATTGGGAGTTCTAAGGTGAGTTTGTTTGAATCGATATTTATTAATTTTAGAAAATATTTTGTGTATATTAATAAACATTTATTTAATACAATATACAGCCAATTTTATCGACAAATCAAGACTTAATTTTCTATATATATAATTAAAATTTTAACATCTTAAAATGTAATTAAATATAAAATATTTTTCTCAGTGTTAAAGATTTTATATATCAAGCTTTTTATCATTTTAACTTAAAAACATAGGTGTTTATATTTTATATACACGATATATACATAAATTTCGCATTATCTTTGATAAAAACTGTTTTTATTAAGGTTAAAATTGATTTTTATGAGTTCTTCTCAAATATATAATATTAATATTTAAAAATTTGTTTTCACACACGAAATAAAAAGAATATAGTTGTTACATTAAAAATATTTTATATATAAATATAAAAATGCTATCACAATATAATCAGAATAGATTTTAGAAGCGCTATATAATTGTGTATTTTTATTTTTAACATGAGTTATATTCGATAAACAAAAAATATATTTACTTATCTGATATTTCGATCGAGAGAGACCATAATTTTCAGAGTTTAATTTTGTTGCGATATATTTTTCTCATCTAGCACTTGTTCAAGCGTACGTTACAAAATAAACAACAATCTCAAAATTTCTTTAAAATTTGTATGCGAAGATATGAATAAATATTTTAAAAATAAAACGAAATAATGGACCACGTCTATATACTGTTTTAATTTATATAGGATGTTAAATATATCTTTATTTTTTATTTTTTCCTTATCCCTAGTACACTTGGTACACTTGATAATCATGGTGGGTAGAAGAAGGCAACTGCTTTTACTGTAAGTGCACCACATGTCTACACATGTGAAAAGCAGTTCGACTTTGCACTAACAAATGTGCCAGAGCCCCGTTTGGTTACTTGCACTCGCTGGTGGGGTTGGACATTTGCAAGAACCAGGGATCATTGGAGCATTTTTTTAAATCAGAAAAAAGTGCCCAATGCGGGGATCGAACCCGGGTCGTAACGGTCGAAAACCAACGGTTTAGACCATCCTTCCACTGACCCAATATATCTTTATATATATTTATAAAGTATATCTCCAGTACATTGTATTTTATATATTTAAGTTTTTAGAGTGTCATACCATTAAGATATTTAATTGATGCCCGGCTTTCAACGAAGAGCCTAGTATGCCCTTTTTAATGAAATGTTAGCTTATTATAGTGTGGTATAAATTAGGTATGTGATTTTGGGGCATATGATCAAATAAAAGTCGAAGAAGGCTTTTGATTTTAAACGATGTCCTGTACTTATTTTTTCCAAGATATCTACATATACTCCAATGACTATACATGGCTTGATTTGATATACGAGGTTTAATTGTAGTGGTTGAAAGGCTTAGTGTGTCAATACTTTTTTTCTTAAGATTCTTAAATTCGATGGTGTCTGATAAACTCTGTGTTTTGATATTAAAGAATTTCTTTTAGATGATCTCAATATTTGTTGTACTTAGCCTTTTTCTCTATACCGTAAATGTATGGAAGAATGCAGTATGATTTCTACTCTTGGATATTGCTTACGAAAGTTTTTAATTATGTTTTGATAAAGTTCATAGAGTGTGATTAGAGTTTAATTTAGTAGCATAACATCATATCCTTTTACGAATTGATAGCTTTTGTTATATACACTTAGTGTAAATTTATTTTGAGATTGTTTTTATGGTTGTGAATAGGTGAAGGAGGTTAATATATTAAAAAGAATTAACTTTCAGTATATGGGGGATGAATATTCACCTTTATATCGCGTTTTAGGTTTTGTGAGGGCTGATGTCAAGGCAATATATTATTTATTATCTAAATATATATGTTAAGGATGTCAAGGAAGTATACTGTATATGCCTTTTTATTATCTAAATATATATATATATATATATATATATATATATATATATATATATATATTGTATAAATGACAAAATTAGATTTCACAACATTTAAAAATCTTTATATGAATTTAGGAAATAATACGCATTGAACTATTTTAAAATATTTTTAAAACTTTGTTTATCGGATATATATATATATATACTCTTTTATATATGATATGTTTGAGAACAATATGCCCAATATATTAAAAGCCGAATTTCTATAACACAAAATCATGTAGTATATAGGTAAAGGAAAAACAATATATAATAGTTGCAGCTTTCTGTTAGATCAAATTGACGAAGCAGTTAAAAGAGCCACAGAAGAGTCAAGGCTTCCTCAATATATTTTTCATCACGTCTAGTGGTTGTCAAAACTTGTCATTTTTTAAATATAAGAAAATAATTAGCGCTTATAAAATGGTAGTATACACACACACAAAAACCTTTATTAAGACACACAGGTCTTACAGAGGATTCTCCTTGGGGTTACAAGACGGAGAAACCTATGAAAGTGGGAAATATACAAAGGGGTAAAAATGGAGAAAAATTATATACACATGGTAAATATATACAGATTAAATAAGTAGTATAATGTTTTCGAAATTAGCAATTTATAGAGTAAATTATTAATAAATTTATATTTATTTGTATTTATATTGTCCCCGAAACTTATGTTCATAGTTTGTGTAAATTACCTTTTCCAAAGGTTGACCTTCTGTATAAGTATAAAAGAAAAACAGCAAAATACAATAATATGGTACGGTAGATTTAACTGGCGATATTATTGGGAGGGTTTACCATTGATGCGCCAGGCCTTAGAATTGCAGTGAGGGCAGTAGAAATTGTTTTATACACTGGTGTCCAAAAAATAATAAACTTAACCAATATTGAAATTTCTCAAAAGCTAATTTATTAACAAATATAAAATTTAGTATACAAATAGTTTAAACTATGGAGAATTTGACTAGCTATATGAAAATAAAAGAAAAATATTTGAAATTATGAAATATGCAAATTATTACCAACATACCCAAAGCTAAGGTTCCAGATCTTAAAGAAATAAGATATCAATAGGGAGTATGATCACCTCTAACAGCTATCAAGGTCTCACAGCGAGCCCTCATACTGTTTACCAGGCTTTGGAGGAGGTCCAGGGGTAGTAAACCCCACTCCTCCAATAGAGCAGTTCTTAGCTCAACGAGGGTTCTGGGAGAGAGGTGACGAGCTCCAATACGCCTCCCTAGAGCATCCCACACATGCTCTATTGGATTCAGGTCCGGAGATCTGGCTGGCCAATCCATCCTTCGAATATTCTCACTCTGGAGATATTCATTGACTAGCCTAGCCCTATGCGGACGAGCATTATCGTCCATAAAAATTAAATTGTGACCAATTTGATCTCTATAAGGTCTTAGATAGGGCTCAAGGATCTCGTCCTTGTACCTTTGGGCAGTTAAAGTGCCTAAGAAAAAATGTGGAGGGGTGTGCGTCTGCTAGAACTGATGCCAGCCCAGACTAAGAGACTGCCCCCTCTAAAACTGTCTATTTCCCTGATGTTACTGGGATGATAGCGGGTTCCAGGCTCCCTCCAGATAAAACTCGTCTGGAATCTGTGTTTAAACTAAATCTTGACTCGTCACTGAAGAGAACATTGGCCCACTGATCATGAGTCCAGGCGTGATGTTCCAAGCACCAATTCAAGCGGGCTCTCCTGTGAGCAGAGGTTAAAGGGATATAGACCATTGGTCGTCTTGCATAAAGAGCACCTTCGTGAAGCCTTCGGTTAATAGTTGTCTTGAAATTCTCGTTCCAGTAGCACTTGAGAGTTCATTTAAGAGTTGAATAGCTGTCATTTCCCTATGTCGCTTGGCAGTTACGACCAGATAACGGTCTTCAGAGGTAGCTGTTTTTCTTTTTCTACCAGAACCTTCTTTTCTTTTGATGGTTCCTGTCTCAACGAACTGTTTCCATATTTTGCTGACCACAGATTTATTCACATTTAGCCATTTTGCTACTTCAACTTGTGATTGCCCTGCCTCCATTCTTCCAACAGCTCTCCATTTTAAATCATCTGCTAAAATATTTCGTAAACTCATAATTAACTAAGGATTGAATAAAATTATAATTAGACAATTCTTAGATGGGGTAAACGACACGCCAAATAGCACATAAAGACAAGCAAAATTTTGCATATTTTCAATTTTACCGAATCGAATGGTTGCGATAAATAAATTCTACGACTTAAAATACCTAATTAAATTACTTTTTAGCTTTTAGCGTTGTATATTTTAAAACATATCATTAAAAAACAAAAGTTTCTTATTTTTTGGACACCAGTGTATTTAAAAATAATCATTCACGTCTAAAATAGTTCAAATTTACAATAACAGATGGCGCGCTAATACATCATGATTATATTTTGGAGCAATTCCTCAATTTGCTTAAATTATTTATACACTTAATAAAACCAATTAAAACCAAACAAAATAAAAATTATAACACGATTCACACACATGTAAATATTCCCCATTATTAATACTAGAGTAATTCTGTTAGGAGAAATTTCATCAGAAAAAAGGCACTTCTCCCTTTAAAAAAAAGCAACATCTGGTGACCGTCTCCGCAATCTAGCGCGCGGGGTCAGTGAAAAAGCAATAACACCAGCTTTGGCAATTTCAGATCACGTTCTGTGAACCATATGGCTGTGAGACCAGCTCCGGCTCAATCCAGGACGATATTTGATTTCGTGTGACACAAGTGATTATTGAAATATCCCGACTTGAGGTGTTTAGCTGGTAAAGGGGCTGGGCTAATTCTGTGGCCAAAAGTGGCTAAATAACTATGCGTCATCTGCGTTTTTTGTTTCACGGAATATTTTGAAGATGTGATAAATACAAATGTAGGATTTATTGATTATTTTATTTTGTTTAAATTTAAAATCTCCCCGAAAACATCTTCGATGCCGCTATTTTTATACACTGTTGATAATTTTTGCCGGTAACAGTATGATCAGTTATTATAAACTGTTATTATGATCAGTATTTAGAGCCTTACAGCTCGAGTAGAGTAGGAATACTTTTGGAAGATTCTGATAGCTTATTCCTCTAAAATTTTAATTACTACATAGCTTCCAATATAGAGTTCGCAATTAAGCAAACCTTAGAGATGCGGTTACACACCCGTTTTTATTCTATATCTAAATAACTATGCGACTCTGCTCTCTTCGCCTGGACAGTCGAAACAAACGGAGTATGCAAATCAGCCCATTATCGGGCGGATGTTCTACCTTATTAAACTATTATTTTCTTTTTGTCTCCCCTAAGAATACACCATAAGAATAGTGTCTTAAAGCAGCAGACAAAATAATTCTAATTGCAAATTAAAAAACTAATTATTAAACCCGTCTCGAAAAATGCGAGTTGATAGCTTTACAAATATATAAAATTGAGGAATCTCTAACATTTTTGACAGCATCTTTTGAAAATGACCTGATAATGTTTTAAAAATATTTTGAAATTACAATAAGCGTAAAGATATCATCCACACAAATCAGGTAAAATGAGATATCTTTCAAAATGGAGAAAGTCGATTTTCAACAAAGAAAAATGCTGGTTGTATGAGCTCGACAATCATTGACTGCGAGAAGGAACATTCTGAAAAGTATCTGTGTTCACGATGTTCTTGGGAGAGATTCATCCGCTCTGTCTTGGACAACTTGAAAGTGAACCTAAGTTGGAGTACCTGTCCCTCACCAAACAGTACCCAAACCAAAATGAAGGCACGTCAGTGTCACTAAGGGAGTTCCATTTGTCCCGTCCACAGACGTCTGGTTCAATGGTTGCATACTTGTATCTCGATATATGATGAACAATACTGTATTTTGGCATTACTCATATATGCTGGAATGTTTGCCATTGAAGAAAAACGGTGACTGAGATATCACCACGGATTATCACGGTAATCGATCTGGAATCCACCTTTGTCACCGATTGTATATAATCAAGTTTCCAAAAGTTGTTCCTACTCACGAGTATACATTTTCTTTAGCTACCAGTTCTACATCACAGCTGACGCAATGGTCCAAGCCAATTTCTGAATGTTCTCTGTTTAGTTGAATTGATGACCATTGGGGTGAGTTAGGCTAACAAACAACCCTGCCTTCTTCGCTTGCCGTTCCTACAAATCTTTGCTGTACTTTTATTTATTTATTATTATTTATTTATTGTGATACCCCTGTTTACACTTTTTAACCAAATATTATTATCTTCTTTTTTTTCTCCTCCTTTCCTTACCCAAAATTATCACTCAAATTCTTTCAGAATTACCATTACCATTGAACTATCTTAACGATCTGCACTCTCTCAGATTATAAATCTACAAGATGGCAAGTTTGGTCTACCATTTTTGCCAGGATTGTAATAGGAGCTGGTCTAGAGATGGTCAAAAGCTCTTGGGAGACAATGAATAAATATTATGCTTGGCTACCCATTTCCAGTGATTCATCCACCAGTTCTACCTCTTACACTGTTGAGATTTGACGGGGAAGATAGTTTTTTTTAATCTCAATGTCTTCCTGGTGAGACTTCAATCTACAGTTTGAATTGTGTTCAAATTCAATTATATTTGAAAAAGATATAATTGGGTACCGGGAGAATGAAGTCCAGGCTTCAGTAAAGATTTCTGGAATGAGTAGCGAGAAGACATCGGGACACAGCGGTAAAAAAGTAACAATTACCAGGGGTTGTGTTCACACTTTATGTGAATAGGGGCTCTGTACTTGTTTCCTCAGTTCCCTTGTGTGGATGTGTGCAAGTGTTTATCGTTCATCAATCCAATTGAATTATCAAACACATTTATTTATTAAACATATAGCGATATAAAAACTATAAGTAAATAGATTTTTAGAAATTTGTATTTATAAATATTTTAAAAAACACAAAAAATGAAACAAAAATTATAACAAGTTTGAACAAATATTTATATACAAATAAATAAATAAATATAAAAAAGTAAAACAAAAACAACAATAATTAAAATAAATTGTACTTTTGGAAAAATACTTTGTAAGAAATATAAATGTGAGAAAATATATTTATATATAAAATTGCATTTTAATTCTAATTAGAGTTTAAGATTTATATTAAAACATTCTAGCACTTTTGTTAAAGAAGTTTTGAATTAAAAATATGCATAATTTGATTAAAAACATAAATATCTTCAAAATTTATGATTTAAAGTCGATTATTTTAGGTCATTTATTTAATATTTTAACAAATAGAAACAATTCTCTTGATATTTATAATTTATTATGTTAAAGCAAAATATACTGTGAATAAAATATTAATTAGTTTGACACATTGGATCAGAAATTCATAGACTTTGTGTAATTAAAACATGAGCACATAAATACTATCAAAAATAAATACTATAAATACTATCACATTAATTTATAAAAATAGCGAACAATATGCAATTGAGTACTTTCATAGTTTGTTGAAATTCTAATAAATAAATTAAATAAATAATAACTAAATACATTTAATACTAAATTAAATATTTTTAGAAATTTCTGTAAGAGACGTTCACTCACTTTCAGTGAGGTGTTCAGGCTTCACATTTCTATAGTAAATACACCCACACCTTGTGTGGTTAACCAATGTGAGGAACTCCACAGACTCAACAAGCTCACCGTTCCCTTCCAAAGTGTTGGCGATGAAGGGCAAGGTGACGGGTTGTTTCTCCACAGGGACACAGCGGTCGTAGAGGGATTCACAGCACCCAGTGTCTTTAGAACAGCGGTGCAGCACGGTGACGTGGGGCGTGTAGGACTTGGAAGGGTGGAGGACAGGCACTACCCGGGGCTGGGGAACACAAGGGGCCTCCGTGAACACCCTAAGAGCGTGGTTGTAAGCCAGCGCCAAGTTCCTTTCCTCCGAAGATGCGTTGTCCCCATTGGTTGGGTAGGCATCCAGGATTGTCACCCAGGCGATGAAGGGGATGAGGAGGATGCAGGACATCGGAGACATTTTAGTTTAGTGAAGACACCGACATCGCTCCTGCTTTTTAAATACCTAACGGTGGCATCACGTGACTGACACGTCAATGATGCGCATTGAATATGAGCGCCAAATCTCCTTTTTGTTGTTATTTCTTCCTTCCTGTTTCACCGTTAGTGAAATTACCGTCGACGCATGCTGTACTGTTGCTCGGATACGTCGGCACACCCCCGCTGTTTATCCAAAGTTGCACCTTGTCTCACACCTCCTTTTATTTCCCGTTTCATCGGTAGTGGAATTAACGACGGAAAATGACACCGATCATTCGACAAGATATTTTAAGATTTAAATGAAATCTTTATTATTTTGCTCCCGTGTGAAATTTGATATGAAATGAGGACCCCACACATTAAATACATGTATTATATTTACTATGTATTTTTATAATGGTTGTAAACTAGATCCTCAACACATCGGTTGTAATTCATACTATAAATTCGTTAATTAAAGTCATTACAAGAGTCTTTGAATAATTTATTTTCAGATTCAGCAACCATCTCCTCCAATATCTTAATCCAAAAACAGTAGACGCTAAGTTCCTTGAGTATATTCCTCCCAGCGCCCTATATAATCAATCCTTCACACATCCCACACACCAAACCCATATTGGACAACAATAAACTGGGCAAAAGATAACTACACCGTTGTCTGCTCTACAAATGGATCTACAGCCAGTTGAAGTTATATATATATTTATTCATCTATATATCCTTATTTAATATTATTTATATATGACACTTGAAGTTACACCGCATGAGTTTCTTTTCAACGAAATATCAAAATTTTTTATTTCAAGGTCAAATATCGACTATTTCTAACCTTTTTGGATGAGGTATGAAAGGGTGAATTATGAAGAGTAATGACGAACGGAACATTGTGGGTTCGATTCCCATCCCTGGACCCTTTTATTTTTCCGTTCGTCATTACTCTTCATAATTCACCCTTTCATACCTCATCCAAAAAGGTTAGAAATAGTCGATATTTTACCTTGAAATAAAAAAAATTGATATTTCGTTGAAAAGAAACTCATGCGGTGTAGCTTCAAGTGTCGTTTTACAATCACAGGCCGCAGTGTATTATATTGTATTATTTATATATATATATTTATTTTATATTTAACACTTTATATATATAATCTTATATGAACGATACAATACAAAAAGTAGTTTCAATCTCTTTTTTTCTCTTGATAAATATTTTTATTATAATCACATAAGTAGCATTCGTAATATTTAAAAAATGGGAGGGCCTCCAATCAAGGAATATGTATTTTGGTATATATAGATGGCTGCATATATAATTTAGTATCCTCAGTAGCTAAAACCTGGACAATCTAAAACTCTGTTTGTATATATATATAGATGATGATATTTAAATCATATTGCCACGTGGAATATTAGGAAAGACAAACTTCAGGATGACACAGCAATTTATTTAAGGCAAGAACAAACTAAAAATCATAAAAAAAAGATAAGCAATGAGGGAATTTTACAGAGTAGCAAAATATAAACATAAAAAATGATACTCTGCTAATAAAATAATAAATACTTTAATATCAATTGAAAAACCCTGTAAGATTTATAAATGAGTTAAACAAAGCATCAAGGGCTGCGTATCTTTTATTAGCACGAATATAAAACGAGCTTTTTGTTTTATATTCGTACTAATAAAAGATACGCAGCCCTTGATGCTTTGTTTAACTCATTTATTAATAAATACTTTGCTACACGATTATTAAATAACGTGATAATATTAATTTAAAATTGGTATCTTTAAAGGATATATCTGTTAACTTTAATACTGTCAACGCTAATTATATATATTGATAGGTAAAAAAATCAACGATAAGTTGATTCTGATACTGACACAAAAATAAAAAAAAATGACTTAGTAAGTTATTTATTTATTTTTGTGTCAGCATAGTATATCCCGAAATTGTCAAAATTTTAAATTTATTCCGATAGTTGGCACAAGCCATCTGCAACTTTTAATTGCACGATAAGGAGTTGCTTTTCTCTTAATACACATAATCATATCATAAAAATTAGCCAAATTTAAAATATAATGATGAATTTGTACATTTAGAATTCACACACACAGGATTAAAATTAGATAAATTCTGGAACGTCTTGTATTGATAAATTTGCTTAAAGTCTATCAGGCTTTCATGTTCTTGGTCTCTTTAATCGGATTCTTCATTTGAATTCTCAGTTCGTCCAACTTTGAATTAACTGCAGTTTCTGCTCAGTCTTAATTTCATCTTCTAAAGTTTCTTCAATGATAAATTTCTCTCCAGCGGAATAATTTATATTTTAAGTAAATCAATTTTAAAACCTCTGGTCAAATGAAACGTACCTCACGACTCTATATAGTCCAACCTGATTTCCAAAGTCTATAAACCTTTGATTATGAGGAATAACCAATTAATTTATTTTCCTCGCTCCGAGGCGCAAATTTTCCCTTTTTTGGAGGATTATTCAAAGAAAATGCTCTGCTTCCTATGAACCTTAAATGCGAAACACTTGGATTTTTTTCTAATGGAAATTTCGTAAGGAATTTTGCATTCTTTATTTATCGGATATCTATTTGTCATGTAAGCTTATGTATGTGTCTTCTATGCCCATAGGGATTTAGAAAAGTTTTCTTCGATAATGAAATATAGGACAATCGTACCAAAGTTCTATCGGCCAAACAGAAATATTCTGTTTTGGGTGTATTCTAATTCTCTAAAGCTATATTCTTGAGCGTTATCACTTCGTAAGGCGCTTTTATCTTTTCCCGGATTGCGCTTTTCTCGCAAATCTTTTAAATATTTTAAAGGCTTTAAACACCTCACTTTTCCTTTTCATCGTAGAATTAAAAACTAATCTAGAAAAATCGTCGATATATGTGACGAAATACAGAGAGCACATCTAATACCTTTGTTCTCATGGGATCATATATAGCACGGTGAACAGGCTCTAAAAGTTCTTTTGATTTCGTGATGGATTCTTTCGGTAATTGTAAGTCTCGTCTGTTTACCTTTATTGTAAATTTTAAAATTCTGAAGAATTCAAAATTTTTCTTTTGGTGTAAACCAGGCACTAGATTTTCCATTTGAAACGACTATGTCATCTTTCAGCGGATTTTATTTAAACTAAATTAATATTTTTTAAAGCAACACTCTTGAAATTTGAGGTCGGCCGAGTATGTAAAATCCGTCTCGTTTATTAGCTCTTAAACAAAATTTCATAGTACTTGCTTACAAAATATCAGTTTTTTACTACCTTTAAAATAATTATATACAACAACAACAACAAAAAGCCTTTATTAAGGGTCACTGACCCTATACAGGATTCACCAGAAGTATGCATAAGAACAAAGCAGTGAGACAAAGGAAACACCAATATAAACAGAAGAAGAAAAAAAGAAAGAGAAAGAGGGAAGCAAGAAAAAAAACACAAAAAGAGTAGCAGTAAGAAAGTGAGGAGTGAGTGTCACTTGGCCTTTTTATAAGATATGGACTTGTGGAAACCATAAAACGCCGTAGCAATATACTTATTCTGGGTCATATTGTCAATTATTGATGGAAGTGAAGCACAGAGTTGCCCAGTTTTGAGCATAAGGGTTTTTCTTTCTTCTTTCAGAGCAGAGCAATCAAAAATATAGTGGGTGATTTCATTTTTTAGTTTTGAATTACAGAAGGTACAAATCGGGTCCTCACCGCAGAGAATCTTGGTGTGGTTTTCTCTGAAAAAACTTGAAAGTATTCTAACTTGTGCAAGTAGTCTCACAACCGGGAAAGGAAAATCCCCTAAAAGGTATCCCTCCGTCATGAAATATATGTGAATGTCTTTGTAGTGAGAGTATAGCTTAGATTTATCCATTCTTGTAAGGTCGTTTTGTATAGATTGGTCTGCCACTGTTTTTAAGAGCCCTGTAATCGCGCTCCTCAGCGTTTCAGGATCATCACAGGAAACAAGTGCAGGGAAAGATAAAATAATTATATATGATTTACTGATGTTTATCTACTGACCGATATATGGTTACCCCCTTCTAATGTGGAACAAATAGTACAACCTTTTTATCGGGGAGGGGTCTCTAAATAAAAATGTAAATAATTCTCTCGAGCGCCCCATGTGGGCCGTGGCACCACTATTTCCAGGCACCATACATTCGAATCAAAGAGCTCATTTTTAATAGCCTGTGAAACTGAAATTTTTCTTGGGACTTTTTACGCTTTTTCCAGCAATTTGCAGAGTCATGTTACTTCGCCTACAACTATAGAAATGAGTGGGAATATCCTTTTTCTCTTTTAGTTTCGAAATGCTTGCACCTATATTCCTTCATATATTCAATATATCATATATTATATATTCATATATATATATATATAAACCCTTGATTTGTTGCATGTAGGTGGCCTCCATGTTTTTTCGCTTTTTCTTCCTCTCTCTCTATTCATTTTACTTTCAAAATTCAAGGCCTGGAACTCTTCTTGTTTCTATTGCCGTTCTGAAGCCATCGTACATTTCTAGAGACGACTACACACAAAGTAGTAAAATTGATTATAAAATTTTAGTACTTGAGCATCGATTTCTTTCAATTTATATACTAGCGTAGTTAATTGTTCAGTATACTCTTTCATATCATAATTTGACTTCATTTTCAATTGTACTAATTGCTTGGTTAGAGCGACTTGAGTTGCAATTCCTTTAGGCCGAAATACTTTTTTTATCTTGATTCTTCCATACTTAAGCGGAAGTTTTGCATATCGCTACATAGATCACTTCTAAGGGATTTAAATACAGAACTATTGTAGAAAGAGCATTTTTCCACTGATCATTCGTTTACCATTCTCTGAATTTGAGAACATTTTCAGGCTTCACCTTAGATTGATTTACAAAATTCTATAACTCATTATGAATTAAAATCTTTCTCAGTTGCATTCTCCAAATCTCAAAACTATATCATTTTTTCGACATGATATAACATTGAAGCCATTTTAATAACTTTTGACGAAATATTCTGATGATATTTTGATTTTCGTAATCAAATATGGTTAAATATGTTTAAAAAACGTCCAAAACTATCTGCAGGAATTAAGTGAAATAAGATATAATTCAAAACAAAATAAGAAAAATTGATCAATCAAAAGAAAAAAAATTCGTTTGTCTTAGAAACTCCACAATCGTTGGCTGTGAGGAAGTCCATTTTGAAGAGCATCTATTTTCACTATGTTTCTGAGACAGCCGTTCTGTCCCTGGGCAATCCGCAACAAGATGTTCAAGAGAAAACTAAGTTGAAGTACTTGCTCAACCAACTTATTATAATACCTATGGTTTTCCAAATATATAGAAAAGCAAGAATTCAATATATCTCAAAGGAATTGTCATTATACGAGAGATTTATAATTCTTGTAATGGTTGATACTATAAGACACACACACATCTACTTACGAAAAACAATACTGTATTTTACGTACGCTCAGTGGTTACCTTTCCAGAAAGGTGAGAGTTGAGAATCAGACCGACTCACGGAAATTTCAAGATTTTTCTACCTGAACGACACCAGGAGCAAATCTATTCCTTCTCATCATATCGACCTGTATGACACCACAGCTGAAGTACAAACGATATTCTGCTCATTCCTTCCATCTTGCGCATTGTGGTGAAGAAGGGGTTAACATCCAAAACGTCCTCTTTCGCCGTTGCGACAAATACTTACTCGATGGTAACTCGGAGGGACATTTCTCCCAGTTCTGACTTTTAGGTTGATTTCAGATTCAATTAGACTTGAAAATGGGGTACAGCACAGATACAGGCGTCCATATTTTATTTAAGAAATTGTTACTGGAGTGAGTAGCGAGATTGTACAGAGAGGCAAGCAACTTGAGGCAAAGACACAGAACTATCCATTATACCAGGAGAGAAATGCCCGAAATCTCGAGATTACGTTAAATAAAGATAAATAAACACATCACCAGAAACCCGAGGCTTTGTTTGATTAATATCCAGGAGATTTAAAACTTTTGTGTGTAAATAAGTTCAAGTGGGGGTATAATTTTCAAACAACTTTTATTTCAACATTGTAAACACATTTAACAATATATATAAAATAACATATTTGTATATTTGATAATATTTAAAAAGATAAATAACATTTTGAACAATTTGAGAATAAATAGTATATATACAATGGGAATAAATAAAAAGAATCTAAAAAATAAATAAATAATGCTTTTTTGAAATACACTTTGTAAAATATAAAAGATATACACAACAAAATTGGATTTGATATTGAATTGAGAAACAGCATTTAAAAAAAAAATTCTATCTTTTGTTAAAGGGAAGGACCTTGAAACAATTATATAGAAACACATAATTTGTGAAATTTAAAAAAAAGGAAAACTATTTTAAAATTAATTGTCATTAATTTAATAAGTTAATTATATAAAAACGTTTTTTTAAAATATAATTAAATTTTGAAGAAAAAGATACATTGGAAAAGTAAATATTTGTCTGTGTAAATTAGTCTATCACATTGTAAGAGAAATTGAAGATAGTTGTATTTACAACAAATTCATATTTAGCGCGCGCAAAATAATAAATATATTATTCAAATAACAACTTTTGAATGATTCGTCTAAACATACGAGTTATGAAATAAATATTAATAAATTTGATTTAAAAAAATAAAAAAAATTAAATACTTTTATAAATTTCGGAAATACTTTTACTCACTTTCAGTGAGGTGTTCAGGCTTCACATTTCTATAGTTAATACACCCACACCTTGTGTGGTTAACCAATGTGAGAAACTCCACAGACTCAACAAGCTCACCGTTCCCTTCCAAAGTGTTGGCGATGAAGGGCAAGGTGACGGGTTGTTTCTCCACAGGGACACAGCGGTCGTAGAGGGATTCACAGCACCCAGTGTCTTTAGAACAGCGGTGCAGCACGGTGACGTGGGGAGTGTAGGACTTGGAAGGGTGGAGGACAGGCACTACCCGGGGCTGGGGAACACAAGGGGCCTCCGTGAACACCCTAAGAGCGTGGTTGTAAGCCAGCGCCAAGTTCCTTTCCTCCGAAGATGCGTTGTCCCCATTGGTTGGGTAGGCATCCAGGATTGTCACCCAGGCGATGAAGGGGATGAGGAGGATGCAGGACATCGGAGACATTTTAGTTTAGTGAAGACACCGACATCACTCCTGCTTTTTAAATACTAAACGTTGGCATCACGTGACTGACACGTCACGGTGCGTCTTCTATTTGAGCGCCGTACCGCGTTTATCTTTTTTGTGCCTTTTCCTGTTTCATCGATGTTGAAATTAATGTCTATAAACATGTGGTAGATATTTCATCAAGATATTTACAATTCAAATGAAATCTCTATTATTTAACTCTGGAATGAAATCTGATATAGAATAGATATTTACTTTGAAATTACAGCAGGTTTATATTTGCGATAAACTGAAAATATTTGCAAATACCGTGACTCATAGACTCAATCAAGAATACCTTATAACAGGTAATCAAAATAAACTCGCCATTTAAAGCCTGTATAAGAGCCTTTAAATAAGGGATTACCAAGCACTCCAACTCTCTCCAGAAATTTTAATCCTGAAACAAAACGCGAAAAATTTTTTTTTCACTAGAAGCCTTCAAACAGAAATATTCGGTGGCAAGATTCAGCCCCAATACGCCAAATAACTATCCGTTATCCATCACAAATTAATATACCGCACACGATCCTATAAAAATTTACTATAGAAAAAATACAAACCTGCCCAATAAATCCCATATATTTTTTACTACAAGACTGAGAGAAAAGGCACAGAGACAATTATATGAACAATATCGTATATTGAGGGGAAAGAGGTAAAATATTTAGTGAAACATAAAAAACAGTTGCTACATATTAAATCACTTTAAGTCCGAAATCCATGATGATCGTCCCCTTCCGCTTTTATTTTTTGACTCATATAAATCTAATTGTTGTGTTGTGTGTGTGCGGTGTAAGTGAAATATGTATTTTCTCATTCTTAGGCTCTCAAAAAAGGCTTTAAAAAGCTATTTTAGTCCTGTATTTTCCGAATGTAAAATTATCAATATATATTTAAAATTTTGTCAAATTTTTTTGCTATAATTATTTTAAATGAATATATATTTCTCTGACAAAATATCCTCATAATTATTTATATCTCTAGTTCATACTACCGAATTTATTTTAATGGAAGGCCAGCCGTTCATTACGCCAAAAACAGGCGCGCTTATTTTCTCCTTTTGATATCTATATATATTTGTGTCTATTCCCAGACCATCGTGACCACCAATTAGTCTCAAATTTTGTATGCTTTTAATATTTAGTAGGATTGAATTAGTCTATATATACCACACTTCTACGTGATCAGGAAGTATATTAAAAATTAATCACAAAATTTAAAACGAAATATAGAAATTAAAATTAGTCCATTGCCGACCACCCATGAGTTTAAAATTTGCTCAAATTTCAATTTTAATCAGAATTGAACAAGTGTACCCAAATTAACACATCTAAGTGCTTTGTAAGTATATTAAAAATTGATCACGAAATTTAAAAATAAATTTAGAACTTGGTCAATTCCCGACTACCCCGACCATCCTGAAGTCTGAAATTTTGTCAACTTGCATTGGTGTCATGTTTGAAACCACTTTGAGGTGTTTTATATTAAAATTTATCACAAGAACAAACAGACACGAAAAAGCTAGTTAATTAAAATCTTAAAAAAATAAAACTCGTTTATCATAAACTAGTTACAAAATATCATGTTAACTTCTGATCTCCTACATTTTCTCATTTATATTTTTCTTGTAATTTAACATCCTTTTGGCCTTGAATATCCATTCCTTGATTTATTAGGAAGCCTCTAGGAAATTATGGAGGTTGAGGTACAGCCTGCACCAGCCTGACAAGGGCCAACAGCCTGAAACGTGTACTTGGTTGACTTTTCTTGATTTATCAAGAAAGGATTTTAGGACAATATTCTGGAATTAAAAATAAACGATTAGGTGATATTCATTACAAAATATATTTTAGGTTTTTAAATCAATTTTATTAACATCTATCAACAGTAAAGCACACAAAGAAATGCAGTGAAAGGGAAACTATTAAAACTATGTTATATACAATCGAGGATGATCCTCAGCACCGAAGAATCCTCTTCTTCAGGGGATCTTCGTTAACTCGCCACACTCACCTCAGGTCTAAGCAAAATCTATAGATATACAATATATAATATGGCTTGTGATTGTAAAACGACATTTGAAAATTATCCCGCATGTGTTTCTTTTGAACGAAAAATCAAAATTTATTTCAAGGAGAAATAACGATCATTTCTAACCTTGAGATGAGGTATGAAAGGATGAATTGCAAAGAGTAATGATAAACGGAAAAATAAAAATGTCCAGGGATGGGAATCGAACCTACAGTGTTCCGCTTATCAGGCAGATGCCATGTCCACTAGGCTATCCTGGACATATTTTTTCCGTTCGTAAATATTATATAAAGTAATTTATAATACAATATAATATAATGCGGCTTGTGATTGTCTGTAGATATGTTGACGCTACAATATATTTAACGACAGCCCTTGCCTGAAGTTCTGTAGTGGTGACGGCTTTCTCATGACAGATTACGCAAACCTTCGCCCAAAGTTCATTTCAATAGCAGAAGATGACTTTTTCTTAATACAGAATGAAGTTAACCTGAAAATACATGTAGTAACAACTTCCTATATCTTGAAACTAAACCAAACAACTTTTATTTTTTAAATAACAATTAAGGCCACAACAGATAGATACCTTGATATTAACTAGAGTACTTATTTGCATATTTGTATAATAAAAATCACGATATTAACGTTGGTAACATTATATTTCACACCAAGGTTCTCCACAAAGATCATGATAACCGACCAACGACCATGACAAACCCAAGTATATAACGACCCTAATAATAATATTCTAAAAAGATTTACTGGCCGAAGTATCTTTAATTTGAAGAACTATGAATGCCGGCCAGGCAGCCTCTATCTTTACAATAATATTCTGGGTCCTTGAGCTATACAAAGCTATAAATATTGGGTGTCCTTTAAACCTACACAACAGCCAGGATATGTATCAACCAACAGGAAAGGTTTTAGATTTACTTTGTAAAGAAAAGGTGTAAAAAATTTACATAGGAATAGACAGTTGAAATTAAAATTATTTTATAAGCGAGGTCTTTGCCAAAGTCAAAAGCATATAATTTCAGATGCAATCAATGCAAACTTAACCTTGAGAGCATTCTTAAAAAAATAGATGCAAATCGATATTCTAGACTCCAAAATGGTCTGTCTTATTAAAGGTGCATTTTCCATTTTCTTTTGTAAGCCTATTTCTTTTTCCACAGAGAAAAAATGGAGACAATGTTCCAACAGGTTCTTGTTGGTTTTTAAAGGCATTTAGGAAACGAAAACAAATATATACAATATTTAGTAGAACCTCCATGAGAGGACACTCGCGCATCTCAACAAAGGACAGTTTTCATTTGCAAAATTACCATTTTTACAATTTAGAAACTCTTCAGTAAGAGAACACCTTTCCCTAAAGAACACTTTAGCTCTGCAATTAGGTGTCCTTTACAGGGAAGTAGTTCTACTGTTTATTAAAATTTATTATTGTTATTTATACATGATATGTTATACAATGAAAATAGGTTATCAAACAAACTTTTAATAATACTTGATGCAGTCAATTTGTAAGTTTAGTGTCCTCACTCCTCAAATTTCCACAAGTACATGCCCGTACTGAGTAAGGAATTAGAACAATACTATTCTTATCTAATTTATATATATGTGAAGTTTTAGCAAATATTAGATGTGTGTTTCATTCAAAATTTCTTCGTTTAAAAAGACGCACCATATCATTAATGTGTCCAATAAAGTATAGAGATAGAATAATAGAGTTGTTATGGGAGTAAGGTGTAGCCCACAGGAGATTAAAAAGAGTTCATCACCCTTCTTTGGCGAAGCAGTAATGTCCATACAAACCATATGCAAATGTGCAGTCATTTCGTCTTAGAGCATTCTGGAGAACCAAAGACTGTAACTGATGCCGTTAAGCAGAAGGGCATGTTGGAAGTCATCGAAGGAAATTGTCCCATTTTACCACAGTCTATAGCAGATGCTGTTCATGTTTATAATGGCTCCACAGCAAAAATCGTAATGTGGTATACCTGAAACTACGGAAGAAAACCTGCATATGGGTACTTCGTTGTTTAACAGCGCGCTTCTAGGGGGAAAATATACATTTTTTCAGAAGAACTTCTTGCTCTCTCCAAATCAGATTGACCCAGGGTAATGTATCGTTACTATTGATGAACCACAAACGAGACAGATTGGAATGGCGGTCAAGTGGAGAGTCTACGTCAGGATCCATTTTGGATGAAACTAATGTTGACTATCCTATTTAACTCTACCTGAGTTATATTATTATTATATCAATTGTGTGTGTACTGTTGACCGATGTCTTGTCAAAAGGCTCAACCATCACAGGTGAACTCTACTGCCTGACTATAAGCGTAAAACAAACATCCAGGACTTGGGGCTTTCAGAGTGATGTTGTTGCGGTATAACAATGGAACTCCCACAGCCGTAGATAACAACCTAGTTCTTCTTTTGATGGAAACTTTACCACATCCATCCTTTATAGCAACGAAAATCTATTTTGATCCAATTTAGCTTTGTTTATTTGGTTAACCCATGTTCCTGAAGATCCATTTTTACACAAAAGAACAAAGAGACCAAAAGATAAATGTTCATTATTCAATCAAAAGATTAATTGCTTCAATATTCTGTTACTCCATCCTTTATAATCGTAACTTAAGTCCCTCTGACCATCACTTTGTTGCTGGTGTGAATGATGAGACCTCAAAGGGATCTTTTTACGCTTTATGTTTTATAGTCAAAATAAGTCAACATTCTTTTGTGTGTAATGAGTGGGTATACAAATCATTCATGATACAAATTAAAATTTCAAACATATTTTATTTGTTTTTTCACAAAATTGTAAACACATTCAACAATACAAAAGAGCGATATAAATATATATTAATATTTTATATTTAATAATATACATTTAAAAATAAATAAATAAAAATTTTGAATAATTTGAGAACAAATATTATATACAAGAGAATAAATAAAAGAAAAACATTAAAACTACAAGAGAGTAAAAGAAAAAATTGCATTTATAAAATATAAAGGATATAAAAACGACAAATTTGGATTTCATATTACAAATTTGGATATTTATGATAATTAGTATACTATCTTTTGTTAGAGAAGGACTTTTTTGAAATTATATACAAACACATAATTGGATATTCAAAAATTAAGAAAGCCTTTAGAAATTTAATCAGCAAAAAGTCTAATTCTTGTCATTTACTTAATACGTTCATTATTTAAAAACGGTTTTGAAATAAAATTTGAAGCGAAAAAAATACATGGTAAAAGTAAATATAATGGTCTGTGTAAATAAGTCTATATCACATTGTAGGATAAATTGTAGACGTTTATATTTACAACAAATGCATAGAGAGTAATTGAAAATATCTAATGATAAATATATGATTGAGACACAGACTTTTGAATGATTCGTCTAAACATAGGAGTTATGAAATAAATATTAATAAATTTGATACAAATTAAATACTTTTATAAATTTCGGAAATACTTTTACTCACTTTCAGTGAGGTGCTCAGGCTTCACATTTCTATAGGTAACACACTCACACCTTGTGTGGTTAACCATTGTGAGGAACTCCACGGATTCAACCAGGTCGCCGCTTCTCATTAAAGTGTTGGCGATGAAGGGCAAGGTGACGCGTTGTTTCTCCACAGGGACACAGCGGTCGTAGAGGGATTCACAGCACCCAGTGTCTTTAGAACAGCGGTGCAGCACAGTGACGTGAGGAGTGTAGAACTTTGAAGCGTGGACCACTGGCACTACCCAGGGCTGGGGAACACAAGGGGCCTCCGTGAACACCCTAAGAGCGTGGTTGTAAACCAGCTCTAAGTTCCTTTCCTCCGAGGATACATTGTTCTCATTGGTTGAGTAGGCATCCAGTATTGTCACCCAGGCGATGAAGCGGATGAGGAGGATGCAGAACATCGAAGACATTTTAGTTTAGTGAAGACACCGACATCGCGCCTGCTTTTTAAATACCCAACGGTGGCGTCACGTGATCCAGCTTGCATGTTACGTAGGAACTCTCCCATGCCATCTTTCGGCATACGTCATCTTTTGCTTGCTTTTTGGATGTCGGGTTCATCAATAGGGAAATTAATGTCTGCTGAGGTTCTTTTAATTTCGCACGTTAACAATCAACATGAAATCCTGAGGTTTTTAGTTTTGGCCCACCTTATATAAATTTACATTCTTATGTTGTTTGAGAATATTGTAAACGCCACATACAAGGTCTTTATTAAGACAATGGATGGCATGCACCTGATAAGCCCAAAATGGTAAAATAAATAAAAAACAATGAAATATATTTACATATGGTAATAAAACCTATCACATATATAGAGTAAAAAACAAAATATGTCGTTAGATTGCATTTTCTGTCTCTTTTCTATTTTAATTATATAAAATTTTAAAGGTTTTATTGGGTAAGGAAGTAATTTGTTAGCACTACATTTCTACATCGGTAAATGTGGTAATTAGATGGCAGACTTTTATGTGCAAATATTCCAAAGGTGCTGGAACCTCTAAAAAGGTGCCAAAGAGGTAAAAAAAAATCATTATTTGAAAAACATTATAGAGTGCATATATTTGAACATTACATATAATTTAAAATATAATAATGTTTATATATATGTAGTAATTGAATAATAATGAATATATATATTGACTCTTTGCTTAGAATTTTTAATGAAACTGATTCCAAAATTATTAATCAAACATTATATTTATTGATTTACAAGAGAGAGAGAACAAAATATAAAAGGGAAACTTATATTAAACATAGGAACTTTTTTCTTTTCGGTTAGCGCCTAATTACTGTGAGCTTACACCCACTCTGGGGTAACAATTAATTAATATATATACAACAATATAAAATATATATTAAATTTTAAAAAGGTATTATATTATGTTCTGTAGTAGAAGTTTGTCTTTTATCTCTCATTTATGTGATGTTTATACGCAGAAACACTTCTCTCCACACCAATTAACTTTGTACAGTGTGTCTTTATACAAGGTCATATATGTACAATAATTTAGTGTTATCTGGATTCTACTGTAAATGGTTTTCGGTCAATATGTTTTTATTTTCGATAATACCTTTTGTTATGCTTTTAAAAACAATGCTATTTATAATTTTATTATGCAAAAAGGTATAAAAGACTATGTACTCGTTTGAAACAATTCTTCCTTTACTTATTCCTCGTAAATCAAATACTTTCTTATTTTTTACAGCATATTTATATTCATTCAGAGAGTTTAAAAGTAATTACATTAATTTTATGTGTAACGCAACTGTTTTTATCATGTTCCCCATCTTGCAATTACAGGTTTTGGTGGTAGAGGTAATTCGTCATTTTTAAAATTGAATTTTTATATAAGCTGGAAGATTTTTCATGATTCTTTAATAAAAAATAAAACATATTTGTGCCATTGGACACATAACAGGACTTTACTAGGCGGAGTGCATGTATTAGATATTTTACATGTGAATTAAATTTGTAGAGATACTTTCCTTTTAAATTACAAAATGTCTTGGAGTATAAACGAATCACTGATACACTCAAACAGGTTTTAGTGGTTGAGGTAATTTGCCATTTTTATATAAGCTGGGAGATTTTTCATGATTCTTTAATAAAAAATAAAACTTATTTGTGCCATTAGACACATATCAGGACTTTACTAGGCGGAGTGCATGTATTAGATATGTTGCATATGAATTAAACTTGTAAATATACTTTCCTTTTAAATTACAAAATGTCTTGGAGTATAAACGAATCTTGATCACACTCAACCAATTTATTTTATTCTATAATTAAATCCATCAGGCCAAAAAGTTGATCATTAAATGGCTGTAAAGTTGATCGATTCTAAGCATAGAGAGCTTATAGCATTGGATCGCTTAGGTGACCATTTATTGCAATAACAAGTATATGGAGTGAGTATCTGACATTTATAAAAGCGACATTATTTATTTATTCGATTTCTCTTATTTAGAATTTCTATCATAATAGCATTCTTCTGGCGCAAAAGTCTTTTTCTTTTTTTAAATATTTCTACAAATAAATTATTTAAAGAGGGGTCATTTAAATTTTTCACGGGTATCTCCGATCTGATAAGAACAGTAGCTAAATCCAAAATATAAAGCATTTTAGAAGCTAGATTTGTTTCTTTTTTGAGAGAATATTAAAAAAGATTCCGTTAGGGAAAACCACTATTGTGGATTCAGCTTGGTTCATAGTCTAAATATGTTTTGAATAGGTTGATATACTCTCCAACTTGATCATAAAATCGCCTAGCAAAACAAAATGACATAGAGAGTAATTTGCATAGTTCCATAATTCGAGTATAAAAAGTATTGTGAGCGAAAGCTTGCGTCTTATTCACTAATAAAAACACACACTTCGTTCAACGACCTAGTGGCTCTTTTAAAATAAATATACCGCGGGTTCAGCCTCTGCTGATTAACGGCCCAAACGCGTACCACCGGTTTTAAAACAAATTAGTAAAACTATACAAAAAGGGTTAAAGTAGAAGTGGTAATAGCATGGAAAAGCAACATATGCTTTTATAACTGAGTATTGTTAATGCTTTCTGTCATTAATCGGAAATAATATCAACAGAACCTGAGTTTTAAAAATTTTATTTCCAAATTTTTGCCAACACCCTTTCTGGGCCCTTTTTTCGTGCGCTGTTGGTCTTGTCAACATGAATTAGCCTGTACGAAGAAGACCTTCTTCACAATTCACCAAAATTTATTTTATGGCCAAGTGTGGTTAAACATATTAAAAATGTATAAATTTAGTTACAAAGTTTGGATGAAGCAGCGTTCAATTTATTTTTTCCAGATAGATGTTAGATTACCATGACAAGAAAGGAAGCCTCTATGTTTATCATTATATATCGGTAGAGCTTCATCTATATTATAAAAGCTATTATCCGCTATAATTTCTCTTATTCTGATAATTATCTGTTCTTTACATATTTTTTATTGGACGAATTTCTTCTTCCACAATTCCTTTAAGATACTTTCAAGACAATTTTGGAAGAAGGGTTTTCCCCCTTATCAAGCGAAAATATAGTTTCAGAAATTTTTACAATAAAAAAAAAATGTATAATAGTTTATCTAAATAGAACAGCGTATGTTATTTTTAATAGAAAATATCTTTTTCTCAGAAACCCCATATATATTGTGACCCATTTATATAGAAATAAATTAACAATTTTGTTTTTAAAAAGGGTAAATCGCTAATAAATAAATGTGCAAAAAGGTACTAGCTACCATAAATAAGGGTGATTTTTTTAATACTAGAACAAAATTACCAGTCAGACAGTAAAATGTCAGTTACGGCGTGGCTGAGTGACGTCAAAATGTCGTCTCTTCGTTCAAGGGCACGTCTTCCTGGAATTATGGGGGCTCGACGGCCGGTTGATTACTTCATCACACTAGAAGAGAATTTTCGCCTCCCCCTTCATTCAGTTTACCTTGGTTAGAACTTCATTGTCCGCTTTTTTTGCTACCTTTCTCTGATAGGGATTCTTCTTCTACTGAGGTTTACTATGACTCGAAAAGCAATGGAAGAAAATTTGATACCTGTTGACCCTACTTGGACTGAAATCACGCCCGAAATAGATGCTGCCAGACCCCTCCGTGCACTGATCCCTCAGACATATATCACATTGAAACCTCAAATTGGTATTTTTAATGTGAATGCATATTTAGTGGATAGATAAATCATATTACGTGACGAACTGGTCCTGGATCTAGAGGGTCCAATGACTATCAAGATTCGGTTTTCATTGACATAATATTTGATGCCTTAAACATTTCTGGCATCGTGAAAACTAAGAGTGAAATGGATTGTAGAGTGGGAAAAAAATCAACAATCACAACGTTTATTACATGATTGCGGATTTCAATAAATTACAAAAAATCAACAACAACAACAAAAAGCCTTTATTCAGGGTCACTGACCCTATACAGGATTCACCAGAGGTATGCATAAGAACAAAGCAGTGAGACAAAGGAAATAACGATATATACAAAAGAAAAAGAAAAAAAAAAACAAGAAAGAGAAAGAGGGAAGCAAAAAAAAAAACAACACAAAAAGAGTAGCAGTAAGAAAGTGAGGAGTGAGTGTCACTTGGCCTTCTTCTGAGATATGGACTTGTGGAAACCATAAAACGCCGTAGCAATATACTTATTCTGGGTCATATTGTCAATTATTGATGGAAGTGAAGCACAGAAATTACAACAAATCAAAAGACTCCGTAACCTTTTTTTAAATTTACTTTATTAAAAAAACTTTGGGGTAAACCCTTCTTTAGATAACAGTTAGCTGAAGAAGAGCTTTCCCGAATGCTTTTTCCTTTAATCAAGTTAATGAGTTGCGGCGTCTTATGATTTTGGTAAACCCACCGTTTATCAACTAAGTGCATTTATTTCTCAAACCTTTTAAGGATTCGGAGTTTGCAAGAGTGTGTGCTGGGTAATTCTAATTCAAAAAGAAGGCATAAAACAAGCTTGTATTACTCAACATGACCAGACAAGTCTTTGCTTCATTGCGATCCATGTTGGACTAAATATCACACACATCATGATGCCACAATATTTTTATATTTTTTTCATATGTATCAACCAAGAAGTAATATTTTAAAGTATATAAACGCGTTTTAAAATAAACAAAATAGGAGTGCAAATGTGTAGGAGCTTGTTTTGGTGACCGAACTAGGACAAAATGACTTTAAGAGGGGTAGTGGAATGTTGTTTTAAGCTTTTTACAGTACGCTTGGACACGACAACAGTACGCTGTTTCATAAACTGGTTTTAGAAAGAAAAAAAAAAAAGGAAGGGGGGGGGGGATTCTAAGATTGTGCCCACTACGTGCCACCGAGTGTAACAATATATATGTTATAGGTAAGGCTAATTTCTATAGATTAAATTATGTTGGTTTAGGCTATGCTAAGTTGAATTAAGACAATTTAGGCTAATTTAATATTGTGAAAAAATAGTACAAATGTGATATTGTACTGGAATAAGGTGCATAAATTATGAAAAAGACATCTCCTTATCGTGCAACTGAAAGTTGTTGATGGCTTGCGCCATCTATCGGAATAAATATCAACTATTCTCGTTGATTTTTAATTATTCCAGAATTGGCCAAATACCCATTCTTGAATCAAGAATGAATCAGTTTCACGATAAGGAGATGCCTTTTTCATAATTTAACATTGTTTGTTTTAAAAATGGAACTCTTTTCGTTTCCCGTGAATGGGCCTAATAAAGCTACCCAATAGCGTGTTTGTTTACATCTCGCGCGTCGGCCAATCAGGCGCGTATCTGAGTCTAACCTTAGGGTTCTCTCCCGAGATGTCCAGTGATGGAAAAAGGGGTAATTTAGGGATTCTATATACAATTAAGGAAAACTCATCAAGCTTCTGAGTCATCACCAACTTAGATTCTGTCTGATTATAGATATATCTCTCTCTCATAGATAATGTTTGTTCGCGGCATATGTTTCCATCATATCTCAACTATCCCATTGAGGTTTTGATATTAAAATTGGCCTTAAAAAGTTTTAACTATTCAAACCCTCCCCTGTTATATACAAATTAGTTCTATTTTAATAGGTAGCAAAATAAATATAAATAATATATTAATGAATCTTTATATACTTACTCTGTGTGTGCCGCTACTAAAATATATACAGTTAAACCTGTCTATAGCGCACCCCCTTGACACTCACTAAAATAGGGTGCTATAGAGAGGGGGTGATATAGACAGGTCACTTTTAATGTAAAATGTTTACATTATAATGTTTAAAATCGGGCGCTATAGAGAGGAAGACGCTATTTAGAGGGGGCGCTATAGAGAGGTTTAACTGTATAACAATATATATTAATAAACTTTTTAAAAATGTTTATTTAACATTCACTAAGGTAGAACTGGGGCGAACCCGGGTCATTATTCTAATAAAAAATAGCAGCAGCAATTCTTTAAAATAGAAACAGTGTCACTTCAGATGTTATAATTTTACATAATGCGCGAATATTTACATATCACCCAATTATTTTTAAGACGTTTCGACGACTTTTAAGGTTATGTTTTTGCTCAAGTTAGTATATATGAAACTTAGGTAGATAATCTCTTATCAGCAAAACATGTTTTCTTTGGTAAATTTCCAGTCCTATATAAAATGTTTTTCAACTCGTTATCTGTATTTGTAATATTGCTGTGGTGAATTGAATAGATGCACCTGCTTTGAAGAAAGAATAAACTTTATTGTAGCTGAATTGGAACAATACTGCAGGTGCTCTGGTACTCAGCTTAGTTTTGATGTAAAGCTTTTACCTTGGGAGAGCATCAACTATTGTATTGTTTCATAAATTAAATAAAATAATGTTGTATATATATTAATTAATTGTTACCACAGAGTGTGTATAAGCTCACAGGTAAATAGGCGCTAACCGGAACAAAAAAAGTTCCTTTGTTCAATATTAGTTTCCCCTTTATATTTTGTTCTCTCTCTTGTAAATCAATAAATATAATGTTTAATTAATGATTATTGGAATCAGTTTCATTAATAATTCTAAGCAAAGTCAACAATTGGTAGCAGAGCGTGGTTGTTTAATATAAAGCTCAAAAGCGAAAATATTCAATCTGAAAATTAAGCAAGAAGTTTATTCTGATCGGTAAACTGAAGCACTTCTAAGAAGATTAAAGGTATTTATATAGATTAAGTTAAATTATATCTATATATTGCATGTTTAAAAGCAACTCAATATTCAAATAAATTTAATATATATATATATATATTTGTATTTAGAATATATTGGTTTGTTTATATTAGCTCAAAAGGCGAAAATGGCCGAATATAATTTTTTATCCCAAACAAAAATTGAGCCATTAACAGGAACTAATTATCAAATATGAGCGTTGAAAATCGGCTCAGTTCTGAGAGGAAGAAAATTATTTAAATATGTAATTTCCGATCCAGAACCTGATATGGAAGACAAAAGTTCTTGGGAGATTTGGAGTGATAAAAATAATGAAGCTTTTGGGATAATCATCACAACATTGACTAATGAACAAGCTGGAATGTTCATAGGTGAAACAAATGCTAAGAAAGTATGGGATTCACTGAGAAAAACATACACAGGCAATTTGGAAGATAAAATTATGGATATAGGCTTAGAATTAAAGAACTTTAAAATGAAAGATAATGAAACTGCAGATGAATATATAACGAGGGCAAAAAATATTGCTCCTAGAAGTTCATCATTAGGGCATCAATTTACCTCAAGAGAACTTTCATTTCATATTGTCAGAGGCATACATCTAAAGTATGAAAATATTGCTATTGTCTTACGATCAAAGTGAGAGGCAACAATTGAAGAGGTTCAACAAACTCTAAGAGAAGAGGAGTCAAGAAGAAATATGGGATTAAATCAATCGGTTGAGAATGGGCATGAACAAGTATACAGAATTAAAGATAGAAAAGTTAAACAATTTCAGCCAAAAATATGTTTTGTTTGTAATAAAAAGGGACATCTAGCTAATGATTGCTGGTTTCGAGATAAACAGAAACAAGGATATCAAAAAAATGGACTCCAGATTATAGAAATCACAAATACAGTAGGGAACATTCAAATAACCTAGTGGATACTATGAAAAGTGTAATTAATGAGCAAGCATTTGAAACATATGTAAAAGAATTAGAAGATTTACCAGATGGGAGAAATGATAGGCAAATATGGTGTAAAGATTCAGGATGCACCGCACATTTAACCCCAAACCTAACTGCTGGAAAATACTGTATAATACGATCCTCAACACCTCACCATTACGGGACACTCTGTTAAAAGACTCAGTACCATTTGTTTAATTCTGAAAGCAGATTTTTGTCATTTGCGACTCGGGATTAAATTCCATTCCTAAAACAACAGTGAAGTGTGATGAGTTGTCCTAAGTAGCGAAATCTCTGCACCTGTTCGACATTTTGTACATCAAGTGTCAGGGCAAAGATTGTGACATCCTTGGTATATACATGGTCCTTGTTTTATCTTCCTTATTCCGTATTCGTTGCCACCGTCTTGGGGGACTTTCTTACAATATTAACCTGATCATCCGTATAGTTTATAGCAATAAATATATGTGATAATCTGTATATAGGAGGCCTAAAGTTTATTAAACCTTTAGATGATGCATGGTATATAGATTGTGGTGGGGGTACATAATCCTATATACAGATTTTCACATATATCCTCCTACACACACGCCTAACTTGGTGTTCTCAAATGCTCAGATGAGAATTAGTTTGGAAAAGATGTTTAAAAATGATGGATGGACAGATAGATAGCAAACATCCCAGTCTCACACATCTTTGCTGATTCAGATAACTTACCATTGATCCATACACTTGTTATTTGATATTAATAAATTGTGATTAATATGATGTAACGTATATATTTATCACATCCAATATATTGAAGTTTCCTGAATAATTTTGGTCGTACGGTCATTTTGAAGGATTTCTCATAGTCGTTATAGCAACGTGGAGGGTTCACCGAACGTTAAGCATACGTTCTGCCAAGAGCCCCAATGAAACAATAACGTTTCAATAACTACGTATATTGTCCGCGGTGTTATTCAATACACCAATACCTCGCTTTGCGTCGTTTCGTTTTGCGTTTTTTTCGAAGTTGCGTCGCTGCTTAATTTTTACTGATTTTCACCGTGCCTCGTTAGATTTTCGAAGTTGCGTTGTTTTGGATTCGAGTCTTTATTTTTTTATTTTTTTATTATTTTTTTTCCCTAAAAAATGGCAACATCTTTGTTTTTGATTGCGCCTTAAAATATTTTCACTTTGCGTCGTTTCAATTTGCGTCGTGTTTTTTTGGAACGTAACCCCGACGCAAAGCGAGGTATGGGTGTATATCGTTGTATTCAAAGACCTAGAATATGTAATAGAGATTTCGAGGCATAAACGATAATTTCCCTAAATTCTATAGGCACAGGTTTTATAGGGGTAAGGATCGCTATAGATGTACAAGTTGGCCAGTGTCCCCAATTTCTATATTTTATTTTTTATGTAGAGTTCTTTATGAGCTGCTTCTCACCGCTGTGTTTCCATAACTCAATTGGGATATTCCTCTAGTCTTCATTGTTGGAATTTCTGAATCGAACTCTCTCTCTCTTGTCACGGGGCAAGTTGTATCTCTCTGTTAACGGTATTGTGATCTTGTGTAGGAGTCGAATTTTGTGTATGTGTGCCGATATAATTCTGGAATTTAAAATTTTCCAATGGTTTCTCAGTTTGTGTGAATCAACAGTGTCATGCGATTTCCGTTATCTTCAAATACTGCGCAGTTTGAGCCACGTGGCCTCTTTCCCGTAAATTCCCTTATCTTATTTCCAATCTATTAGTTTTGAAGTCTTATATTCAATCTAAATACGTCTTTCGATACATCAATTCGATATGGCTTCTCGACCTAGGATTTTATTGAGAGTGTTATTATATTTCTGTGTTGTATCAGAGAGGTTGGCGGGATGTATGTTTACCAAAGCCAAGTACAGTTCTCGTTGTTTCCTTGATACAGGCCTTCAATTAATTTATTCCGCAGTTTATTTACGTCACCTCTAGGAGATAGAACTTACTCCAGATTGCAGTGCACATGTACTTTCAAAATTATTCGGAGGATACTGTATGATTCAGTACTTGCAATTTCTGTCTTTCTACCTACATGGACAAAACTTAAGGAAGTGGAAAGTCTTTGATGTCGCTGGTTGTCTGTTCTTTTGAAGGAGACAGAGGAAATTTTATTCACACTTGGTTATCTCGTGTGTCTTCAATAAAAGTCACTATGTATCAAATACAAGGATCATTCCAAAGGTTTTCGCAATCACTTATTTTTATTAAAGCTGTAAATTTTAAATTTTCAGAGTTTCTTAAAGTATTCACCCTTAGCACCTATGAAAGATTTCATCCGTGAAAACCAATTATTGAGAAGCACTTACACCAGTCATCTTCGGGGATGGAATTTACGGCATTGATAAAGTCTTGCCGTGCTTCATCATCAGTGTCAAATTTTATCCCTTTCATCAATAACTATTCGAAATAAAAAGTCACAAGGTGCTAGGTCTGGTGAATAAGGTGTAAGAGTGACTAATTGGACACCAGAGTTGGCTAAAATGTCTAGTGTTTGGGCTGAGGTGTGCGGTCTTGCATTGTCATGGTGAAGAAGGACTCCTCTAAGATGAGCTCTTGGTCTGCTTTGCTTGAATTTTTCAAAAACTGCTGGAAGGCATTTTGTTGTATACCAGTTACTATTAACTGTCTTTCGATCTTATAACTTCACGATATCAATGAAACCACTTTTTCTAAAAAAACAAGCCGCCATTTGTTTTCCAACACTTCGAGCTTTGCGAACTTTCTTAGGAGGAGATGATTTTGAAGCGCACCAAAGAGTAGATTGCCGTTTTGTTTCTGGATCAAAATTGTAAATCAAATTTTTTTCACCTGTAATAATATTAAAAACAGCCTTTGATTTGCCTTCATCAAATTTTTTCAACATGAAATTACACCATTTAACGCCACCAAGTTTTTGGTCTTCAGTCAAGCTGTGAGGTACCCATCTACTAACAAGTTTTCTGTATTTTAAATGATCATCAATGATGAATTGATTGCTGCCAATCCAATGCCCACACTTTTCTCTAACTGCTGATACGTAATTCTTTGATCTTCTCTAAGTAAAGTTCTTACCATCTCAATTTTTTCTTTGGTCACTGCTGTTGGTAGTCGACCTGAACGAGGTTCATTTTCAGGGTTGGTTTTTCCAAATTTAAATTCGTTAAACCAATTAAAAACTGTTCTAATAGAAGGAGCTTTATTTCCTAAAGCTTTCATCAATCTTTCATGGGATTCGTTAGAAGTTAAATTACTTTTATAATCATAAAAGATCATGACGCGTAAACTTTCTCTAGTCAACTCCATTGTGCCTGTTGCAATGTTTAGAAATTACCGCTGCCGCTGTAAACAAAATGAATCCTCTATGAGTCATTGTTGTTAATATTTTATGAAAATGCTTATGTTAGGTAAAAAATGCATGTAGATTTTAATGGTATTATTTATTTTTTAATATTTCAATTATTTTATATTGATTGCAAATAATTTTGGAGTGACCCATGTATATATAAAGCAATAGCATCGAATGTTTCAATTATCTACATACAACAATGTGTATTGTTTAGTTTTATGTAAGATTAAATATCCACTTTGCTTTCTCAAGATCTTTATTTTTCTCTTTTCCAAACATTTCGGTGACCCACTGTCATACTTGTCAAGGAAACTAATCCTTTATGTTTAGTGAGAAGAGTTTAATATATTTTTATTAATATATTGTCCTCTTTAAAATTTATATTATGTTATGAATTTATTTTGTAGCGCAGAAAATAATCTCCTCGTAATTCTTTAAAAAGGAAAGCTTTCTAAAGAATTCAAAACTCAGGCAGTAAATCCCATTTCTGCTCTGTTGAATTTCCAAAGGTGAGGACAACAAATATAGAGAATTCTAGAATTTTAAAAATACGGAACCAGTATTTAATTTGACCTCAGTACCCTCGAGACACTCACCCACATTTAGTCCTCAGTAAAAATCCCGGTGTAAACTTGAGCATGTTCAAGAGACGTCGCAGGCAAAATCCTGAGTTTGTTTGACTGACTTAAGTTGGCCCAGATTGGTGCTGCGTATAGCAATGTCTATCGAGTCTAAGATTTTTTGGGTAATTTGACTGTGTTCATTTTTTATCTAGTCAACATTTTACACAAACTAAATTTATAGCAATTAGAGCTATTTGATATTTTAGAATGAGCAGCCTGAGGACAAATATGTATAGACTGTCAGAGGATGTGTTTTTCGCCAAAACCATTCGTCAGATCGATCCAGACAACCTCCTGAACACAAGATTATTCTTGTCAAATTCCTTGGCACTGTCATCGAGCATGCTGGGGACACGGATTCCATAACCCGCAACGGCCTGTCCGAACTCAAGGCGGCTTTAAGCTCCTGATAAAATCCAGACGTCCCTCCGGAGAGGGCTCTGTCTCTTGTAAATATTTCTCCCTATTTTAAATAACAGTAAACTCTCTCTCCCTACTGTTGATTATATGTCAATAAACTATTTTTTAATTGTCAATTGTCAGACGATCTCCATTTCGAAACACTATTGCTTTATATTGGTTTGGATTCAATGTCAGTCTTCTATATATTTCTCAAGATTCAGCTCTTTGTACAACGAGGTTTAATCATAAATGTTATGTAACTTTAAATCGATTTTAAAGATATCTCTTCTTTTTTTAAACCTAATTTGGTTTCCTGAATGAACCATTTTCCTCAAGTACTAACTCACCAATTCTCAAAAAAAAAAAAAACATATAAATATCTCTTTACTACAATCCTATATAAATAAGAGCTTGCTTGAAAACTTCTGACTTTAATTTTGAATTCTGAATATAATTTTGATAATGAATAAGTGTGTATACGCTTTTAGAGAAACTTGGTAGCTCTGGTTAAACAAGTCTCTCTCGATCTAATTATAACTTGAATATATCCAACTTCAGGAAGAATCAAATATGAAAGAGATTATAATGTTTTTTTTTTAAATGGATTTTAGAATAGTGATAAAATTTCTAGAAATTTAGAGTCAAAAGCATAGAAAGTAATTTTGATGAATTTGTTGACTTTGACTTTTTTAATGAAACAGAATTCCAGAAGATGGATTAAACATTATTAGGTTACAAGAAAATAACAAACAAAAGAATAACCTATAACAACAGTAAACAAAAACCTTCCGTTTTCTTTTGGTTGGCGCCTATTTTCTTATGATCTTACATATAAGAGAATTCCTATTAAATTGATTGAATTACAAATATGTTAAAAGGAAATATTTATATTTTTATAAGCGGGAAGTGTATATTGACGAGTTATCGTTTCCCAGCGATTGCAGCAGAGGAAGCTGAGGATCTAAAAGAAGATAGGAAGAGCTCGGATATGACGCCAGAGATGAGAGATTGTGACTAGGTTATCTGCAAGCCGCAAAACAAGACATGACGATTCAGGAAGGATTCTTCTGTGCGTCTTTCCTTCTTCATCATTTAACGTGTGGGTTCATTACTAGATATACTGCAAGGGTGTCAGCATTGAATGCATTTTTGAAATTCTCAAACCTTTGAGGGGATTTTTTTTTCTTTTAAAGCAAATTACAGCGTACTTGCTATTGCCAACTGAATATCCCGAAAAGAGGTTCTTCATAATAAACGATTTTACCTCCATATTTGTGATAAAGTTGTTCTGATGAAATAGAGTTTCCATAGATTGCATCATTCCACCTGCGATAAAACTCGGAGTTTCATAATGCTGAAGACTAAAAACTGTGCGGGGACCAGCAGAAAAGAATCATGTGTTGAGTTGTAAAAAGAAGAGCAAAGCGGAGTCTAAAAATGACTAAATGGTCGTTGAAATCGGGGGATAAATATGCGTAGTAAATAACATAAGATGCCATTCTGAGATAAGAAAATCTAGTACCTGTGAAGTAACATAATCAATATAGGACAGTAAAAAGATATACACCGGACAAATAGCCTAATGAGGGATAACCTATGAACTACCAGAGTGATGGCATGGAGAGACCATCAGTGAGATGGGACATCCCATGACCAAGATTTGTTACAGGAGAAGGATAGTGAGAGAGGAGTGGCGTCTTTACGAACTGCACAAGTGGAGACCCACTCTGAAATTTCTGATCCATTAAAGTAATCTTTATATGTTTCAAATGTTACATAAAACTACAAGGATTTACTCCAATGTAGTGAAATGTAACGTACACATCTCTATACATCAGATTCCACAAATACCTGTCTTAAACTGCCACAGAGACAACAATTGCTAGATAACAACTAGGTTCAAGTAACACACACATGCTGTCTACGTATGCGGTCCTGTACCCCCATCTTAGGGAGAGTTTCCTCGCGGATACCTTACCTAAACACAAGTTCCTCAACACAGTCATCGAACATGCTGGGGACACGGATTCCATAACTCGCGAGGGCCTGTCTGAACTCAAGACGATTCTAAGCTCCTGATAGGATCCAGACGTACCTTCGGAAAAGGCCTCGTCTGGTGTATATATTTTCTCTACTATTTAAACTTTGTAAACTTTCTCTTGACCATTGACTAGATGTCAATAAACCATTGTCAAATTGTCAATTGTCATGCTGTCTACAACAAATTATCACTAAAGGCGGATTTTAATATAATATAGAGTTCCTCATATTATCAGGCAAATAATTTTAGATACATATTGGGTGTGAACAACAATTTTCTTAGAAAAGTCTTCTAATTCCTACAACTATCTCTGTAACTATCCCCCATGAGGGTGTACTCACGTAACGCAACAGCATTGGCTGATATAAAATGTTTTCTGTAAATAAGAAATCTTGGTTATTTTCTCACATTTCTCGACATACAAATTGTTATCCGTAAATCGCGCTCTTTAAAAAGTGAATCTGCCCTATATTGTTCTAAAGATGTTATAAGAACATAAATAGTATTCTCTATTCTCTCAGCCAGAGTATGAATGGAAAAGTCATTTATTTAATTTCTGTATTATTCTAATATCGATTTCCACGTTCATTTAGAAGTTTTAAAAGATATAATTTAGAAAATACGATAAAAAATTGCAAAGAAAGAGGTAAAAATGATTCAATAGTGTTCGTGCAAAAAAGAAAAGCCGAAGCGTGCTGCAAAGCTTAACTTTATTAACTTTATTAACATCATGAAACGCGATATCCCAAATTCAGGGATATTATCGTCAATACATTTCACTGCATTACAGCAATTCGGCTATATACAATCCTGTTCAATTCATTATTTTACATAAATTAACTAAAGAAAATTGTCCAAAGAGAAAAACAAACAACAAAGCAAAACACACAGAGCAAGCATCGCAGTTCTTTTTTTTTTTCTAAGATTCCTTCTCTTTTTTCCAATTCAAGAGAAAGTTGTATATGTATTTACAAAATTGATCAAAATTTTTATACTTTTCTTTTTTGTCTACAAATTCATCAAGCTGTCCAATACGACCAAATCTATTTTCCCTAAAATCCCGGAAAATTGGGCACTCTAGAAGCGTGCTGCAAAGCTTGCTAAAGACTAAACACGATCGATGAGGTTCCCCGAAATATAGCTATCTGAAAAACTAAGAAGCAAATTCCCGTCAAGTCTGTTTAAAATTCTTCATTCGATTGTTTCAACTTCACGGAGATTTTATGGACCTCCTCGGAGAAGATTTTTATTAAGTCAAAATATATAATGAAATAACGACCTTTTGAGCTCTGTGTGTGTTCTTATTTAATATAATGTCTGAAGCAGAAATGAAAACATACGCAGCCAATATTGGTTTTCTAAATCAATCATTTACGTATATTGAAGGAGCACAGAAGGAAAGATTAAGAGAAAGTCTTGTGAGAAGTTGAGTTCATATTACTCTATATATGCTCATCAAATAAGGGGCTATTTAGATGCTCCTAATATTTACATAATACACAGATAGGAAGTTTAAAGAAAGCGTTTGTGCAATCACAAGGGATAGGTTTTTGTAAAGAACGTTTCCAGCTCACAACCGAGATGGCCAACATTGCCGAAATCCAAAGTAAATTTCTATATGGTAGCAATTCCAAATACTTATCAAATTTAAAGTTTGTGTAGACAAGGTTTTCATTAAAAAGAAAAGAATAATATATTTCAATTATTTAGCGTCCATACACATCAGAGCAATAGAATGACTTTATAAAACGACACTTGAAGTTTCACCGCATGAGTTTCTTTTCTGTGAAAAATCAACATTTATTTCAAGGAGAAATATTTACTATTTCTAACCTTTTTGGATGAAGTATGAAAGGGTGAAATATGAAGAGTAATGACGAACGGAAAAATAAAAGTGTCCAGGGATGGGAATCGAACCCACAATGTTCCGCTTACCGGGCAGATGCCATGTCCACTAGGCTACCCTGGACGTATTTTTCCGTTCGTAAATAATACTTAAAGTAACTTATAATACAATATAATGCACTGCGGCCTATGATTATAAAACGACACTTGAAGTTTCACCGCATGAGTTTCTTTTCTGTGAAAAGAATGACTTTATGAAACTGATTTATTTGCGCGTCTCTTGACATGAATATTTTATTTTACTACGGGATCACTATATAAACTCAACATAACAAGTATGTTTATCTTATAAATTGTTATTTGGGGATCGTATTACAACTTACACACGTAGAGGACAACTTTATTGAAATACTTTTTTTTTTAATAAATCGTAATATTACAAGCGATTCAACGATTCAATACCTTTTAATGCAATAAGTTTTCTTTATTGAATTATACTTGGCGCGAAAGCTGAAAAATTAAATAGAGAACCTAATCACTTTAAAAAGGAATCTTTGATTATTTGAACTTCGACCACTTGAATTTTTTTTTCTCTATATCAATAAAATTATTAAAATACAACAAAATATACCCCTACTCAGCAGACGCACACACACACAATACGTAAATATATTTGGAGACAAATATTCAAAATATTGTGATCGCGCGAGGAAACTCTCTGAACGATCAAAGAGTCCTTCTCTACTACGGAATATCGTTGGCTCATCTTGGATTGAGGAGGTACACACCAGGACTGACTGATTCACCAGAAATAACAATACACCTAGGGCACCAAACTGCCTTAGTACTCCCATCCTCCCTCGTTTTCTCCACATTCTCCGACTGCCATAAAAACACACCTGGAGAAAGAAGACATCTTAGATAATTGAGACGCAGTGAAAAACCGGTGATGAAATATGGGGTGATCCAACCACAGACGGGAATTTAGACATACCGGACATAAATACCGCCCAAAAAACGGACAATTCTCTGTGGGGTGAGGTGGGGGGAGCAAGGGGGCAAACGACCGGCCTTGAAGGTCGTTGTCATGGTTACCTACGTCACTGATGACGTCACGCATGCTTTCCGGGGAGGGAGGGGGAGGTCTTGAAGGGGGTATCTCTCCCCGGAACTACCTTCTCCTCAACGACCTTTTGTACTTATCCATACATAATGACTATTTAATTTTTAAAATACCACATATATATATATCTTACCTCAAGTTTTTTTTTTTTTATGTATTTTATTGAAAGCTTTCGGGTCTCTAACTTTTTCCCAACCTGTATTCAAAATGAATGGTAGATGTGCTAGGAGAAATGGCAATATCTGAGAGCTCCAAAGAAATATATATTTGGAAAAAAGATACCTAGATATATTCCAATATTTTAACTACAGGTTGAGAAAGGGCAAGACCCGAAAGCACCCAATAAAATAAATTATTAAATATATAGCCTCATTTTTAACATTTTAATCCACACACGCAAGTGTGTGTAGTATACTATTTAATTTTTAATCGACAGATTTGATATTTGGATATTTTTTTACTCAGCACATTTCTCTTTTTGTTACTCTGATTTATTCTTTAAAGTATTGTTTTGTCCATGCTTTGTCATCGTAATGATGTCTTTCCTAATTTTCTACGTGGCAACAGCTTATGCTGCAATCGCTATATTGTTCAAATTTTAACTATTGAATAATAAGGGTTAACATTTTAAAAACTAAAATTATTGTTAAACCTTGAGGTTTTTATGGAAAATAGAAGGATTTTGTATCAACAAGATAATTATACTTATAATGAGATTGTTTTTGTAGTTTTCACATTGTCGCAATTGTGAAATAATGGAACGTCGAATACTTATGATCATAGATGTCATTTTACCGATTTCTATTTATAGTAACACTCTTAATATATATGCTATAAAAAATGAGATTCCTGTTGATTGTTAATTATCTTGAGGATTATGGTATGGTGATGCAGTCGTAAATGAAAATCTTGAAAGTATGATAAAAAATAGTTTTGATCAGTAATTGCTTTAATTGAGTTTAAGGAATATATAAAAACATAATTTGGTAAAAGTACTGCCTGGCTTATGGCGTAAGAATAAAAAAAAGGAAAAACTTATTTACATAATATACAAAAGGTTTGAGCCGGCCATTGGGAAACAACAACAATGAATTTTTATAGGGGAAGCGTGACCTCTGGCGGTCGATTTAGCAGAGTATTTGAATCTATGAAATATAATTTTAAATAAAATAATATTTTAATATAACATAAATATATATATCTCTATATGCATATACAGCTGGGAAGGTTTCCCCTTCTCTGACGATGTAAGTTCTCCTTTGTTTACATGGATCTTCAGACATATCTGGCGACCTTCCATATCAACTACTCCCGAGAAAACAGGAGTGATAATTCTTCCGTTGATTAAACAGCATCAAAATTAAATGCCACATCATCCCCATGATATCTTGTAAACCAGAGGTTGGTGGATAAGGGGTAGAACCCGTCGATTTTCGAAATCCACGACCTGGGATCCCGCACCGGGCACTTTTTTCCTCAAGAAAAATAGATTATCGACTAACTCTTCGAATAAAAATATCAAAACGACGATTGAAGAGGAGTGTCTTATTAAAACTTTATCCGCAAGCTTTCGGAGGTCCTTCTACAGGCTTTACATTGTCTTTGACTTTGTCAGCGTAAAGCCTGTAGCATACGTCCGAAAGCTTGCGAATAAATTTCTAATAAGACACTCCTCTTCAATCGTTGTTATATTTTGCTAAAAATAGATTATAATAAGAATTCCTAGTGAAAAATTGGATATAACATAACTGTAATGTTTTAGTATATTTTTTTAATGGAAACTATAACGGTTCACTCGTGAAGATATTGGTACCAGGCCGGGTCTTGTCAAAAGTTAACCTGGCGGTTGTTTCGATCCTTAGCTTTATGACCCTACCATTCTCTTAGAACTTGTATGGAATCAAAAGGAAACAAGCAAGGAATTTGAAAAAAAGTAAATTGAATTTTTATGTTTTAAAAAAATTGTTTTGATTTTTTCCAGGTGTGTAACCAATGTGTGATGTGTTTGTGTTTTGGTATGAAATACTGATGTGAAATCTTGATAATTTATCATATGTATTTGTAATTATAATTTTTCCCTCTTGATTAATTTTTTCAAATTTTATAGAATTTAATGAATAAAAACTCTGTGAAATATATAATAAATATTAATGTTTAAGTGGATCATATTTATTTTTGCCTTTAAACGCGCGTGTATTGCTTCATTATTTATTAATATATTAATTAAAATATTTTTAAAACGTTCATACATTATTAATAGAGGGTAATAAAGAAATTTGACTAATTAAGTGCAACAGAATGTGTTTGCAATGACATGCGACATAATAATGACACCCTCTGTCGATATATTATCCACGTTTAATCACACAAGACACATTTATTTTACATCTATGATAGTAAAATTATAAACAAAAAGGTTCAATTATTTTATTTTTTTTAAATATTTCTCCAAAATTCCCCCCCTTTTTTCCACATCTCCATTTAGCTTCATACAAAATCCTAAATTAATGGAGCAATACGTTTAAAGGAAAAAATTAAATATAACTCACTTAAATATTAAAATTTATTTGGTGGATTTTTATTCATAAAGAGTTATATAAAACCATTTAATTAATCCAGAAGAAAAATATAGATCTACAAAGACATATGTTAAATTACCAACATACAACACACATTGGTTACACACCAGGAAAACAACAAAATATTTTTTTTTATCAAAACACAAAAATTCATTTTATCTTTTTTTCAAACTCCTTGCTTGTTTCCTTTTGACTCCATACAAGTTTAATTTTCCTTACACACACACAATCATTTTCTTACTTCATTTTAAACCCAAGTAGCATTAGCAAAAACTTTATTGGTTTACTTATTTCATATGTATTGCGGGTAAACATAGTCCAATATCAGCGGGAAATATTGGAAATTTTATTTGATTGCAAAATGTTTCTGTCTTGATAGACTCGAGTTTTTCCAGCGCATGTGGGACGTGTACAGTTCTAGTTCACGTATTGTCGTCGCTCACGGACAATCTACGCTCAATCGCTGTATCGATTCTAGTTTGATGTTAGATATCTCCGCCGCACTAGCTATCTCCTAGCTTTAGCCTTTTTTTTTCAATCAGTTTTATTTACACAATTGTTATTGTTTCAATTCCAGAACAAATTTTGCATTCTCTATCCGTCACATGTAAAAATGCTTGATGGTCTTATATAGGTTTAAAAAAACTAATAAACAAAATTTCAAAGAGCGATAATAAATAAATATGCAAATACTCTGATCACTGAAATCAGTGTTTTAGGTGGTAGAACGCCATCTCTCTATCGGAATAAATAATAACCAAAATTTATATTTATTTCAAGATATTAGATAAGGAGAGATAATAAATAATTGATTAAAAGAGAGAAAGTATAAAATGCATTTGGAATGCCATTAAAGTGTGAGTCAGCTATGAGCTGAAGGTCGACCTAGCTATCAGCCATTCGTGCTGAGAGCTGGCACGGAAAACGTGGAAGGAAGTCCGATGATGGCAAGCCGAACATTTTTGCATCAGTCACCAAGGGAAACCCACTTCATTGGGATTCTCCAAGCTGCTGGATTCTCCGATATTGGTCTTAAAACTGAAACCACATCAGCCATTGCTATGAACCTGCTCAAGGACAAATCTAATAATAAGTTCCAACGGGAAGCAAATTCTTCCTTGACTCATCAATAGCCGCCAATTACCTGAAATCCCCATGCAATACAAACTTTAATATAAATTAGCAAGAGGATAAAGTCGAATTAGCGCCATTTTATAAAATCGCTACTGCCCTTAGTGCAATAATAAATATGACGATTAGAGTTGCATAGCGTATATGGAGTTTTTAAAAATTAATCTGCAAAAAATATCTTTATTATGCACTTTAAAGATTTCAGGCCAAGGCGCATCAAATGCATTGTTGAGGAGCTTTTTGCCTCGAAAGCTCGGGTTAAAGGGCATAATAATTATATCTTCGGGAAATTTTTCAACTTTTTTTTCAGGAAAACCAAACCGAAATATGCCATCTTTGCAAATAAAAAATAAAAATGTATATATATGATTACATCTTTCAGTACCAGTATATTAGCGAAGAAAAAGAGACGTTCTTCTCAAAAGTAAACGACATCCAAATTACCTCAGTACAAAGTATTTTAACCAGCGCCATATCAAGTCGAATGGTTGCTCTATACCTTATATAACTTTTACAAAGCAGTAAGCAGGAAAAAGAACTTAGATTAATCGTTTTCACCTAACTACATGATGGTGATTGATCATCGTGGGGATATCGTTGTAAGCCGGCAATGAGAGAGGAGACTCTGTATAAGAGTGGTGTCTTAATAAAGGCTTTGTGGGTGTGTAGGTATATAATTTATTTTAATATATTGATAGATTATTTTTTTAACTTTGAAAAAAAAATTAAATTTTAACATTTTAATTTTTACTCGTATATATACACACAAATAGTGACGTTTTACATGCATTTTAGAAAATTATTCACATTTAAAATTAAATCAATCCGTAATTTAATGAAAGTGCACCAAATATATATATATATATAATAAAAAAGATTGAATGAGATTTTCTGTTGTATCTTGATTGTTGAGGATTATGGTAATGGTGATGCAGTCGTGGTTAAAAATCTTAAAATAAAAATAATAATGGTTTTGATCAGAGGTTGCTTTAATTGAGCTAAGGAATGTATAAAAGACATAATTTGGTAAAAGTATTGCCTGGCTTAAGGCGAGTAGAATATGGAAAACAAAAGATTATGTACATAATGTACAAAAGTTTTGAACCGGCCATTGGGATAGAGAGAAATAAGGATAACCCGGGCCCCTGGAGCGCAAGAAACGCCAACTGCCCAGACTTTACCAACGGGATAGAACAACAACGAGTTTTTATATGCAAAGCGTGACCTCTGGCGGTCGATTTAGCAGAGTATTTGGATCTATTAAATATAATTTTAAATAGAATAATATTTTAATATAACATATATATATGATAAAATTATGAAAGGAAAATTGTATAATTGAGATATTCAAGGAGAAAAACAGAGAGCTAATAAAACAGTTGCATTTTATAAAGTCGTCTACAATCTTAGAAGCTACACCTCGAGTAGAATTGACATTGGAAATGGTTAAAGGAAAACTGATAGATGAATATGCAAAAAAGAAAAAACCTTGGAAATAATTTTGAATCTGTATTAAAAACAAATGTTAAAAAAACCTCGTCAAATATTTAACTGTGTTAATTTAAAAAATATATCTGGACATACAAGTACATACTTGTATTAAAAAAGGACGGCTTTCAAGGAAGAGCAAACAAAGGCAAAACTCATTCAAGAAATAGTTATAATGCAATATATTGTATATAACAATACTAAAGTAATAAATGAAAATTTAATTTATTTTATAACAAGCATAACGAAGTATATATATAATATATATATATATATATATTTTTTATAAAAAGGCATATATTGGATCGAAATATATCATTTATTGTGTGTCAACAATTTTATTGACACACATTAAAATGTTATAATACTTTGATAAAGGTTGGCCTTCAGCCAACTGAAATATTGGTAAAATAAATTATACTTTGATCCAATATATGCCTTTTATTTAAAGATTTATTTATGTATTGCTCTATTTTATATATATGTAATGAAGTAATGACGTAAATAAAGAAGCAACAAGACTGGAAACAATACATGTTTAAGACCAAATTTATGTGATTCTAAAGAAATGATAAAAATTCTAAACATCCTGATAGAAATTGCATTTCCGCAGAAGCAATAGGTGAAGGAAAATTAACATCTAAACTTCCTCAAAAGATGAGATTAGTTATATCAAAATGAAGAGGATGTTTTTACTTCAGTTCCGTAGCTAGATGTATTTCAGTTGTTGTACTTGTATTTACAGAACTCGGGGTTATATATAATGTAAACTTCAATCAAAATGATTGCACACACACACAAAGCCTTTATTAGGGACTTGCCCCTTACAGATTCTCCCAATTGGGTAAGGTAATAATTATCATGTGTTGTTTACATAGAAATTGAACTGGCTTTACTTTTCGTCTCAAAGTCATTCACTTGTTGACTGGTCCTTACATAATGTTGACTTTGCTTAGAATATTTTTAATGAAACTGATTCCAAGAATTATTAATTAAACATTATATTTATTGATTTACAAGAGAGCGAACAAAAATATAAAAGGGAAACTAATATTGAACAAAGGAACTTTTTTTTTGCTTCGGTTAGCGCCTATTTACCTGTGAGCTTACACACACTCTGTTGAACAATTAATTATTATATATACAACACATAATGATGATCTAAAATATTTATAGTAAGCTATTGCCTTAGATTTGTTTGCTGATATTTTTTAAAACAATATTTAGGGTGTTGGGGGAAATGGTTGCGATATTTAACTGAATGAAAGCTGTGCAGAGGTTGAAGATTTTAAATTGTTCATATCATTGGCTCTCTATAAATAAAACGATTTCAGATTTTTAAAACTGTCGAGATTAAAATAAACTTAGGATATAGAGAAAAAGACTGCTTAAATACAAAAAAATAGATGTCATTAAATATTTATTACGAAAGAATTTAGAAAATGGTATTAAAATAAAACTATGAAATCTCTCAATTACAAGATTTAAAATATGAATGCTGTACATTATGTCAAAACGAGTCAAAATTAATTTTGCCAAGTAACTTTCATGCCAAGTAACCTATTGATGTGTATTTGGACCAGCATAATGAACTCCTTCAAAAAATATCATTTTTCACTTTTATCGATGATTACTCAATATATTAAGTACTTTATCCTTCAAGTCATAAAAATGAAGATGCTCAAAATTTTAAACAAATTGCTGCTGAAATTGAAAATATGTTTCAAACAAAAATGGAAGTCTTCAGAACAGATAGTGAAAAAGAAAAGGTTAAGAATTAGAAAATTTTCCTAAGAAAGAAAAGATTCAACATCATCTACTCTTTACGCTCATCAGCAAAATGATGATTCTGAAAGGAAAAATCGCTCATTTATTGAAGTGCCAAAATTCATTTTTAGTTATATACTGGTTTACCTAAAAATGTTGGTAATGATTATAACTTCTATTTATTTACATATTAGTTGCCAAACAAGATCTATTAATAAAACACCATATAAAAATCGATTATTTGGGCTAAAAAAGGACTGGGTTGCTGCAATTGATTTACGTGAAAACAATCTACTGATCTACTGATCGATTGCCCAGCTATCAAGATTATAGAATGAAGAATGACTAGTTGTTTGTGAATTTAACGATTTGATTTCCGATAAAAAAATCATATTTAAAGTTCAATTAATTTTGTAAATACATTCTAAACTTTCAACAAAATCTGGATCTCTAATGTTTTCATGCGTTGAATAATGTAAATAACTTATGTAAATAAACTTTTCTCCTTGTTTGGCGCAAGTATCCCTTGCGGGATATAGCGCTTTGGAAATAAAATAATTGTAATTGTAATCTACAAATAGAGGATATAAATCTTAATATTTTGAAGATTTGAATCCATCAGCA
>CP092878.1:19372022-19470426 GCA_030710605.1 Cordylochernes scorpioides
TTGGGAAATTATAATTGTATTCATCCTGAAAACACCTCATCACACGAATGCTATAAATAGAAAAGTTTTTAAGAAAAATGCATCTCGTGATTTATGCAACTGAAAGTTTCTGATGGCTTTCCCTATCTCTTTCATTTTGTACTATATTTCAAAAGTTTTCTTTTAATATTTACAATCACCACATTTACACATTGAAAACATAGAAATTGAATATTAACCATTATAAAAATGTATATATTTAATTAAAAAGGCATATATTGGATCAAAATCAATCTTTTTACCAATATTTCAAATGGCTGAATGGTTGGCGTTTAGCCAACTGAGAAATATTTGTAAAAAAAATATATATTTTTGTGATATACCTTTTTAATTAAAAATCTATTTATGGATTTAATGAGGGAAGAAGTGCTCAACTCCACAGACAACGACTGATTGCTCCCCCTCCCCTCTAAATTACTTTTCCTCCTCACTCATGTACATATTATATAATCTAAAAATTCAAATATTTCTATATTTTAAAAAATATATGTGATATGATCCTGTCGACTTTCGATGTGACAATATAGTGGTAAATGTGGTGAGGAGAAAAATAATCACACGACGAGTTGTTAGAGCAATCATCCAGGCAGCCAGCCGAGAGAGCGAGCGAGACGTTATCAGCTGAACGACTGTTTTCCCTGTGTACACAACCGGGGGGCTAACCAGGATAGTCGCCAGGTGGTGACGCCCCCCTCAGGAATGTGGCCAAAAAATGGTCGTTAGTTAGTTGTCTAAAGTGTCTCGCTTTAGCGGCCCATTTCTCTCTCGTTGGCTGTTGGTTTGTTTTATTAATCCTGGAAGAGCATATATTATGACATATGGCCCCCGTTGAAGAAGGCTGAACATAGTTTAAGTATATTTAAAGCTGGTGAAGCCAGGAATAGAGAAAATAATTTTACAGTTAAAATTAGTTGAGGTAATGGTGACATAGTTTTATGTAAATAAAATATTGTATAGTACACAAGTAAATATTATTTACAAGCAGTTTTACAACACCGGGGAGTTTGACATTTAAGGAAATCTTTGAAAATATCAAGGTTATAAAAGGCTATATACAACAAAATCTAATGTACTATAAGGGAAGTGATATGGAGGAGTGTGAACAACGAGAAGAAGAGTCACATACATATGGTGAAATTCTGAAGATCATTAAGACTGGGGAACTCTACAAAGATATTTTTCAGGCGGACATGGCAAGGGGAAACTTGTCATGGGCTTTCTATGCTATAAGTGTAGAGTACGAGAAAGGAGATTGAGGTTGACAATTGTGTGAGCTCAGGACTGAGGTAAATATAAAACTACATACAATGTTAGAACCTCGGCGAACAGAGCGAGGGGAGACTTGCCCTGGGCCAATCTACCTTATCTATGCAGTTACTTGTGTAGCGAGTCCGAGGGGAAAAGTCCCGTGTGTAGGTGAGGAAGTCGAACGGACTTATATTTAATTTGCGGAAAGTATGCGCGCACAGTGCCAAAAATTGGGACGAGGACTGCGTTGTCCGTTACAAGTGACAAGCTGCTCGGACACGAGGTGTTTGAACCGTCGTGGGAGCTTGTGCAAGGCAATGATTTCGCGGTGGGTTGAAAGTAAGACCCATGTCTGCGCGAAATGATGACGGACCGGACAAAATCAGCGACGATGTTTAACGTACCTCCGTGGGAAATATCGGAGGTAGGCTATATCGTGCTGGTTTGGAAAATGGACAAACATAGATTTAAAGACAGGGTCCGTGTGGCGAACGTGTGGCGCGAGAAGAAGAAGCGAACTGTGTCGCTCGATGCAGATTGTTCAAGTGCGAACAAAAAGGGGTTGATAAATATCTAGCAGTTAGTCAATCTGAACCCTGTCGACTCTTCTGTGATATGATCCTGTCGACTTTCGATGTGACAATATAGTGGTAAATGTGGTGAGGAGAAAAATAATCACACGACGAGTTGTTAGAGCAATCATCCAGGCAGCCAGCCGAGAGAGCGAGCGAGACGTTATCAGCTGAACGACTGTTTTCCCTGTGTACACAACCGGGGGGCTAACCAGGATAGTCGCCAGGTGGTGACGCCCCCCTCAGGAATGTGGCCAAAAATGGTCGTTAGTTAGTTGTCTAAAGTGTCTCGCTTTAGCTGCCCATTTCTCTCTCGTTGGCTGTTGGTTTGTTTTATTAATCCTGGAAGAGCATATATTATGACATATATATTTTAATTTATTCATTGATAATTTTACTTTTGTTATCATCGCTTTTTAGAAAGACTTTCAGTTTAGTTATATAGTTTTGTTGTAAATATGCGTAGTTAACATATCTATCCTTTTAAATCACTAATATAGGATTAACTTTATAAATTCTATATAATGTGAAAATAGCGCTAATGTGTAATATTTTCCTCAAGTAATTGAAATTAAAAGCTACTTGATGGTAAATAATTATCTTTTTTTTTTATCACGACTGCACCTCAACCCTTTATCTTATCAACCCTTTGTCTTATCAACCCTTTATCTAACAACAACAAACAAAATATTCATAACATATATATATATAACCTTTTAGGGGAATCCTCTTGTAAGACAATAGTGTCTTAATAAAGGTTTTTGTTGTATTTATGGATTTCACTCTATTTTTAATATAAGTGTATCTAAATGTGTTGGGTGCAAATCAGGGGTCGGAAAACTGCGAGCCACATGCGGCTCTTTGGATGTGAAAGATGCGGCTCTTTATATATAGCTCCATACGTAAATACTTATTTATGAGAAATATACAATTTATTGTGTTGGCAATAAAAACATTTTGTGGCTCTTTAAAAAAATAGAAATTTTGTAAATTAATACAACAACAAAATCTTTATTAAGACCTTTTAGTCTTATACAATTCTCCAAGCAGTAATATAGGATACATGCAGGAAAAACAGTGATAGAACTTAATGATAATATGATATTTATATACAGGGAAAATTATATAAAGACAATCAAGCTAATAGATTAATCTGGGTAAATTGGAGGCAAAGAAAGTTACTATACATGGATTTACCACGGATTCTCGTGTTATGTCTTGTGGAGTTAATTGGTAGCAGCTCTGAGACTTAGCTATGTAGAACTTTTCCTAGTCATCATCCCCGCCCTTGACATTGCCAATTTTGTAAATTATATTTTTTTATTCTTCCGACTCAAAAGATTGCAGACGACTTCTAGCCTACCTTAGTTACAGACTTTTGACACTTCGACCTAATAGAAAAATCTTTATTTTATCGAAGTTTGGTTTTATAGCATTCAGACTTATCAGAATTAAAAACGTAGCATTTGCCGGTCCCAAGCCCGGATGAAAAAGGAAGAGCGGGAGCAGTAACAAGCTCACTAAAAAACCTGGGTTTAGCTGGCCCGGCTGATAGTACCCTGTAAGGGCTCCAGGGATACAGGATGAGCAGCGTTTGTACTCCATGTTAGGAGCGGCTGCGAATGGCGTCTGTTCCTCATGTCAGAGGCGGCCATTTCTTTTGGAGCTAAGTCGGGCTGCCACTGAGTAGTGCTCCCAGTCTTAATGACAAAGGCAGACGCATTCTACTTCACCCAGTGTGGAGATAAGAAAGAAGAAGAAAAACGTAGCATTTGGATTTCTTATCAATCTTCTGACACGAGGGTGGGAAATATTCACTGAAATGTCGTAAAGGGATTTATATATACCTGGCCGAGAATTAACTAAATTTGAGTTATTATCTTAAAATATAGAGAGAAAATAATATTTCATTTCTTGTTGTTTTATTCATTAAACTAGCCGAATGACCCGGGCAACGCCCAGGTTTTACCCGATTAAATGTTTTTACTCAAATACTATTCGTTGCAATTATAAATTGGCGCCGTGGATGTCACTCTTGTGAAACGTCCCGCTCCAAACTTTGTGTCTGAGAAGCGATATTTTTATTGAAAGATGATCTGGCTTTTGTTTTCTGCTCGAATGAATGTTTTTCTGTTAGAATTTTGTTCCTGCGTACAAAAAAATGAACTGGTTTCACCCGTGGTCTCTGCTTTTTGGAATTTTTCCCGATATAATTTTGTATCTGATAATCAAACATGATACAGCAATATTGTCATCATCATTTTCTGACAAAAAAAAAAACTATTTTTGCCCAGAACCTGTCAATTTTATTTTTTATTGGCTAAAAATCCGATAAATATCTTTTCCAGATTTTTCTTTATGTCCTGTCAAAACACGTTTTACATGTACATTAGGTCTGATATTACCTCCCATCTTCACCGCTATAGGCACTGCTTGCGAGCGAAAAGGCAAATTTGCAACGCAATTTGCAAATAACTCGAAGAATATTCGGGATAGAGACCTGAAATTTTCACTATAAATTTTTCCAGATGTGTGTCTTGATAAAGGATGGCGTTCAGCCAACTGAAATATTGGTAAAATAAATGATATTTTGATCCAATATATGCCTTTTAAATTAAATATTTATTTATTTATCTATTTTCAAAACGATTTACGAATATGTGTGTGTGTGTGTGTGTGTAAAAAAGGTAAATACATTTTTTGTAAAAACGATTTGCCCCCCCCCCATCTATCGGCTTTCACATCTTCACATCTTAACAGCTTGTTCGGCGGTACATGTGCTAAGGTTGGGGCGATACAGGGAAGATTAGCGTGGCCCCTGCGCAAGGAGAACACGCGGGATCGTGAAGCGTTCCACATCTTAACAGCTGCAAGTGCTGGTGACAATTATTTGTCATCGGTCGAATGTCACATTCGGTTGTAACTCGCACCTGTCACATATTTGAATAAACCAGCCATCTTTGATGTATTCTTCCCAGTAATTCCCAGGCAGAGCCGACTTTCACAACTAGGCGTAAACCTCTTTGAAAATTGAAATATCGATTAAATAATCATTTAGGTTTTTTTAATTTTTATTTTCCGAGGAGGACCGATACTTCGGATTTCTTTCTTCTTATGTGGCGAGATTTCACTATTTTTATGAAATATTCAAGTTTTTTTTTTTGCGCTCATGATTTACTTTTTTTTTCTATCAAATAGTTGTGAGAGAGAAATCGACCAGTTTCAGGCCGCTAGGAAACATTTAAAATTCCAAACACACCCCGTGTATCTGAAGGTCATCCAATCAATAAGATTATTTCATTAGGGGAGAAAAAACTTTGGTTTGGTTGCTGATAAATTTGCATACAGCATATAGGTCTACTTTGTGTTTGTTTGAGAGGTATTTTCAATGAAAGCAGCACACTTGGTAGGAAGTGTTCCGAAATTCAATAATGTTTAAAATTCTGAACCAAGATAATCATACCCCATTCAAACATTCAAGAGAAATCTAAAAACAACTTAAAATCAACTTTATCAAAAAATGATCTCAATAAATAAACTATAAAATTTCTATTGAAAATTTTGTTTTTATCGGTAAAATTGGATTTCTGACATTCTTCTTTACCGGTAGCATGAATGGTGGAAACTTGGAAAGTGAAGGTCCAGACAGAGTTGCAGTTTACTAGCTTCAAGCGTAAGCTCAATGCGAACTGGCGAAACCGCTGGGAGGGTTCATCACTGATGAGCCAGGCCCTCCCATTAATTTTTTTCATTGCAGTAAGGACAGTAGAAATTGTTTAATTATTAAAAGAATCATGCGGCGTCTATAATAGTTTCGAATTTTCATAACAGATGGCGCGCTAATGTATTTTAATGTATTATTTACATATTTGACCATTTCTTCTTCTTTCTTTCTTATCTCCACTCAATCATATAGGGTATCAAGTTGTGACCCTGGGTGAAGTAGAATGCGTCTGCCTTTGTCATTAAGACTGGGAGCACTACTCAGTGGCAGGCCGACTTAGCTCCAAAAGAAATGGCCGCCTCTGACATGAGGAACAGACGCCATGTGCAGCCGCTCCTAACATGGAGTACAAACGCTGTCCATCCTGTATCCCTGGATTAGGAGCCCTTACAGGGTACAATCAGCCGGGCCAGCTGAGCCCAGGTTTTTTAGCGAGCTTGTTACTGCTCCCCTCCTCCTTTTTCATCCGGGCTTGGGACCGGCAATGTTGCAACACTATAATACGCTACAGAGAAGCTTGCCATAGTAATTCCTGCGATATCTGGGGTTCTGTACTACAACAACTACATTTTAAACATATTTCAAAGCAAACCATCTAAATGAAGATAAATCTACGATATTTGTTTCTCTGAGACAACTACAATAATAAGAACGCGCTACAGAGAAGATTATCATGGCTTCTGTACAAGGATAACAAACAAGTTCTTGAAGCGTTTTAAAATCATTTTGCGACGATGTTATTTGTTCTTCAAGTTAATTTATTCTTTAAAAGAAAAACAAAATCGTGTTGAAGATCCTATTGAGGGTTTTTATTATTTTATACGAGCTTTTGAACATTTCTGCCCTTCATAATAGATTCTAAATACATTCTAAACTTTCTACAAAATCTGGATCTCTAGTGTTTTCATGCGTTAATTAATGTAAATAACTTATGTAAATAAACTTTTCTCCTTGTTTGGTGCAAGTATCCCTTGCGGGATATAGCGCTTTGGAAATAAAATAATTGTAATTCATAATAGAAATAAGTTTTTTATTCAACTTATAAAATATTCCATGCAAGATCTGCACAACATATTTGTAAGTTATCACTGTCCAGCATTGTCCAACACGATAGTTTTGAACACCTGCCAGCGACTATCCCAGGTAGTATCGTGACATGTCCCAGGCCAAGAACCAGCTCGGATGACCTTGAGCTTCTTCCGTGAAAAACAGAATTAACCCTCAACGGTGTTATATTTGGAAAATTTGTCGTTTCCTACTGGACAATCTTCGCAGTTACCTTCTGATGATGGTACAAAACTTCTTCAGACTAGAGATTGAGATTTAAAAATATTTTATTGACCTCATACACAAGTCAAGGGTAGTATTATATAATAATTATAAAAAGAGAGAAAAGAGGGATAAAATAAAGGAGTAAAATATATACAGTTATGTACAGTCCAGGAGATTCCCCCAACGACCGAGAGTCCTTCTCCAGACAGTAAGTCACGTTCTCCCCTCATCTCAAGGCTCAGAAAGAACCTGTGTATGGATGACTTGGCAGACGCGAGGACTTCAGACTAGAAAAAAGAACTTTATTGTTTTAGGAGTATTCTGTGTCAACATTTCTACATAAACATTGGTCGGTCGGTGATGGAACGATAAAACCGTCGACAGCTTTGATCTAAATCTCGCATTGGATCACGATTCTTGCAAAAGCCAAACCAATGAGTAGAAGTAACCCCACAAATAGGGCTTTGACATACATGTAAATGCAAAAATGGTGAATTTGCAGTAAAAGCAGACGCTAAATCCCCACAATGATTGCTTGTACTACGCGCGAACTAAGAATCAAAATACATAAAAAATATAATTAATCTTTCTACACACTTCCTTGTTTATCTAGAAAGAATTTATATAAAAGATTCCATGGTAGCAAGTCTTTGCTATTCACAGCTGGGCGGCCACTGCAGGCGCCGCAAATATGAGATTCCAAAATAACAATTTAAAACTTCCTCTTGTATTATTCAATGTTGAGGTGGTAATATATTGGAAGTTAGTTATAGAACTATATAGAGAACGAATGTTTATCTTTTTTTACAAACAAATCAAATTTCTACTGTCTTTACTGCGATGAAAAATAGAATGGAAGGACTTAGTTCATCAGTAGTGAACCTTCTCTGCGGTTTTGCCAATTTAATTTACCAAACCGTGATTTAAAGTTCAATTCATTTTGTAAATACATTCTAAAATTTCTACAAAATCTGGATCTCTAATGTTTTCATGCGTTGAATAATGTAAATAACTTATGTAAATAAACTTTTCTCCTTGTTTGGCGCAAGTATCTCTTGAGGGATATAGCGCTTTGGAAATAAAATAAAAATAAAAACCGTGATTTTTTAGAGCTCTAATACTGTCTTGGACGATTCCGTTTATATATTCGATATTGAAGGACTGAATCTTAAGTTTTGGTATTCTAGCAAATTATGGACATAAGCTTTTAGAACAGTAGAATTACATATAAATAGATTATGTGTGTTATTACTTTAAAATTAAGATAAGTTGTAAAGTTTGGAAGAGAAGGGAAGGGAAGTATGAGTGGGGACGTAGGAAATTCCCCCAGGACGGATACAACCCTGTCTGATACCAACGTATAGTAACGAGTCAAATAAAAAAAAATAAAAAAACTATTTAAAGACCACAGACGACATGACCTTATGGGATTTCCTGGCAAGATCCGTTAGGTATTGCTGCGTCTCTCCACCTGTGATTTCCAACACGGCTCTTGAGATGACGCATCAAGTTGCAGTTCAATTTCCCTTTAGCTTTCACAATTTTTTTCTCTCTCTCTTTTCGATGATTCCCGACCTGATGACCAAACCTCACTCAATTCCATTGGACTCAAAGGACCTATCTAGGATGTATGGATCCTCACACCTAGGATTCCCTGATACTGAGGACCTACAGGATTGTTTCATTCCACACCACTGGACAACCACGGACCTGTCTAGATGGAGTAAGAACTGACACCTGTCTCTCTCACTAAAAATCCCATTTAAAAACATGAAAACAACTTTTACTCATACTTCCAACTGAGTTCAATTATTTAGCTATATTATAAAACTGGGAATAGGGAATATGAAATGTTTCCAGAAGTGTTGATATACACTCAGGGACAAAACTTAAGGAAGTGGAAAGTCTTTGATACCTATGTTTTTTTGAAGGAGACTTAAGAAATTTTGTTCACACTTGGTTATCTCGTGTGTCTTCAATAAAGGTCACTGTAATATCTTTCAGAGTTATTGTCTGAATCCTGATATACATGCTGAAATATACAACTTCCTTAAGTTTTGTCCATGAGTGTACTGTATTCACACTTGGTTATCTCGTGTGTCTTCAATAAATGTTACTGTAATATCTTTCAGTGTTATTGTCTGGATCCCGATATACATGCTGAAATAAACAACTTCCTTAAGTTCTGTCCATGAGTGTATTTTCTATTCGAATCTTGACGAGTTAAAAATATTCTTAATATCGTTAATGAGCCTGTTGCTGGTCAAGAAGTCAAATGTGACATTGTAGATGGTGAAAAAGAACGTCATAGATCCTGTAATATAACGAGGCTTAACAATATTTGCTGAGATTTCTTTTTAGATTATGCAAATATTTGTCCTTCTATATCCTCAACATTTACATATAAACATTTATTATCAGATTAACTCTTTCTTTTTCAATACAAAGGTGCAAAGAAACTCAACGAATTGTCTTCTATTTATAATTTTACACTGAAGGGATTATGATATTAAATATAATAGAGGAATAAATGGTATATTAAATAAGGATAAATAGATAAATATATATAAAATTGATAAATATACATATCGTAATTTAAACAATGTGATATGTAAGTAATAAAGTGTGACGTCTTTTCTAGTCGTCTCAAAGTGACACCAGCTTGCCACTGGACACCCGGGGGATCCAGAGAGAAACAAAGAAGGGCGTTGGTCCGGATGTTGACAGTTAGTTAGGACAGTGGATATTTTCGGACAGAGCCCGGTCAGTGTTAGGTCTCACGGCGGCCCTCGTGGCCGCCGTTTTGGCTCCTCTCTGCCTCCGCGGCTTCATGCAGGACGCCGAGCTTTCCTCAGTTAATCCTCAACTTTCCCCTGGTCCTGGTGCCACGTGAGACGTACTAGGAGAGCGTCTTTTGATCCCAAACGTTGTCCTTACTGTCCTGTGCGGACTTCCCACTCTGCACGCCTTGCCACTCAACCCCGACTGCTTCCAACGCACTTGTTGGCTTACCCGGGTTTACGACATATATAAGAAGATATAATTCACTAACCATGACGTATGCACAAATTACCGTGTGGCCATTGGACATGCGTCGGACCAGGAGGCTGTTGTTGGGTGCTGCGCTGCCTGGAGTATAGGAGCTCCATCTTTTATTTCTTCCTGTGGTGAATCTGTATAACCGGTGGTCTTAATAAAGCTTTGTGTGTGTGTGAATATATATAAGAAGATATACAAAGACTTCATTGGTAGCGCTCACCGCGGGAAAGACTCCGCCACCGATGGACTGCGAGAGTTCTTTGGCTAGAGAAAGATAGACAAGTGTTTTTTAAAATATTATCCCAATAATATAGTGTTACGAAATCTCATGGAGACAATTTAGGGTTTCTAAAAAACTAGGTAGATGTATATTGTCATATAATTTAAAATTTATCCCAATGAAGAAGATTTATTTACCAAAAAGAAAGCGATTGAAAACCGAAAAATTCCAATATAAGAAATTATCATGGCTAAAATAAAATTGGGCAACGTAAAACAAGAAAGTCACTACGTTCTGCTGTTTTTCATTGTTGGTTTTTTATAATTCAATAAACTTACCTCGAGTAGATACTTGTGTTAATTTCTTAATTAAATATTAACAAATAGGAGAAATGTAAAATAATGAAAACAACCTACTAAACTTCATGTATAAACACTAAGCTATATAAATCCTCACAGAAGAAGCTCTCTTTTTATATCACGAGCTTACACATAGTCAAAAACAATAAAATACAAATCATTGAATACAGACCAAACTATATATATATAAATCCTCACAGAGGAAGCTCTCTTTTTATATCACGAGCTTACACATAGTCAAAAACAATAAAATACAAATCATTGAATACAAACCAAACTATATATATATAAATCCTCACAGAGGAAGCTCTCTTTTTATATCACGAGCTTACACATAGTCAAAAACAATAAAATACAAATCATTGAATACAGACCAAACTATATATTTTGTCGAAACGCCGATTAAATCAAATAACTTTTGTTGTGTCTTTGCATATTTGCTCTTTAAATATTTGTTATTCTGTGTACAATTTACATAGTTTTAAATTTAACGTATTTGTCCTATAAATAGGAGGTAAGAATAAAGGTAGTCCAGTCCAGCCTTAGGAATAGTCTTGTTGCCTTAAACTTCTTTCCTGGCCCGGGGCGACATGACAACTTTGCTTCTTAATCCTCTATTTTAAATATATCATGTTTATGTCTTTAGATCTTTTTCTACTCTCTCATCACATATTACCCTTCTATTTTCTGAATATAAGACAAAATATAACTGTCGAAGCCTTTGCGTGAACCTGGTTATTGCCCTAATTTGACTTGAAAATATAAAATCTTTTTGCGGGAAATTTGCATAGACAATGATATATACAGGGTGATCCAAAAGTCCCGCACAACTTTAAAAATTAATAACTCCGCGAATATTTGCGCTAGAGCAATGCGGTAAACACCATTGTGTTCAGGATGCAATGGGATTTTTTATGGCAAATAATGAAAAATTCGAAATTGATTTTAGTTACAACTTTATTCGCTAGATGGCGCTCTACCAGAATCAGAGATTCAGCGGCCAAATTGTTTAATAAATTGAAAAATATAACTGAACGATACGTATTTTTTTATTTTTGAATACCAGGAAAGAGCCCTAACAATATCAAATGATAAATTAATAAAACACCATTTCGCCAAAAGTTAGAAGAAATGGTTGACGATTTTTAAATACAATCTGAGATATGTAAAATAGGTATATGCAAATTAAAACATGTAGCAAAAAATATTTATATTTTAGATGGAGTTTTGTGAAATAAATTGAATGTTTGAAAATAACTACTGATATCAATACACGATTTTTGAAATGTTAATATAGTACCAAAATTTCTTGACTAATTGTCGACACTTGACTATTTAACTGGATATTTGTCATGATCCAAAAATGAAATATAGAGGGGAGTGACAAAATATATTTGTCGTACTTTATTCCAAATATCCTATAGGTTTGTCAAATGTTATCATTGTTTATTATACTGTACATAATTTTTAAAATGTATCCCCTAAAAAAAAAATCATTTTTAAATCGACTTTTGCGTTGAAAAACGTGGTAGTAAAATCATTTTGTATTATTTTTTGCGCAAAATATCTAAAGTTGGGAGGGGGGGGGATTACAGAGATTATTCCTTATGCTATTTCTTCTAATGAGCGAAAAGCGATAAATTAAACATAAGGGGTAAAATTGTGTATACCAGTGTTATTCGAGAAGTTATAACACTTTGGCCTGCACGACATAATATAAAATGTGGGCAAATGACAAACAAAAAATTACTGTTTACAGAAAAAAAAAGAGTCAAGATGTGAGGACAGCATTTATTATTCCCATAACCCAAAACAAAGAGCTGCAAAATATAACACATGAGGTAACTGCCTTCTCTCTTGTATTAGGTCACAATCCTTGCTCAATGTGGCGCCCTTCATTCTCAAACACCGCCTGCAGACGATAGATGACAGAATGGTTACAATTAAATAGTTGAAATTTATAAAACGTGTCATCTGATAGAAGCCTTCAACATGGGCAATGTGGTAGGCCGTCATCGATAAAAACGCGACTTAATGTACCCCCATAACCGAAATTGTGAGGCGTCAAGTCTGGTGATATTGGAGGCCACTGGTATATAAAGTGGCGACTTATCAACGAATTCCACCGAACGTATCCTTCAGCAATTGTTTGGCACCGCGGGAGATAGAAGGAGGTCCTCCATCTTGCATGAATGTTATTTCGCTTAGTGCTTGTCTGTCCTGCAATATGGGAATAACCTTTTCTCTCAAAAGTTGAACATAACGTTCACCAGTTACAAAAACGGTTTTAAAAGTTCTTCCATTGATTTTTTCAAAGAAAAATGGCCCAATAATAAAAGAAGAAGTGAACCCACACAAAACTGTAACTCTGTGCTGATGAAGTGGCATTTCTGTAAAAATCCTAGGGTTTTCTGTTGCCAAAATGAGGCAGTTTTGAATGTTAAATTCTCCCTTTAGATAAAAGTGAGCATCATCTGTTCTTAGAACATTTGACAGCCAGTTTTCATCAATATCAATTTGCCGGAAAACCCATGCAGCGAATTCTTGACGCTTCTCAAAATCGCTGACTTTCAACTCGTGAAAACTTTGAATTTTGTTAGGATATTTTTATAGAAAAATTCTAAATGTGTGTTCTCTCCAAACTGTTCCATACGAAATCCTCGTTTGTCGAGAAACTTCTCCATACGTGGATAACGTTTCAATAGCTTCAGCATTCTGAAAAACCGTAACAGCCACTGACTTGCATGTCGATGGTCTTCCACTCCGAGGTTTTGCTTCCAGAGATCCAGTTTCCTCAAAACTTTTAATCAATCGCTTTAGAGAGTAGCAACTCATTGGTCCTTTACCGCTTCGAATATCTTTAAAGGAACGAAACGCTCGTAAAGCTTCAGTGGCAGATTCTGAATCACAATTGAAAAAATTCACCAAGAGTGCTTTATCCTGTAGTGACGGCATTCCAGGGGAAGGGGAGAAGTTCGACCACACCTCCTTGCGGTCCCCCCTGGACCCTTGGATTATTTGACCAAATTCTGGCTCGTTTCCAAGATGACTAACGTTGCAACGGCACCCATTTTCAAATGAATAGCAAAACTGATATCTCCAGTAATGCTACCGCGTCCGGTGTAACCGCCGCGTCAGGAGCTGCAGCTCGAGCTCATGATGAGAAATCTACTACGAGGACACAATTCAATCTACTACAACTCAATATAAATGGTACCCAGAGGAATATAAAGAGCTGACTTGTCTTCTCTGTGACAACAATGTACATATTAATTGTCCTCAGGAGACAAAATTGAATCAGAATCTGAGATTCAATATCAAAGATTATACAACACTACGAATGGACAGACCGGGAAAATTCGGAGGAGGACTTGCCGTTTTGATTAAAAATCTAGAAATCAAATTTAAGGAAATCGCCTATATTCAGAGTAAGCCTAGAGAAAGCACGACAGAAGCTCAGGCAATAGAAATCTATCTTACAGATAAAACAATCCCAATCATAAATGTTTATCACCACGATAATACTAGCATCAATACAGGCCTGATAGAGACATTAAATGAAGCGTCTTCGGATATCGCAATCATACTTGGTGATTTTAACGCCGAAAGACCAACTTGGGGATCACCTGTCCAGGATAACAAAGGTCAGCAGGTTGAGGACATGCTAACCGACCTCGACCTTACGCCGATTAAATAACGAAAAGAACACCTATCTATCCAAGTCCACAGGCACAGAATCCGCAATAGACATCACAGCGATAAATTACAACATCGCACCCACAACACAATGGAAAATTCTGAAAAGTGCAATCAGTGACCACAGACCAATTTTAACAACCCTAAAATTCAAAATTGAGAATTTTCAACAGAATAAAAGAACACTGGAAAAAAATTTACAGAAAAGCTTGGAGAACTGTGCAACGAAGAATTAAATCACAGAACGATTGACAAAAAATTGGAAAAATTCTCTTTGAACATATCCAAAGCTGCAAAAGTATCGATACCTAGAGGTAGACGTAAAGACCTGTGAATACTTTACTGGAAGGACCACAATATCGAGGCAATGATTGCAGAGAGAGACAATAAAAATGAACTTCCTAAAACATATAAAACAGAAGAAATCATAAAGGAACTCATTGAAATTAGTCACAAAATAGAACAAGAAATTTGGGTATTCAAACAAGAAAAATGGGCAGAATTCTGCGAAAAAAATGGATACAAAAAAGGAAAGCCATCACTGGAATATAATTAGTGTTATAAAACAATCAAAAAACCAACACTAATCCTCCAATACTCAAACCAATATGAACAGTGAGAACGAACAAACAGATGGCTGACATAATTGCTGAATATCTTTCAAGCACTTCCAGACTCAGCTAAACGAATGAAGGCAGGACTCTAAAAATAATATAAACAGTTAGTCAAACAAGCAAGAAATGACCATCAACAAGATATTTACTCGAGAGACTTCACACTGAATGAGCTAAATTCATCAATAAGAAAGTTAAATCCAAGATGTCACCTGGAGATGCTCTAATCTTTGGTCAAATGATTAAACACTTTGGAGACGAAGCTAAAAATCAACTCCTACGAATACTGAACATTTCATGGAAAACTGGTAAACTACCAAAGAATTGGAAGATATCAATTATAGTGCCAATACTGAAACCAAACAAAGATGCTAAGGAATGCAAAAACTATCGGCCAATTGCTCTTACCAGCATACTTTGTAAAATAACAGAATGAATAATCCACTCTAAGCTCATAGTCGGGCTCACTAACAATAATAAAATAAACTTCTACCAAACTGCCTAAAGATCCAGACACTGTACAACTGATAAACTTTTCTACTTCTGTCAATCAATAATAGATTTCTAGGAAAAACCGCATAAAGAAGACAACGGCCGTATTCCTGGATATGACCTCAGCTTTTGATCGAGTGTAGATATTATTTGAAAGGCTGCACAACATCGGAGTAAGGGGAAAAACCTTAATCTGGATTGCAGACTTCTTAAGGGGAAGAAGGATAAAGGTTCGGGTCAATGGAACATTTTCCAAGGACCGAAGATCATGGGCTGGTGTACTTCAGGGATCTGTGCTCAGTCCTCTACTCTTCTCGCTATATACGAGGGCCATCCAATAAATAAGTTTCCCTATTTTTTTTCTGCGAAGGAAACGTTGTAAAAATTAGTTAGCATATAAGAAATGGTCACTAGGATGCGTTGGAAGCTGGTGACCTTCAAAATCACGCTACTCGTACGCGCAAGTCCGTAGCGCTTCAGTTTCCATGGAGCTACCACTGGTGAACGTGTCCACTTGCGAACTCCGTTCTGTAATTCGTTTTTTCACGGCGAAAAATTAAACTGCGGCCAATATTCATTGTAAATCAGTGTCAGTGTATGGTGAAGAATGTATGAGCATCCAAATGGTTCGCCGATGGCGTTCATGGTTCTTAGAAGGACGGCAAAACGTGCATGATGACGAGCGAAGTGGCAGCCCCGTTACTGCTACGGACAATGCAGCCGTTGCTGCTGTTCGGAATGTGGTGGAAGCAGATCGTCGCGTCACCATTGACGAAATAATGATTCGAATGCCTCCTGGAATCGAAATTAGACGCTCTTCGATTGGAACAATCATGTCAGATGTTTTGAATTTTCGCAAAGTCTGCGCAAGATGGGTCCAGCGTTTACTCTTGGAAAACACAAGCAACAACGGATGGAGGCAGCCCGAGCTTTCCTGGAAATGCATCAAAGAGATGGAGATCAAGTTTTTTCCCGTATTGTCATTGGAGATGAAAGCTGGGTGCATCTTTCAACTCCAGAAACAAAACAACAAAGCATGGTGTGGAAGAAGCCTGAGGAAAGTGCACCAAAAAAGGCGAAGGTCACAATCTCTGCAGGAAAAGTTATGGCTATGGAAAACTTCAAATGGGAAATTTTCACACATCCACCTTATTCTCCGGAACTTGCCCCAAGCGACTTCCATCTTTATCCAGCACTCAAATGGCACCTTAGAGGCAAGCACTTTGCCAATGATGAAGTGCAGGCGGAGGCGAACCTCTGGCTACGAAGACAGGACACGGCTTGGTACAACAGTGGTATCTAAAAATCGCTACAACGGTACCAAAAATGTTTAGACAGAAATGGTGATTATTTAGAGAGGTAGTCTATGAGTTGTATAATGAAAATGAAATAACTGCATAATTGTAAATAATGTGGTTTATTTGTTAAAAAATAGGGAAACTTATTTATTGGATGGCCCTCGTATTAACCGTTGTTTATGTAAATAGATGAATATTATTTGTATTATTTAAAGCCTCATTATGTAAAAATATATGTATATATAAATTGGACATTTGTTGTGGCCATGGTCAAGTTTGAGCTCTTGTACGTCTAATTACGACACAACAAAAGTGGCGACGAGGATGCGCGATCTACAGAGCCAGTAAAAAGCTGAGGAAAACGGTGTCTATGCAAGTATAACAACTACATTATTAATAGGCTAATCCCTTAATAGAATGTTAAAAAATCAATAAGCTTGAGGGATGAGTATCTTTAGTAAATAAATTTATTTCAAGCTTTCGGGCTCAACCGCCCTTCGACAGGAAAATATTCCTGTCGAAGGGCGGTTGAGCCCGAAAGCTTGAAATAAATTTATTTACTAAAGATACTCATCCCTCAAGCTTATTGATTTTTTAACATAACAACTACATCTTTTAAACAAATCTGACTCTCGGATTATGGAGAGGAAAAATAGGAAAATGTATTAAGATTACATCTTTTAAACTATCTGGATCAAGAAAACAAAGGAGTAGAAAAGATCAGCATGACAAGTTCAAAGTTAATAGTACCTTTTAGATGCTATAGCCCAGTGGAGGACACTTCGATCTTTTTGTACAAAAATTTGAGGCTTACTTTTTGGCATCTGAAGGAGGAGATTAAAGTGCTGATTTTTACCTCGCTATCAGATTCTGAAACTTTGAAGCAGGGAAACGACATTTTCTTCCTGGTCTAATGAAAGCTCAACCCTATGATACTATCATTCAAAGAATTAAGCTGCATTTAGATCCAAAGAAGAAAGTGATACCACAGCGGTGCAGATTTTTAAAGAGAATTCAACGGGAAGGAGAATCAATTTCGGAATATCTTAGAGAATTGAAACATTTGGACAATAAATTGTGATTTCGTCCATATGTTGGGAACCATGATGCGAGACCGTTTTGTGGCTGGAATCAAGTCGGAAATCCTGCAAAAGAAGCTACTACAAGAGGACGACGATGTCATCCTGGATAAAGTTTTTGCAGTGGCGATCGCGTTCGAATTGGCGGAGATAAATACAAGAGAATTACAAGATAAATTAGTGGCCAAGATATCCCCTGTGAATTGAAAGGATAAAAGGGGCGAGTACAATAATAGTACGGCGCAGTATAGACCTTTCAGGCAAAGTGGCAAAGGCAAAATAGTGTGTTATAGATGTGGTAAAAGACATTCACACGTGGCATCTGTTTTAACCTCATAGAACAAAGACTTGTTTTAAAATGTAATAAACTGGGTCATTTAAGTAGGGTCTGCAAAGCTAGTAAAAGAATGTGGGGATGTAAATTTGTACAAGAGGACTCTATATATTCTGTACAGGGCGAAACTGATGCCACAATAAATTTAACAGTAGATGAATATTCTTTGTGTTTTACAATAGATACAGGAACTCCAGTTACGTTAATACCTAAAGATATTTATAAGAATTATTGGCAAGGTAAAAGATTATTTCCAACAAATTTAAGATTAAAATCCTTTTGTGGTAAATCAATAGAGATTATAGATCAAAGAAATGTTTTGTAAAAGAAGCCAACCAATATTTACGATTAATAGTTGTAAATGAAAAAATCCAGGTAATTTTATTAGGAAGAGAATGGCTTAAACAGTTGAAACTTGATTATTCTATATTGTTTAGCATTAAAATTTTAAATAATGAATATAATAGAAATATATTTAAATATATAAAAATTTGATGGATAGGTATGCAGATTTGTTTAACAAAGATTTGGGCTGTCTAAAGAACGTTAGAATAAATTTTAATTTAAAAAAGGATGTGACTCCTGTGTTTTGTAAGGCCAGAAGTTTAACTTTCTCTCTAAAAAACAAAGTAGAGAATGAAATTGATCGTTTAGTGAATTCTTGCATTTTATAACATATAGTTCATGCATATTGGACCGCTCCAATAGTACCGGCATCAAAAAAGGATGGTAGTGTAAGGATATGTGGTGATTTTAGATGTACAGCTAATAAAGCAATATAATTAGATAGGTATCCCATTCCATCGATCGATGAGATCTTTTCAAAATTATCTACAAGCACCGTACTTTCGACTCTAGACCTATCACAGGCTTACTTACAAGTAATGTTAGCGGAAGAAGCCAAAGCTGTTGTTGATATAAACACAACAAAGAGGTTGTTTTCTTATAAAAGACTACCATATGACGTAGCGGTAGCACCAAATAGATTTCAGAGGATTATGGAAGGCCTATTTTCTGATTTGCCAGGTGTGGCCTGCTACATAGATGATATTTTGGTTGCAGGAAAAGACTTTGAAGATCATGAACAAAAGTTGGATCTAGTGTTTAAATGATTGTTAGAAAAAGGTTTAAAGTTAAACAGATATAAATGTAAATTTAAAAAGAAATCGGTGGAATATTTAGGGTTTAAAATGGATAAATATGGACTGCATCCCTTATAAAATAAAATTAAAGCAGTGATAGAGAGGCGCTTGAACCTAAAGAATGTTTCGCAATTGAGATCTTTCATAGGACTCTTAATTTATTATTATAGATTAATAAAGAATATAGCAAACACATTTTAGCGCTATTCTATCAACTTTTGAATAAAATTGTAGATGGAATTGGACGAAAAAATATCGAATGTTATTTAAAAAATGTAAATCATTATTAATGGAATATGGACTAGGCGTAATTCTGAGTCATAGAAATGATAGAAAGGAAGAATTCCCTATAGCTTTTGTTTCTAGAACATTAACTGAAGCGGAAAAACGTTTCTCTCAACTAGAAAAGAAAGCGTTGAGCATAACTTTTGGCGTTGAGAAATTCAGACAATACTTACTGGGACGAAAATTTGTATTGGTCACAGACAACCGACCCTTAATTCATATATTTTCACCTCATAAACCAATTCCCATATGTGCATCATCTAGAATTAAAATATGGTCCTTAAAATTAGCTGCATTTAATTATACTGTGGAATTTCGAAAAACTAGTGATAATTCCAATGTTGACGCATTGTCACGTCTAGAATCGAGTGTCAGGGAGTCTCTTGATGAAGACCAGGTACTTCTTCTTAGGAAGTTGAATGAGATACCGTTCTCTTTTATGGAGGTGGCTAATGAGACGCCCCAAGATAAAATACTGTGTATAGTATTAAGGAATGTTAGAGAAGGCAACTGTGTGTGTGGAAATTCACAAGGGTACCGAGAGAAAACCCACTAGCTCCTCATTATAAGATCAATGAGGAATTAAGTTTGGAGTTTGGTTGTCTTCAATGGCGTGAAAGAGTGGTAATTCCCCAAAAATTAATATCTTTAATTTTAAATGACTTGCATGAAATACACATGGGGATTGTTAAAATGAAGATGATTGTCAGACGGTATTTTCTAGTGGCCAGGCATAGACAGTAACATCGAGGAGTTAACTAGAGAATGTAGAGTATGCCAAGAATCGGCAAGCATGCCCCCGGCTACCATCTCGGAATGGACTTGGCCCGAAAAACCGTGGCATCGACTTCATCTTGATCTAGCGGGTCCGTTCATGGGAAGAATGTTTTTGGTTCTCGTGGACGCATACTCAAAGTGGATAGAAATTTGTATAATCAAAGATATTACCAGAAAAACGATTATAAGTCATCTTAGAGAAATTCTCGCCAGAATTGGATTGCCCTAATATTTTGTTACAGATAACGGAAGACAGTTTGTCTTCGGTGAATTCGAGCAATTTACCAAAATGAATGGTATACGGCACATTAAGACCAGTCCGTATAATCCTAGTACAAATGGTTTAGCTGAGAGATATGTAAGAGAGTTTAAAAAACTTTTTGAGAAATAATAATGGGAAGGATGATTTAGAGACGAATCTACAAAGATTCCTATTTGCTCATAGAGCATTCCCCCAAACTGTAATAAAGGAATTCCCCGGCGGAACTGCTAATGAAGAGAAGTTTAAGATCAAGATTCTCGAATTTAATACCAAGATGGGAAATCCGCGAGAGGTATTTCATGAGGCCGTAAGAAGGCAGGAGCAGTTTACTACAGGTTGCGAGGTTTATTTCCGCAACTATGCAACTGGACCTAAACGGTAAAAGGTACCATTTTGAAATTATTGAGCTACCGTCACTACCTTATAAGTTGCGAGGGCGTCGTGTATAAGGGGGCATATCAATCAATTGCGACCTGTGAGAAAGAAACAAGTGGAGACAAGAAATTTGATACTTCCTCGAACATCAGGAGAGAAGCCTGTAGGTGGAAGTCAGAAATAAAGTGAAGAGGAGGTTCCAGAGGTTACATCAGGAAACAAGGAGGAGACTGCTTCTGTGCACGTACCCTCTTGTACTCCTATACCAGGGCCTGTTGCTGTGCACGTGCCCTCTTGCACTCCTAAACCGGAGGCTGCCGCTGTGCAAGTGCCCGTCCGCAGTCCTAGACCTCAGAGAGCAAGGGAACCCCTAGACCGACTGGAGTATTATTAAGGGGAGAGATGTGTTGTGTATGTAAATAGATGAAGATTATTTGCATTCTTTAAAGTCTCATTATGTAAGAATATATGTGTATATTAATTGGACATTATTTATTGGCCAAACGAAAAGAATCTGAGGCTCTTTATTGGACACGACAAAAACAACAACGGCATCCCAGAGTAAAATAAATCATCAGAGATTGATAAATATTTTTCAAATGAATTAAAATAAATATAATCGATACTGAGAGAGAGTTGAATTTAAAAAAAATAGAAAATTATTATTTTCGAAATATAAATAGCTGAGAGGATTCCAGCAAACCGCATCTAAAATATCAGTTTTTTTTTGCTACATGTTTTAATTTGCATATACCTATTTTACATATCTAAGATTGTATTTAAAAATCGTTAACCATTTCTTCTAACTTTTGGCGAAATGGTGTTTTATTAATTTATCATTTGATATTATTAGGGTTCTTTCCTGGTATTCAAAAAGTAAAAATACGTATCGTTCAGTTATATTTTTCAATTTTTAAACAATTTGGACGCTGAATCGCTGATTCTGGTATGGCGCCATCTAGCGAATAAAGTTGTAACTAAAATCAATTTCGAATTTTTCATTATTTGCCATAAAAAATCCCATTGCATCCTGAACACAATGGTGTTTACCGCATTGCTCTAGCGCAAATATTCGCGGAGTTATTAATTTTTAAAGTTGTGCGGGACTTTTGGATCACCCTGTATATCTGTGGCTCACCTGAAGCGCACGACCTGCTGTGTGCTTCAAAACAAAAACCTTGTAAAAGATGGACGATTGGTCCATCGAAATATCGGATTAATAAAACTTATTGAATCCAAAATAAGCTTTATTTTCAAATGATATATATTTTTTAAAATTAAAGATACTAACGAGGACAAAGGATTTTTGTCTAAACGTCGAGATAATAAAAACATTTACATACTGCCCGAAGTATCTTTAATTTGAAGAACTATGAATGCCGGCCACAGACAACCTCTATCTTCATCATGATATATATAGTATATTTCCTCCCCTTATAAATATTTAATTATTAATTAATTTACTCAATTTCTCCTTTTTTTTATATAAAAATATTCATAATTTATGTAAAAGTATAATACAGTTAAACCTGTCGCCCCCTTTTGGTACTCACCAAAATAGGGAGCTATAGAGAGGGGGTGCTATAGACAGGTCACTTCAATGTAAAATTTTTACATTTTAATGTTTAAAATCGGGCGCTATAGAGAGGAAGGCACTATTTAGAGGGGGCGATATAGACAGGTTTAACTGTATATATATTTAGAGTGACCAGTTTAAATAGTAAAACGAAAATTGAAATTATACCGCGAATGTTTCTTTTATAAAAATCGAAATTTATTTTCAAAGAGAAATAGCGACATTTCTAACTTTGAGGATGAGGTATGGAAAGGTGAAACATGAAGAGCAATGGCGAACGGAAAAATAAAAAGTGTCCAGGGGCGGGAATCGAACCCACACCCTTCTGCTTACCGGGCAGGTGCCTTGTCCACTCGGCTACCCTGGACGTATTAAATAGTGTCTACATGATAGACTTTGAGGATGGATCCCGTACAGAGTCTTCATGGGGGACTTGACCAAAGACTCATGGAAAAGGCAGTTAGATTGTTCCCTGGATATTGATGCTTCAATACTCCACCAACCAGATCCTTGGCATCACCAAATTGGATAAACTTCATTGAGTTCGTGTTTCATGATACAATAATGAGAGGCATATGTGACCAATAGCGATACGGGAAACTTCAGGAGTATCACAGATTATATATTTATAATAATATCAATAAGTATCCACAGCGCTAAGTTTCTTGCACAATTTTATTTCTCTATCTATTGAGCTAACAAACCCTTCAACAGAATCAACTAGGAGTATAACTTCTAGGTAACTGTACACGCCGCATATATCCATATGTGTTAAAATTTATTTACATATTTAAAATTTCGAAACTATTATAGACGCGTATGATTCTTTGAAAAAATTATACAATTTCTACTGCCCTTATTGCAATGGAAAAATTAATGGGAGGGCCTGGCTCATCAGTGGTGAACCCTCCCAGCGGTTTGCCAGTTTAAGGGAGAGTTCACCGTTGATGAGCCAGATCCTCCCATTAATTTTTCCATTACAGTAAGGACAGTAGAAATTGTTTAATTTTTAAAAAGAATCATACGCGTCTATAATAGTTTCGAATTTTCATAACAGATGGCGCGCTAATGTATCATAATATTTAAATTTTGTATATTTTACTTTATTAGATTGGAAGTTTTTTGTTTACAGTTTTTTTTTTTACTTATGAACATATACGATGAGAGGTTTTTCAGCTATATATTAAAAAACATCAGACCATGGCTATACACATACTACCCTATTGCAGACCCTGCTTTCTCCTGGTGAATTCATCAAAGGACTCCACCAGACACGATGGTCTCCATAATAATTATTGTAAGAACAACATTCCGTGAACATGGACCGATATGTCCGTATGTAAATATGTTGTGGGGAAATATTCTCGAAAGATATCAATTTATTCGCTGTACTTATTTATTTATTTATTGCTACAAAAGCACGAAGTCCAAAGGACTATTGTGCTGTGCTAGTATTATTTACATATATATGATTAATTATTTACACGATGGATTAGTAGTGTTTTGTAAATTATTGTACAAATAGTTCTAAACTTAACAAAGTTCTCATAAGATTGAGTATATACACAAAGAGAATCTGGTAATGGTAAAAAAAATTCGCTGTGCATAACTTCTGTCTCTTTTAACATTGATCTCTTGTGGCTTTTGTCCATGCGTGCGCAGAAATAAAGATAATTGTTATAAATATTGCTTTATGTGTTTATAGGAAAAGAGAGAGCTATAGATGATCTCTTAAGACAATTTTAAAGAAGATTTAACCTTTGAATTCTCTCATTTGTTTCTGAGATCAATGAAATAAAATATATATAATCCAAAATATGATTATAATTTATAAATTTATTTCACTCTAGAGTTGAAAACATTTTCTAGAACGAAACTATCTTAAACGAAAGTGTTTGAACGAATAATTTTAAAGAATACCTTTTAAATATAAAAATTGAAGATTCTTTCGAGAATAGAAGTTTCTTTAATATTTTTTATTACTTGAACTCAAGCTTTTGAGTCAATAAGCACTTCGACGGGTGTAATACACTATATAACGTATAGCTAAAAAGTGCTTCTCCCGTCGAAAGACTTGTAGGCCTGTAAAGCTTAAGTAATTAAACTATCAAAGAAACTTTCCCCCCGGGAAGATATTCAATTTTGATTTAATTGAACACGGAGAATTAATAGTTACTATCCAAAAGATTACCTTTCGAATATTTTCAAGCTTGTTATTAAGAGATTTCCCTATTAAAAATAAAAAAAGGCATATCTTGACCATGAGTACATGTGCTTTTCAGAAGGCAGAGCGTCATCTAGTAAAACAGAAATCAACTAAATATTGATTTAGCCTGTTCCCTGATATTTGGCCAACCCAATTTCTTGATAAATAAAGAAAAGCCATCCACGAACGCGTTTCTCGCTGTTGGCGCTCGTCTAGATTTCCCTATATGATTGAATGTTATCTACTAGTCCCTTGGTCCTTGGTCAAAAATACCTAAATAGTTGGGATATTTTTTATTGAATACATAATATTTAATAAGCAATACAATCTATACCCAAAATCTGAAAGTACCTGTGTGTTTTTATCGTAACAACTTCTCTGAAATATCGAATAATGTGGAGATGTGAAAGTTACATAGCTGTCAATGCGGTTACAATATCTCTAAGTCAACTATCGTATTTCATACTTTCAATTTTGAACTAGGTAGTTATATTTCCTTATCGAAAATTATAATTGACCAAAAATAATTATTAGATTAAGTATGATCGAGAACCATTAACTAATTCTGAATTATTCTAAAATTGGCGTGTTGTATTAAACAAGCAGCTCTTAGAAAGGAATTGTCAGACGATGCGAATTCTTCTTATCACTTCAGATCTAACACAAAACTATATTTGGTCCAGAGATAACATTGAAAATATTTATTCAAAATCATTCTTGAAATAATTTTTCATAGTTTGAATTTTTTTAGAGCTAATTCATAGAATATTAAAATATATTTGGTAAGATTTGACCCACCGTGACGTACTCCATTGGTCCAGAGATATGCACGGAACAAAACTTTCTAGATTTGAGAGGCGGTCTAGAGCTAATAATTGACAACGATTTCTTTATATTTGATTGTATATGATTTGTTATTAGTACGAATGGGGGATTTTTTATATATCTAAAAGGGATATTTGAAGAGAAAATCAATTTCAAATTTAAATAGTGATTTTCGAAAACTTACGGACCTCCCATACCATTTACTCAAAACCAAATTAAGATCATTTGCCCTTCGAAAAAACCTTAATACATATACCAAAATGACCCCGATGAAATATCAGAGACTTTATTTCATTATTGAGACCCCTCCAGTGCTTTTTCTTCGTTTTACTTTAAAAATAAAAAATTATTTAGAAAAATGGGAGTTTACTCCCTTGTATCTAAACTTTATAAAAATGAGTAAAAATTCATACAATTTACCAAATTTAAATTGGCGCGTCATTTCTCCTGTGTGGAATCATTTGTATAAACAAACCTAATAATTATTTGACGTTATAATAAACATCATAATTGTATTTAAAAACATACGTCTAATATCTAATACATCTAACCTTCAATATACATACCCACATAGCAACCTCGCTTTTATTCGTTATAAACATATTTTATCCTGAAGATATTTTGTTTTTTTTTACTTGGATTATATAGAAAAAACCATTAAAGACTATTAATTTTTGACCATCTTTTGACATTATTTATTTCAAGGTACACACAAGAGAAAATAATGACAAACACATAATTAAAAAAGAAAAAATCTTTTTTTATTTTATTCATTCATTATATTCACTTTTCAAAATAAATAAACAAATTTATTTACAAAATAAATTAAAATAAATTAAATAAATTAAAATGAAATGCAATATAACAACTAAAATAGCTTTCAAAAGAAAAAAAAAAAACATTTCAAAAAAATGATTTTGGGAAAAAAGATGAAATATACAAGACTAGATATAATTTTAAAATGTATATATTTTCTGAATATAGTATATATATATATTATTCTTAGAGAGCGTGCGTATAATATATCTTTGTCATAAAAATAGAAATTATATTAACATTAGTTAAGAAAAATTGCAACTATAAACTTAACATGTGTTACAAAAATATAAATGCATAAAAGCAATTTTATAATATTTTAAATTTGTACATATAAGCAAAAATTTCATTTTGTGAGATGCAAATAATTTATATATGAAAATAATGCGAAAATAAATTAGATTAAATTTAGTTAGTATTTTTAAGCAATATCAAAATATATACACAAATTGCCTTAGAAAGTTAATTGGCACTTTTTTTTACAGAATTCACAATTAAATTAAAATAATTTTTATCACAGTCAAAACCTTTTTAGGGGTTTATTAAATTTAGTGAAGATATTTTAAATCATAAATTAAAGCTTCGTAACTTGAATAGGAATATCAAACATTAATTATAATTTGATATAAATATATGTTTTTTTTTTTAAATTGAGTCTGTTTGGAAATACTTTTTACTTACTCAATAAGATTTTCCGTTGTGACTTCTTTATAATGTACGCACGCGCACTTCGTGTGATTTTGGAATGTTAAGGCTTCCACGGCTTCGTGAAGCTTATCTCCGTCCACTGTGATGGTGAAGAAATGCAAAGTAACAGGTTGCTTCTCCACAGGAACACAGCGGTCGTAGCGAGACGGACAACATCCAGTATCTTTCGAACAGCGGTGCAGCACAGTGCAGTGGGGAGTGTAGAGCTTTGAAGCGTGTACCACAGGTACTACCCGAGGTTGAGGAGCACTGCAAGGAGCTTCCATGGTCACCCTCAAACTATGCTCGAACGCGAGTTCTATATCCCTTTGCTCAAAAGATGCGCTGGCGTACTGACCTCCAGTGGTCGGATGGCCACTCAGGATTGTTGCCCAGAAGATGGTGAGGAGGATGCAAGCGAACGACTGCATGATTGCTCGGTGAATGTGGCGGCAGCATTCCGCCGTCTGCTTTTGAGCACCCACCAGCAGTGAGTGACGTTGCACCTCTACGTCACTTTCCTGACTTCTGATTGGCTCGCGATGATGTCGTTCCGTTCCCGCCTCTATTCTAGCGTTATTATTATTTTTTTCTTCTTTCCGATTACATTGTCGGGAATTAACGCATTTTTTACATCCTCACTTGTAAACGAATCGTTCTATTTTTAGATTCCTTTAGCGGCAGGTAGAGAAATCTTCGTGAATCATATAGTATTTTGCATATTGGTGAAATTCTTATTGTATCCTTCTTTTGAAACCTTTCAGTGTATAAATATTTATAATATAATACACCAACAGAGTTTTCAATTAATTTTTTTTTTAATTTCAAAAATATTTTCACAATTTCATTATGAACAATGAAGTTTTTAGTTATCTCCTCCGAAGATATTATACTCCACGTAGTAATCAATATGCCAAAATTTTCCTTATTTTTTTCCTTCATTGTGGAAAATCCTTTATTTTTATAATATTAGTAATCATGTTTGATTTTTTAGGTTTTTATCTAAATTTTCTAATTTTTATCAATTATCATTCCTTAATAATCTGTTTCATTAATAATTTATATATAATATATACTATAATTTTATATATTTATTACTATTAAATTTTGGATTCCCGCCTTTTTATGTTAAATGCAATAATGACTTCAAATTCTGAAAGTATCAATAAAGTTGATTTCTAGGTTATACATAATAATATAAAACAAATTCTTATAAATATATACGCACACTAGCATTTTTATAATTTTTTTTTAAAAGGTCTAAAAATAATAGAATTATATCCCCAACATAAGCCAATTTTTAAATATATGGCAACACTACGATTAACTATATCACCTTGCGTTTCGTGAACTTATGCCAACTTCAAGGAGCAAAAAAAAAAGATATTATTTTAGAAAAACTATCAGCGAAGAAAAAGCATTTTATATTATTTAGTTGTCATGAAAAGTTAGGTAAGTGAAAAACAGATAAATGAGATGTTATTAATGATGAATGCAACCTTAATGGGCTAAACCGACTTGTAATTTATTAACCTTAATTAATTCCACTAAATTAAAAATAAGTGTTCATTTGATGAATATAGTCCAGACATTTAAGATTAAAGATAAAGCATTTTGTATTAATCTTAGGTAATTAAAACGTTTTAGCAATACCTAAGGTAGCTTAATAATAAAATTTTAAAATTAATTATTTATAAACTAAAAAAAAGTTGAGAATTCAAATTTTACTATAGAATTTTATTATTTATATCTTTTTTTTTATTATTACATGGAGATTTTTAGATTTTTTTTTACAGAGTTTTAAATATAAACACACAGTTTAATAAAATTTAAATAATGTATTCAGAAATATGAATAATTGTTGTATTTTGAATTTTAATTTAGCATAACTGCAGCTTATTAATTTAAACAAATTTATTATTCAAATACAAGGAGAGGTTAAACAAACTAATTAACTTAACAAATGAAGAAAAATTGAGCTTCAATATTCTAAGCTATTACTACAACATAAACAAAACAAAACTTAGTCAAAAAGGAACATATTTTACATCACAGATTATTTTAAATTGATTTGTTTACCAATTTCAACAATAATACTCGCAAAAATATAAATAAGATAATAAAAATTCGAATTTATTTAAATTTTAACTGATAAACACTTTAAATGTGTTTTATTAAAATATTTTTTACACTTGGCTCGATATTTGTTACACTTTATTTTTCAGATTTTAAAGTGAATTTGCGTGAAATATTTTCGGATTTTATACTTTTTATGTCCGTTTTGATCGAGCTAAAAATTTAATATTTCATGAATATTATTACACCTTCAATAAGAATAAGGACTCTCAAATAATAAAATGTGTATATATGATAATATATTTTTAAAAACTTAAGACATATTTTAAAGAGATTTTCATTAAACATTTCTGTAAACTATTTTTTTGGAAAGTTTTCAACATGTAAAAGCACGCACACATTCTAAAGCCTAAAAAACATAAAAACAACTTTTAAAAATATTTTCACTTTGAATATATTTATGTAGCAATCAACGTAGCTTATTTTAAATAAAGCTCTGATAAATTACAGCATAAAATTTATTTAATATGTTCTGTCTAAATTATTAATTTAAATAATGGAAAAGTTTAAAATAAAATGTATAAAACACCAAAATGAAATTTAAAAGTTCCATTATTTATGTATATTATTATTTATAAACCTATTTATGCAAAATAATCTTTTGATTGATAAAAATACGTAAATTAAATGATAGTTATATGTTTAAAAAATAAAACATCAGTATTATATTTTAAATTGAAAAAATATATTTTGACTACACAAGACTCTTGGACTTGGTAGAAAGGGAAACAGACGATCCTAGATTGGGAGTTCTAAGGTGAGTTTGTTTGAATCGATATTTATTAATTTTAGAAAATATTTTGTGTATATTAATAAACATTTATTTAATACAATATACAGCCAATTTTATCGACAAATCAAGACTTAATTTTCTATATATATAATTAAATTTTTAACATCTTAAAATGTAATTAAATATAAAATATTTTTCTCAGTGTTAAAGATTTTATATATCAAGCTTTTTATCATTTTAACTTAAAAACATAGGTGTTTATATTTTATATACACGATATATACATGAATTTCGCATTATCTTTGATAAAAACTGTTTTTATTAAGGTTAAAATTGATTTTTATGAGTTCTTCTCAAATATATAATATTAATATTTAAAAATTTGTTTTCACACACGAAATAAAAAGAATATAGTTGTTACATTAAACATATTTTATATATAAATATAAAAATGCTATCACAATATAATCAGAATAGATTTTAGAAGCGCTATATAATTGTGTATTTTTATTTTTAACATGAGTTATATTCGATAAACAAAAAATAAATTTACTCATCTGATATTTCGATCGAGAGAGACCATAATTTTCAGAGTTTAATTTTGTTGCGATATATTTTTCTCATCTAGCACTTGTTCAAGAGTACGTTACAAAATAAACAACAATCTCAAAATTTCTTTAAAATTTGTATGCGAAGATATGAATAAATATTTAAAAAACAAACGAAATAATGGACCACGTCTATATACTTTTTAATTTATATAGGATGTTAAATATATCTTTATTTTTTATTTTTTACTTATCCCTAGTACACTTGGTACACTTGATAATCATGATGGGTAGAAGAAGGCGACTGCTTTTACTGTAAGTGCACCACATGTCTACACAGTATAACTGTTTCTGTTTAAAAAAATGTAAATTGACGCAATTATCCCTAGCCGGGATATCGCGTTTGTGTGTTGAAATAAATAAATAATGTCTACACATGTGAAAAGCAGTTCGACTTTGCACTTACAAATGTGCCAGAGCCCCGTTTGGTTACTTGCACTCGCTGGTGGGGTTGGACTTTTGCAAGAACCAGGGATCATTGGAGCATTTTTTTTAATCAGAAAAAAGGGCCCAATGCGGGGATCGAACCCGGGTCGTAACGGTCGAAAACCAACGGTTTAGACCATCCTTCCACTGACCCAATATATCTTTATATATATTTATAAAGTATATCTCAAACTCTAGTACATTGTATTTTATATATTTATGTTGTTAGAGTGTCATACCATTAAGGTATTTAATTCATGCCCGGCTTTCAACGAAGAGCCTAGTATGCCCTTTTTAATGAAATGTTAGCTTATTATAGTGTGGTATAAATTATGTATGTGATTTTGGGGCATATGATCAAATAAAAGTCGAAGAAGGCTTTTCATTTTTACGATGTCCTGTACTTATTTTTTTCCAAGATATCTACATATACTCCAATGACTATACATGGTTTGATTTGATATACGAGGTTTAATTGTAGTGGTTGAAAGGCTTAGTGTGTCAATACTTTTTTTCTTAAGATTCTTAAATTCGATGGTGTCTGATAAACTCTGTGTTTTGATATTAAAGAATTTCCTTTAGATAATCTCAATATTTGTTGTACTTAGCCTTTTTCTCTATACCGTAAATGTATGGTAGAATGCAGTATGATTTCTGCTCTTGGATATTCCTTACGAAAGTTTTTAATTATGTTTTGATAAAGTTCATAGAGTGTGATTAGAGTTTCATTTAGTAGCATAACATCATATCCTTTTACGAATTGATAGCTTTTGTTATATACAATTAGTGTAAATTTATTTTGAGATTGTTTTTATGGTTGTGAATAGGCGAATGAGGTAAAAAAGAATTAACTTTCAGTATATGGGGGATGAATATTCACCTTTATATCGCGTTTTAGGTTTTGTGAGAGCTGATGTCAAGGAAGTATATATGCCTTTTTATTATCTAAATATATACACATTGTATAAATGACAAAATTAGATTTCACAACATTTAAAAATCTTTATATGAATTCAGAAAATGATACGTATTAAACTATTTTAAAATATTTTTAAAACTTTGTTTATCGGATATATATATTCTTTTATGATATGTTTGAGAACAATATACCCAATATATTAAAAGCCGAATTTCTAGAACACAAAAGTATATATTATATAAGTATAGGAAAAACAATATATAATAGTTGCAGCTTTCTGGTAGATCAAATTGACGAAGCAGTTAAAAGAGCCACAGAAGAGTCAAGGCTTCCTCAATGTATTTTTCATCACGTTTAGTGGTTGTCAAAACTTGCCATTTTTTAAATATAAGAAAATAATTAGCGCTTAAAAAATGGTAGTATACACACACACAAAAAAAACCTTTATTAAGACACACAGGTCTTACAGAGGATTCTCCTTGGGGTTACAAGACGGAGAAACCTATGAAAGTGGGAAATATACAAAGGGGTAAAAATGGAGAAAGATTATATACACATGGTAAATATATACAGATTAAAATGGTAGTATAATGTTTTCAATATTAGCAATTTATAGAGTAAATCATTCATAAATTTATATTTATTTGTATTTATACTGTCCCAGAAACTTATGTCCATAGTTTGTGTAAAATACCTTTTCCAAAGGTTGACCTTCTGTATCAGTATAAAAGAAAAACAGCAAAATACAATAATATGGTACGGTAGATTTAACTGGCGATATTATTGGGAGGGTTTACCATTGATGCGCCAAGGCCTTAGAATTGCAGTGAGGGCAGTATAGAAAAATTGTTTTATATTTAAAAATAATCATTCACGTCTAAAATAGTTCAAATTTACAATAACAGATGGCGCGCTAATACATCATGTTTATAATTTTGGAGCAATTCCTTCAATTTGCTTAAATTATTTATACACTAAATAAAACCAAATGTAACGTCTTTCAGTTATAAAATTATAACACGATTCACACACATGTGAAATATTCCCCGATTATTAATACCATGGTAATTCTGTTAGGAGAAATTTCATCAGAAAAAAGGCACTTCTCCCTTTTAGAAAAAGGGCAAATGTTATCCAACATCTGGTGACCGTCTCAGCAATCTAGCGCGCGGGGTCAGTGAAAAAGCAATAACACCAGCTTTGGCAATTTCAGAGCACGTTCTGTGAACCATATTATGGCTGTGGGACCAGCTCCGGCTTCAATCCAGACGATTTGATTTCGTGTGACACAAGTGATTATTGAAATATCCCGACTTGAGGTGTTTAGCTGGTAAAGTGGCTGGGCTAATTCTGTGGCCAAAAGTGGCTAAATATCTAACTATGCGTTATCTGCGTTTTTTTTGTTTCACGGAATATTTTGAAGATGTAATAATACAAATGTAGGATTTATTGATTATCTTCTGTTTAAATTTAAAATTTCCCCCGAAAACATCTTCGATGCCGCTATTTTTATACACTGTCGATTATTTTTAACGGTTACAGTATGATCAGTATTTAGAGCTTTTACTGCTCGAGTAGAGTAGGAATACTTTTGGAAGATTCTGATAGCTTATTCCTCTAAAATTTTAATTACTACATAGCTTCCAATATAGAGTTCGCAATTAAGCAAACCTTAGAGATGCGGTTACACACCCGTTTTTATTCTATATCTAAATAACTATGCGACTCTGCTCTCTTCGCCTGGGCAGTCGAAACAAACGGAGTATGCAAATCAGCCCATTATCGGACGGATGTTCTACCTTATTAAACTATTATTTTCTTTTTGTCTCCCCTAAGAATACACCATAAGAATAGTGTCTTAAAGCAGCAGACAAAATAATTCTAATTGCAAATTAAAAAACTAATTATTAAACCCGTCTCGAAAAATGCGAGTTGATAGCTTTACAAATATATAAAATTGAGGAATCTCTCTAACATTTTTGACAGCATCTTTTGAAAATGACCTGATAATGTTTTAAAAATATTTTGAAATTACAATAAGCGTAAAGATATCATCCACACAAATCAGGTAAAATGAGATATCTTTCAAAATGGAGAAAGTCGATTTTCAACAAAGAAAAATGCTGGTTGTATGAGCTCGACAATCATTGACTGCGAGAAGGAACATTCTGAAAAGTATCTGTTTTCACGATGTTCTTGGGAGAGATTCGTCCGCTCTGTCTTGGACAACTTGAAAGAGAACCTAAGTTGGAGTACCTGTCCCTCACCAAACAGTACCCACACCAAAATGAAGGCACGTCAGTGTCACTAAGGGAGTTCCATTTGTCCCGTCCACAGACGGCTGGTTCTACGGTTGCATACTTGTATCTCGATATATGATGAACAATACTGTATTTTGGCATTACTCATATATGCTGGAATGTTTGCCATTGAAGAAAAACGGTGACTGAGATATCACCACGGATTATCACGGTAATCGATCTGAAATCCACCTTTGTCTCCGATTGTATATAATCAAGTTTCCAAAAGTTGTTCCTACTCACGAGTATACATTTTCTTTAGCTACCAGTTATACATCACAGCTGACGCAATGGTCCAAGCCAATTTCTGAATGTTCTCTGTTTAGTTGAATTGATGACCACTGGGGCTAGTTAAGTTAGCAAACACACCTGCCTTCTTCGCTCGCCGTCCTCACAAATCTTTGCTGTACTTTTATTTACTTATTATTATTTATTTATTGTGATACCCCTGTTTACACTTTTTAACCAAATATTATTATCTTCTTTTTTTTCTCCTCCTTTCCTTACCCAAAATTATCACTCAAATTCTTTCAGAATTCCCATTACCATTGAACTATCTTAACCATCTGCACTCTCTCAGATTATAAATCTACAAGATGGCAAGTTTGGTCTATCATTTTTGCCAGGATTGTAATAGGAGCTGGTCTAGAGATGGTCAAAAGCTCTCGGGAGACAATGAATAAATATTATGCTTGGCTACCTATTTCCCGTGATTCATCCACCAGTTCTACCTCTTACACTGTTGAGATTTGACGGGGAAGATAGCTTTTTTTTTATCTCAATGTCTTCCTGGTGAGACTTCAATCTCTCTACAGTTTGAATTGTGTTCAAATTCAATTATTCTTGAAAAAGATATAATTGGGTACCGGGAGAATGAAGTCCAGGCTTCAGTAAAGATTTCTGGAATGAGTAGCGAGAAGACATCGGGACACAGCGGTAAAAAAGTAACAATTACCAGGGGTTGTGTTCACACTTTATGTGAATAGGGGCTCTGTACTTGTTTTTCCTCAGTTCCCTTGTGTGGATGTGTGCAAGTGTTTATCGTTCATCAATCCAATTGAATTATCAAACACATTTATTTATTAACACATATAGCGATATAAAAACTATAAGTAAATAGATTTTTTAGAAATTTGTATATATAAATATTTTAAAAAACACAAAAATGAAACAAAAATTATAACAAGTTTGAACAAATATTTATATACAAATAAATAAATAAATATAAAAAAGTAAAACAAAACAACAATAATTAAAATAAATTGTACTTTTGGAAAAATACTTTGTAAGAAATATAAATGTGAGAAAAAAAATATATATACAAAATTGAATTTTAAATCTAATTAGAGTTTAAGATTTATATTAAAACATTCTAGCACTTTTGTTAAAGAAGTTTTGAATTAAAAATATGCATAATTTGAATAAAAACATATAAATATCTTCAAAATTTATGATTTAAAGTCGAATATTTTGGTCATTTATTTAATATTTTAACTAATGCGAAAAAATTATCTTGATATTTATAATTTATTATGTTAAAGCAAAATATACTGTGAATAAAATATTAATTAGTTTGACACATTGGATCAGAAATTAATAGACTTTGTGAATTTAAAACATGAACACATAAATACTATCACATTAATTTATAAAAATAGCGAACAATATGCAATTGAGTACTTTCATAGTTTGTTGAAATTCTAATAAATAAATTAAATAAATAAATAAATAATAAATAAATACATTTAATACTAAATTAAATATATTTAGAAATTTCTGTAAGAGACGTTCACTCACTTTCAGTGAGGTGTTCAGGCTTCACATTTCTATAGTTAACACACCCACACCTTGTGTGGTTAACCAATGTGAGGAACTCCACGGATTCAACAAGCTCACCGTTCCCTTCCAAAGTGTTGGCGATGAAGGGCAAGGTGACGGGTTGTTTCTCCACAGGGACACAGCGGTCGTAGAGGGATTCACAGCACCCAGTGTCTTTAGAACAGCGGTGCAGCACGGTGACGTGGGGAGTGTAGGACTTGGAAGGATGGAGGACAGGCACTACCCGGGGTTGGGGAACACAAGGGGCCTCCGTGAACACCCTAAGAGCGTGGTTGTAAGCCAGCGCCAAGTTCCTTTCCTCCGAAGATGCGTTGTCCCCATTGGTTGGGTAGGCATCCAGGATTGTCACCCAGGCGATGAAGGGGATGAGGAGGATGCAGGACATCGGAGACATTTTAGTTTAGTGAAGACACCGACATCGCTCCTGCTTTTTAAATACCTAACGGTGGCATCACGTGACTGACACGTCAATGATGCGCATTGAATATGAGCGCCAAATCTCCTTTTTGTTGTTATTTCTTCCTTCCTGTTTCACCGTTAGTGAAATTACCGTCGACGCATGCTGTACTGTTGCTCGGATACGTCGGCACACCCCCGCTGTTTATCCAAAGTTGCACCTTGGTCTCACACCTCCTTTTATTTCCCGTTTCATCGGTAGTGGAATTAACGACGGAAAATGACACCGATCATTCGACAAGATATTTTAAGATTTAAATGAAATATTTATTATTTTGCTCCCGTGTGAAATTTGATATGAAATGAGGACCCCACACATTAAATACATGTATTATATTTACTATGTATTTTTATAATGGTTGTAAACTAGATTCTCAACACATCGGTTGTAATTCATATTATAAATTCGTTAATTAAAGTCATTACAAGAGTCTTTGAATAATTTATTTTCAGATTCAGCAACCATCTCCTCCAATATCTTAATCCAAAAACAGTAGACGCTAAGTTCCTTGAGTATATTCCTCCCAGCGCCCTATATAATCAATCCTTCACTTTAAACCAAACCCATATTGGACAACAATAAACTGGGCAAAAGATAACTACACCATTGTCTGCTCTACAAATGGATCTACAGCCAGTTGAAGTTATATATATATTTTTTCATCTATATATCCTTATTTAATATTATTTATATGTGACACTTGAAGTTACACCGCACGAGTTACTTTTCAACGAAATATCAAATTTTTTATTTCAAGGTCAAATATCGACTATTTCTAACCTTTTTGGATGAGGTATGAAAGGGTGAATTATGAAGAGTAATGACGAACGGAACATTGTGGGTTCGATTCCCATCCCTGGACACTTTTATTTTTCCGTTCGTCATTACTCTTCATAATTCACCCTTTCATACCTCATCCAAAAAGGTTAGAAATAGTCGATATTTTACCTTGAAATAAAAAAATTTGATATTTCGTTGAAAAGAAACTCATGCGGTGTAACTTCAAGTGTCGTTTTACAATCACAGGCCGCAGTGTATTGTATTGTATTATTTATATATATTTATTTATTTTATATTTAACACTTTATATATATAATCTTATATAAACGATACAATACAAAAAGTAGTTTCAATCTCTCTTTTTTCTCTTGATAAATATTTTTATTATAATCACATAAGTAGAATTCGTAATATTTAAAAAATGGGAGGGCCTCCAATCAAGGAATATGTATTTTGGTATATATAGATGGCTGCATATATAATTTAGTATCCTCAGTAGCTAAAACCTGGACAATCTAAAACTCTGTTTGTATATATATATATGATGATATTTAAATCATATTGCCACGTGGAATATTAGGAAAGACAAACTTCAGGATGACACAGCAATTTATTTAAGGCAAGAACAAACTAAAAATCATAAAACAAAAGATAAGCAATGAGGGAAGTTTACAGAGTAGCAAAATATAAACATAAAAAATGATACTTGTTAATAAAATAATAAATACTTTAATATCAATTGAAAAACCCTGTAAGATTTATAAATGAGTTAAACAAAGCATCAAGGGCTGCGTATCTTTTATTAGCACGAATATAAAACGAGCTTTTTGTTTTATATTCGTACTAATAAAAGATACGCAGCCCTTGATGCTTTGTTTAACTCATTTATTAATAAATACTTTGCTACACGATTATTAAATAACGTGATAATATTAATTTAAAATTGGTATCTTTAAAGGATATAGCTGTTAACTTTAATACTGTCAACGCTAATTATATATATTGATAGGTAAAAAAATCAACGATAAGTTGATTCCGATACTGACACAAAAATAAAAAAACAGTGACTTAGTAAGTCATTTATTTATTTTTGTGTCAGCATAGTATATCCCGAAATTGTCGAAATTTTAAAATTATTCCGATAGTTGGCACAAGCCATCTGCAACTTTTAATTGCACGATAAGGAGTTGCTTTTCTCTTAATACACATAATCATATCATAAAAATTAGCCAAATTTAAAATATAATGATTAATTTGTACATTTAGAATTCACACACACAGGACTAAAATTAGATAAATTCTGGAACGTCCTGTATTGATAAATTTGCTTAAAGTCTATCAGGCTTTCCTGTTCTTGGTCTCTTTAATATGATTCTTCATTTGAATCCTCAGTTCGTCCAACTTTGAATTAACTGCAGTTTCTTCTCAGTCTTAATTTCATCTTCTAAAGTTTCTTCAATGATAAATTTCTCTCCAGCGGAATAATTTATATTTTAAGTAAATCACTTTTGAGACCTCTGGTTAAATGAAACGTACATCACGACTCTATATAGTCCGACCTGGTTTCCAAAGACCTTTGAATATGAGGAATAAACAATTAATTTATTTTCCTCATTCCGAGGCGCAAATGTTCCCTTTTCTGGGCGATTATTCATAGAAAATGCTCTGCTTCCTATGAACCCTAAATGCGAAACACTTGGCTTTTTTTAAAATGGAAAGTTCGTAAGAAATATGGCATTCTCTATTTATCGGATATCTATTTGTCATGTAAGCTTATGTATGTGTCTTCTAGGCCCATAGGGATTTAGAAAAGTTTTATTCGATGATGAAATATAGGACAATCGTACCAAAGTTCTATCGGCCAAACAGAAACATTCTGTTTCGGGTGTATTCTAATTCTCTAAAGCTATATTCTTGAGCGTTATCACTTCGTAAGGCGCTTTTATCTTTTCCCGGATTGCGCTTTTCTCGCAAATCTTTAAAATATTTTAAAGGCTTTAAACACCTCACTTTTCCTTTTCATCATAGAATTAAAAACTAATCTAGAAAAATCGTCAATATATGTGAGGAAATACAGAGAGCACATCCAATGCTTTTGTTCTCATGAGATAGCATATAGCATCGTAAACAGGCTCTAAAAGTTCTTTTGATTTCGTGATGGATTCTTTCGGTAATTGTAAGTCTCGTCTGTTTACCTTTATTGTAAATTTTAATATTCTGAAGAATTTAAAATTTTTATTTTGGTGTAAACCAGACGATATATTTTCTATTTGAAACGACTATGTCATCTTTCAACTGAATTTCTTTAAACTAAATTAATATTTTTTAAAGCATCGCTCTTGAAATTTGAGGTCGGCCGAGTATGTAAAATCCGTCTCGTTTATTAGCTCTTAAACAAAATTTCATAGTACTTGCTTACAAAATATCAGTTTTTTTTACTACCTTTAAAATAATTATATACAACAACAACAACAAAAAGCCTTTATTAAGGGTCACTGACCCTATACAGGATTCACCAGAAGTATGCATAAGAACAAAGCAGTGAGACAAAGGAAACACCAATATAAACAGAAGAAAAAAAAAAGAAAGAGAAGGAGGGAAGCAAGAAAAAAAAAACACAAAAAGAGTAGCAGTAAGAAAGTGAGGAGTGAGTGTCACTTGGCCTTCCTCTAAGATATGGACTTATGGAAACCATAAAACGCCGTAGCAATATACTTATTCTGGGTCATATTGTCAATTATTGATGGAAGTGAAGCACAGAGTTGCCCAGTTTTGAGCATAAGGGTTCTTCTTTCTTCTTTCAGAGCAGAGCAATCAAAAATATAGTGGATGATTTCATTTTTTAGTTTTGAATTACAGAAGGTACAAATCGGGTCCTCACCGCAGAGCATCTTGGTGTGGTTTTCTCTAAAAAAACTTGAAAGTATTCTAACTTGTGCAAGTAGTCTCACAACCGGGAAAGGAAAATGCCCCTAAAAGGTATCCCTCCGTCATGAAAGATATGTGAATGTCTTTGTAGTGAGAGTATAGCTTAGATTTATCCATTCTTGTAAGGTCGTTTTGTATAGATTGGTCTGCCGCTGTTTTTAAGAGCCCTGTAATCGCGCTCCTCAGCGTTTCAGGATCATCACAGGAAACAAGTGCAGGGAAAGATAAAATAATTATATATGATTTACTGATGTTTATCTACTGACCGACATATGGTTACCCCCTTCTAATGTGGAACAAATAGTACAACCTTTTTATCGGGGGGGTCTCTAAAAAAAAAGTAAATAATTCTCTCGAGCGCCCCATGTGGGCCGTGGCACCACTATTTCCAGGCACCATACATTCGAATCAAAGACCTCATTTTTAATAGCCTGTGAAACTGAAATTTTTTTCTTGGGGCTTTTTACGCTCTTTCCAGCAATTTGCAGATTCATGTTACTTCGCCTACAACTATAGAAATAAGTAGGAATACCCTTTTTCTCTTTTAGTTTCGAAATGCTTGCACCTATATTCCTTCATATATATTCAATATATCATATATTATATATTCATATATATATAAACCCTTGATTTGTTGCATGTAGGTGGCCTCCATGTTTTTTCGCTTTTTCTCCTCTCTCTCTATTCATTTTACTTTCAAAATTCAAGGCCTGGAACTCCTCTTGTTTCTATTGCCGTTCTGAAGCCATCGTACATTTCTAGAGAAGACTACACACAAAGTAGTAAAATTGATTATAAAATTTTAGTACTTGAGCATCGATTTCTCTCAATTTATATACTAGCGTAGTTAATTGTTCAGTATACTCTTTCATATAATAATTTGACTTCATTTTCAATTGTACTAATTGCTTGGTTAGAGCGATTTGAGTTGCAATTCCTTTAGGCCAAAATACTTTTTTTTTATCTTGCTTCTTCCAGACTTAAGCTGAAGTTTCGCATATCGCTACATAGATCACTTCTAAGGTATTTAAATACAGAACTATTGTAGAAAGAGCATTTTTCCACTGATCATTCGTTTACCATTCTCTGAATTTGAGATCATTTTCAGGCTTCACCTTAGATTGATTTACAAAATTCTATAACTCATTATGAATTAAAATCTTTCTCAGTTGCATTCCCCAAATCTCAAAACTATATCATTTTTTTCTACATGATATAACCTTGAAGCCATTTTAATAACTTTTGACGAAATTTTCTGATGATATTTTGATTTTCGTAATCAAAGATGGTTAAATATGTTTAAAAAACGTCCAAAACTATCTTCAGGAATTAAGTGAAATAAGATATAATTCAAAACAAAATAAGAAAATTTGATCAATCAAAAGAAAAAAAAAATTCGTTTGTCTTAGAAACTCCACAATCGTTGGCTGTGAGGAAGTCCATTTTGAAGAGCATCTATTTTCACTATGTTTCTGAGACAGCCGTTCTGTCCCTGGGCAATCTGCAACAAGATGTTCAAGAGAAAACTAAGTTGAAGTACTTGCTCAACCAACTTATTATAATACCTATGGTTTTCCAAATATATAGAAAAGCAAGAATTCAATATATCTCAAAGGAATTGTCATTATACGAGAGATTTATAATTCTTGTAATGGTTGGTACTATAAGACACAAACATCTACTTACGAAAAACAATACTGTATTTTACGTACGTTCAGTGGTTACCTTTCCAGAAAAGTGAGAGTTGAGAATCAGACCGACTCACGGAAATTTCAAGATTTTTCTACCTGAACGACACCAGGAGCAAATCTATTCCTTCTCATCATATCGACCTGTATGACACCACAGCTAAAGTACAAACGATATTCTGCTCATTCCTTCCATCTTGCGCATTGTGGTGAAGAAGGGGTTAACATCCAAAACGTCCTCTTTCGCCGTTGCGACAAATACTTACTCGATGGTAACTCGGAGGGCATTTCTCCCAGTTCTGACTTTTAGGTTGATTTCAGATTCAATTAGACTTGAAAATGGGGTACAGCACAGATACAGGCGTCAATATTTTAGTTAATAAATTGTTACTGGAGTGAGTAGCGAGATTGTACCGAGAGGCAAGCAACTTGAGGTAAAGACACAGAACTATCCATTATACCAGGACAGAAATGCCTGAAAGCTCGATATTACGTTAAATAAAGATAAAGAAATACATCACCAGAAACCCGAGACATTTGTTTGATTGGTATCCAGGAGATTTAAAACAATTTCTTTTGTGTGTAAATAAGTTCAAGTGGGGGTAAATTTTCAAACAATTTTTATTTCAACATTGTAAACACATTTAACAATATATATAAAATAACATAAATATATTTTTTATTTGTATATTTGATAATATTTAAAAAGATAAATAACATTTTGAACAATTTGAGAATAAATAGTATATATACAAATGGAAATAAATAAATAGAATATAATAAATAAATAAATAATGCTTTTTTGAAATACACTTTGGAAAATATAAAAGATATACACGACAAAATTGGATTTGATATTGAATTGAGAAACAGCATTTAAAAAAATCTATCTTTTGTTAAAGAGAAGGACCTTGAAACAATTATATAGAAACACATAATTTGTGAAATTAAAAAAAAAGGAAAACTATTTTAAAATTAATTGTCATTAATTTAATAAATTAATTATATAAAAAGATTTTCAAAATATAATTAAAATTTGAAGAAAAAGATACATTGGAAAAGTAAATATTTGTCTGTGTAAATTAGTCTATCACATTGTAAGAGAAATTGAAGATATTTGTATTTACAACAAATTCATATATAGCGGGCGCAAAATAATAAATATATTATTCAAATAACTACTTTTGAATGATTCGTCTAAACATAGGGGGTATGAAATAAATATTAATAAATTTGTGATACAAAAAAAAAAAATTAAATACTTTTATAAATTTCGGAAATACTTTTACTCACTTTCAGTGAGGTGTTCAGGCTTCACATTTCTATAGTTAACACACCCACACCTTGTGTGGTTAACCATTGTGAGAAAATCCACAGACTCAACAAGCTCACCGTTCCCTTCCAAAGTGTTGGCGATGAAGGGCAAGGTGACGGGTTGTTTCTCCACAGGGACACAGCGGTCGTAGAGGGATTCACAGCACCCAGTGTCTTTAGAACAGCGGTGCAGCACGGTGACGTGGGGAGTGTAGGACTTGGAAGGGTGGAGGACGGGCACTACCCGGGGTTGGGGAACACAAGGGGCCTCCGTGAACACCCTAAGAGCGTGGTTGTAAGCCAGCGCCAAGTTCCTTTCCTCCGAAGATGCGTTGTCCCCATTGGTTGGGTAGGCATCCAGGATTGTCACCCAGGCGATGAAGGGGATGAGGAGGATGCAGGACATCGGAGACATTTTAGTTTAGTAAAGACACCGACATCGCTCCTGCTTTTTAAATACTAAACGTTGGCATCACGTGACTGCGCGTCACGGTGCGTCTTCTATTTAGCGCCGTACCGCGTTTATCTTTTTTGTGCCTTTTCCTGTTTCATCGATGTTGAAATTAATGTCTATAAACATGCGGTAGATATTTCATCAAGATATTTACAATTTAAATGAAATCTCTATTATTTAACTCTGGAATGAAATCTGATATAGAATAGATCTTTACTTTGAAATTACAGCAGGTTTATATTTGCGATAAACTGAAAATATTTGTAACTACCGTGACTCATAGACTCAATCAAGAACACCTTATAACAGGTAATCAAAATAAACTCGCCATTTAAAGCCTGTATAAGAGCCTTCAAATAAGGGATTACCAAGCACTCCAACTCTCTCCAGAAATCTTAATCCTGAAACAAAACGCGAAAATTTTTTTTTCACTAGAAGCCTTCAAACAGAAATATTCGGTGGCAAGATTCAGCCCCAATACGCCAAATAACTATCCGTTATCCATCACAAATTAATATACCGCACACGATCCTATAAAAATTTACTATAGAAAAAATACAAACCTGCCCAATAAATCCCATATATTTTTTACTACAAGACTGAGAGAAAAGGCATAGAGACAATTATATGAACAATATCGTATATTGAGGGGAAAGAGGTAAAATATTTAGTGAAACATAAAAAACAGTTGCTACATATTAAATCACTTTAAGTCCGAAATCCATGATGATCGTCCCCTTCTGCTTTTATTTTTTGACTTATATAAATCTAATTGTTATGTTGTGTGTGCGTTGTAAGTGAAATATGTATTTTCTCATTTTTAGCCTCTCAAAAAAGGTTTTAAAAGGCTATTTTAGTCCTGCATTTTCCGAATGTTAAAGTATCAATATATATTTAAAATTTGGTCAAAATTTTTGCTATAATTATTTTAAACGAATATATATTTCTCTGTCAAAATATCCTCATAATTATTTATATCTCTAGTTCATACTAGCGATTATTTTTAATGGAAGGCCAGCCGTTCATTACGCCAAAAACGGGCGCGCTTATTTTCTCCTTTTGATATCTATACAAATTCTATACAATAGTGTGTCTATTCCAGACCATCGTGACCACCAATTAGTCTCAAATTTTGTATACTTTTAATATTTAGTAGGATTGAATTAGTCTATATATACCAGACTTCTACGTGATCAGGAAGTATATTAAAAATTAATCACAATATTTAAAACGAAATATAGAAATTAAATTATCCGTTGCCGATCACCCATGAGTTTAAAATTTTGTCAAATTTCAATGTCAACAGAAATGAACAAGTGTACCCAATTCAACACATCTAACACATCTTTGTAAGTATATTAAAAATTGATCACGAAATTTAAAAAGAAATTTAGAACTTGGTCAATTCCCGACTACCCCGACCATCCTGAAGTCTGAAATTTTGTCAACTTGCATTGGTATCACGTTTGAAACCACTTTGAGAGGTGTTTTATATTAAAATTTATCACAAGAACAAACAGACACGGAGAAGCCAGTTAATTAAAATCTTAAAAAAAACTCGTTTATCATAACTAGTTACAAAATATCATGTTAACTTCTGATCTCATACATTTTCTCATTTATATTTTTCTTGTAATTTAACATCCTTTTGGCCTTGAATATCCATTCCTTGATTTATTAGGAAGCCTCTAGGAAATTATGGTGGTTGAGATACAACCTGCACCAGGCTGACAAAAGCCAATAGCCTGTAACGTGTACATGGTTGAATTTTCTTGATTTATCAAGAAAGGATTTTAGGACAATATTCTGGAATTAAAAATAAACGATTAGATGATATTTATTACAAAATATATTTTAGGGTATTAAATCAATTTTATTAACATCTATCAACAGTAAAGCACACAAAGATATGCAGTGAAAGGGAAACTATTAAAACTATGTTATATACAATCGAGGATGATCCTCAGCACCGAAGAATCCTCTTCTTCAGGGGATCTTCATTAACTCGCCACACTCACCTCAGGTCTAAGCAAAATCTATAGATATACAATATAATATGGCTTGTGATTGTAAAACGACATTGGAAAATTATCCCGCATGTGTTTCTTTTGAACGAAAAATCAAAATTTATTTCAAGGAGAAATAACGATCATTTCTAACCTTGAGATGAGGTATGAAAGGATGAATTGTGAATAGTAATAATAAACGGAAAAATAAAAATGTCCAGGGATGGGATTCGAACCCACAGTGTTCCGCTTACCGGGCAGATGCCATGTCCACTAGGCTATCCTGGACATATTTTTTCCGTTCGTAAATATTATATAAAGTAATTTATAATATAATATAATGCGGCTTGTGATTGTCTATAGATATGTTGACGCTACAATATATTTGACGACAGCCCTTGCCCGAAGTTCTGTAGTGGTGACGGCTTTATCATGATAGATTACGCAAACCTTCGCCAAAGTTCATTTCAATAGCAGAAGATGACTTTTTCTTAATACAGAATGAAGCTAACCTGAAAATACATGTAGTAACAACTTCCTATATCTTGAAACTAAACCTAACAACTTTTATTTTTTAAATAACAATTAAGGCCACTACATATAGATACCTTGATATTAACTAGAGTACTTATTTGCATATTTGTATAATAAAAATCACGATATTAACGTTGGTAACATTATATTTCACACCAAGGTTCTCCACAAAGATCATGATAACCGACCAAAAACCATAACAAACCCAAGTATATAACGACCCTAATAATAATATTCTAAAAAAGATTTACTGATTTATTATTGTTATTTATACATGATATGCTATACAATGAAAATAGGTTATCAAACAAACTTTTAATAGTGCTTGGTACAGTCAATTTGTACGTTTAGTGTCCTCACTCCTCAAATTTCCCCAAGTCCATGCCCGTACTGAGTAAGGAATTAGAACAATACTATTCTTATCTAATTTATATATATGTAAAGTTTTAGCAAATATTAGATGTGTGTTTCATTCAAAATTTCTTCGTTTAAAAAGACGCACCATATCATTAATGTGTCCAATAAAGTATAGAGATAGAATAATAGAGTTGTTATGGGAGTAAGGTGTAGCCCACAGGAGATTAAAAAGAGTTCATCACCCTTCTTTGGCGAAGCAGTAATGTCCATACAAACCATATGCAAATGTGCAGTCATTTCGACTTAGAGCATTCTGGAGAACCAAAGACTGTAACTGATGCCGTTAAGCAGAAGGGCATGTTGGAAGTCATCGAATGAAATTGTCCCATTTTACCACAGTCTATAGCAGATGCTGTTCATGCTTATAATGGCTCCACAGCAAATATCGTAATGCGGTATACCTGAAACTACGGAAGAAAACCTGCATATATGGGTACTTCGTTGTTTAACAGCGCGCTTCTAGGGAAAAAAGATACAATTTTGCAGAAGAACATCTTGCTCTTTCCAAATAAGATTGACACAGGGTACCTGTAATGTATCGTTACTATTGATGAACCACAAACGAGACAGATTGGAATGGCGGTCAAGTGGAGAGTCTGCGTCAGGATCCATTTTGGATGAAACTAGTGTTGACTATCCTATTTAACTCTACCTGGGTTATATTATTATTATATCAATTGTGTGAACTAGGGTATACTGTTGACCGATGTCTTGTTAAAAGGCTCAACCATCACAGGTGAACTCTACTGCCTGACTATAAGCGTAAAACAAACATCCAGGACTTGGGGCTTTCAGAGTGATGTTGTTGCGGTATAACAATGGAACTCCCACAGCCGTAGATAACAACCTAGTTCTTCTTTTGATGGAAACTTTACCACATCCATCCTTTATAGCAACGAAAATCTATTTTGATCCAATTTAGCTTTGTTTATTTGGTTAACCCATGTTCCTGGAGATCCATTTTTACACAAAAGAACAAAGAGACCAAAAGATAAATGTTCATTATATTCAATCAAAAGATTAATTGCTTCAATATTCTGTTACTCCATCCTTTATAATCGTAACTTAAGTCCCTCTGATCATCACTTTGTTGCTTGTGAATGATGAGACCTCAGAGGAATCTTTTTACGCTTTATGTTTTATAGTCAAAATGAGTCAACATTCTTTTGTGTGTAATGAGTGGGTATACAAATCATTCATGATACAAATTAAAATTTCAAACATATTTTATTTGGTTTTTTTTTCACAAAATTGTAAACACATTCAACAATACAAAAGAGCAATATAAATATATATTAATATTTTATATTTAATAATATACATTTAAAAATAAATAAATAAAATTTTGAATAATTTGAGAACAAATATTATATACAAGAGAATAAATAACAAGAAAACATTAAAACTATAAGAGAGAAAAAGAAAAAATTGCATTTATAAAATACATTTTGTAAAATATAAAGGATATACAAAAAACAAAATTGGATTTCATATTAGAAATTTGGATATTTATGATAATTAGTATACTATCTTTTGTTAGAGAAGGACTTTTTTGAAATTATATACAAACACATAATTGGATATTCAAAAATTAAGAAAGCCTTTATAAAATAATCAGCAAAAAGTATAATTAATTGTTATTTACTTAATACCATCATTATATAAAAATGGTTCTGAAATAAAATTTGAAACAAAAAATACAAGGGAAAGGTAATAATATTGGTCTGTGTAAATAAGTCTAGGTATATCACATTGTAGGAGAAATTGTAGAAGTTTGTATTTACAACAAATGCATAGAGAGTAATTGAAAATATCTAATGATAAATATATGATTGAGACACAGACTTTTGAATGATTCGTCTAAACATAGGAGTTATGAAATAAATATTAATAAATTTGATACAAATTAAATACTTTTATAAATTTCGGAAATACTTTTACTCACTTTCAGTGAGGTGCTCAGGCTTCACATTTCTATAGTAAATACACCCACACCTTGTGTGGTTAACCATTGTGAGGAACTCCACGGATTCAACCAGGTCGCCGCTTCTCATTAAAGTGTTGGCGATGAAGGGCAAGGTGACGCGTTGTTTCTCCACAGGGACACAGCGGTCGTAGCGGGATTCACAGCACCCAGTGTCTTTAGAACAGCGGTGCAGCACGGTGACGTGGGGAGTGTAGAACTTTGAAGCGTGGACCACTGGCACTACCCGGGGCTGGGGAACACAAGGGGCCTCCGTGAACACCCTAAGAGCGTGGTTGTAAACCAGCTCTAAGTTCCTTTCCTCCGAGGATACATTGTTCTCATTGGTTGAGTAGGCATCCAGTATTGTCACCCAGGCGATGAAGCGGATGAGGAGGATGCAGAACATCGGAGACATTTTAGTTTAGTGAAGACACCGACATCGCTCCTGCTTTTTAAATACCCAACGGTGGCGTCACGTGATCCAGCTTGCATGTTACGTAGGAACTCTCCCATGCCATCTTTCGGCATACGTAATCGTTTGCTTGCTTTTTGGATGTCGGGTTCATCAATAGGGAAATTAATGTCTGCTGAGGTTCTTTTAATTTCGCACGTTAACAATCAACATGAAATCCTGAGGTTTTTAGTTTTGGCCCACCTTATATAAATTTACATTCTTATGTTGTTTGAGAATATTGTAAACGCCACATACAAGGTCTTTATTAAGACAATGGATGGCATGCACCTGATAAGCCCAAAATGGTAAAATAAATAAAAAACAATGAAATATATTTACATATGGTAATAAAACCTATCACATATATAGAGTAAAAAACAAAATATGTCGTTAGATTGCATTTTCTGTCTCTTTTCTATTTTAATTATATAAAATTTTAAAGGTTTTATTGGGTAAGGAAGTAATTTGTTAGCACTACATTTCTACATCGGTAAATGTGGTAATTAGATGGCAGACTTTTATGTGCAAATATTCCAAAGGTGCTGGAACCTCTAAAAAGGTGCCAAAGAGGTAAAAAAAATCATTATTTGAAAAACATTATAGAGTCCATATATTTGAACATTACATATAAATAAAAATATAATAATGTTTATATATATGTAGTAATTGAATAATAATGAATATATATATTGACTCTTTGCTTAGAATTTTTAATGAAACTGATTCCAAAATTATTAATCAAACATTATATTTATTGATTTACAAGAGAGAGAGAACAAAATATAAAAGGGAAACTTATATTAAACATAGGAACTTTTTTCTTTTCGGTTAGCGCCTAATTACTGTGAGCTTACACCCACTCTGGGGTAACAATTAATTAATATATATACAACAATATAAAATATTTATTAAATAAAAAATATATTATATTATGTTCTCTAGTAGAGAAGTTTGTCTTTTTTATCTCTCATTTATGAGATGTTTATACGCAGAAACACTTCTCTCCACACCAATTAACTTTGTACATTGTGTCAAGGTCATATTTGTACAATAATTTAATGTTATCTGGATTCTACTGTAAATTGGTTTCGGTCAATATGTTTTTATTTTCGATAATACCTTTTGTTATGCTTTTAAAAACAATGAAGATTCTAAATTTATTATGCAAAAAGGTATAAAAGACTATGTACTCGTTTGAAACAATTCTTCCTTTACTTATTCCTCGTAAATCAAATGCTTTCTTATTTTTACAGCATATTTATATTCATTCAGAGAGTTTAAAAGTAATTACATTTATTTTATGTGTAACACGCAACTGTTTGAATTGAATAATTTATCAACAGAAGATGAACAATTTTATGATTTGTATATTCCAGGTATACTCAAAGATTTCATTATATCAAGGATTAATTTACTGAAAAAGAATACTAATCAAACATTTCAAAGTTTCTTTCCTTATGATATTCCGAAATATTTTTGACCAAACTATTATAATTCACAATTTATCACAGATCATGGAAATTTCAGGTTTTTTCTTAAGAAAATTCAGGCTGTGCAAGATTCGACATGTTTCTGTGGATTGGGGGAACAAACTTCAATGCATCTCTTGCTAGAGTGCCCTGTCTTTCAAGATTACAGAGTCAACAACGGTTTAATAGCTTTAGGCCCTAGTGATTTAATTTCAAGTAAGGACACATATATAAAATTTAATTTCCTTTGTAAATATATTTTTGGATTTCATTAAGAAAAATGGTCTTTGATGTAACGATCTCAAGGAAATATTGGACATATCTTGTGGTTGTAAACAATATATAGGTGTATGCGTGTATATGTGTGTATATATGTATATATATTTAAATTTTATGATGTAACTGTAAATAAAATTCAAAGAATATCTCTTTATGTAAATAATATTTATGAATCTTTCTAAGTTACTTTCTGTGTGTATCTTTCCATGTTGAATATTTTCTTTGTTATATTTGTATGTACATTTATCGCAAGTGTCCCTAGGGGGACATAGCGTTTTGAATTGAAATAAATAAATAAAAGTGACCCATTTATATAGAAATAAATTAACAATTTTGTTTTTAAAAAGGGTAAATCGCTAATAAATAAATGTGCAAAAAGGTAATAGCTACCATAAATAAGGGGGATTTTTTAAATACTAGAACAAAATTACCAAACAGACAGTAAAATGTCAGTTACGGCGGGGCTGAGTGACTTCAAAATGACGTCTCTTCGTTCAAGGGCAGGATTTCCTGGAATTATGGGGGCTCGACGGCCGGTCGATTATTTCATCACACTAGAAGAGAATTTTCGCCCTTCCCTTTATTCAGTTTACCATGGTTAGAACTTCATTGTCCGCTTTTCTTGCTACCTTTCTCTGATAGGGATTCTTCTTCTACTGAGGTTTACTATGACTCGAAAAGCAATGGAAGAAAATTTGATACCTGTTGACCCTACTTGGACTGAAATCACGCCCGAAATAGATGCTGCCAGACCCCTCCGTGCACTGATCCCTCAGACATATACCACAGTGAAACCTCAAATTGGTATTTTTAATGTGAATGCATATTTAGTAGATAGATATGTATTCAGATGGAAGGAAGGCCTTCAGGCACATCAAATTACGTGACGAACTGGTCCTGGATCTAGATGGCCCAATGACTATCAAGATTCGGTTTTCATTGACATCATATTTGATGCCTTAAACATTTCTGGTATCGTGAAAACTAAGAGTGAAACGGATTGTAGAGTGGGGAAAAAAATCAACAACTTCAACGTTTATTACATGATTGCGGATTTCAATAAATTACAAAAAATCAAAAGACGCCGTAACCTTTTTTTTTAATTTACTTTATAAAAAAAACTTTGGGGCAAACCCTTCTTTAGATAACTGTTAGCTGAGGAAGAGCTTTCCCGAAAGCTTTTTCCTTTAATCAAGTTAATGAGTTGCGGCGTCCTATGATTTTTGGTAAACCCACCGTTTATCAACTAAGTGCATTTATTTTTCAAACGTTTTAAGGATTCAGCGTTTACAAGAGTGTGTGCTGGGTAATTCTAATTCAAAAAGAAGGCATAAAACAATCTTGTATTGCTCAACATGACCAGACAAGTCTGCTTCATTGTGATCCATGTCGGACTAAATATCACATCATGATGTCACAATATTTTTATATTTTTTTCATATGTATCAACCAAGAAGTAATGTTTTAAAGTATATAAACGCGTTTTAAAATAAACAAAATAGGAGTGCAAGTGTGTAGGAGCTTGTTTTGGTGACCGAACTAGGACAAAATGACTTTGAGAGGGGTAGGTGAATGTTGTTTTAAGCTTTTTACAGTACGCTTGGACACGACAACAGTACGCTGTTTCATAAACTGGTTTTAGAAAGAAAAAAAAAGGAAGGGGGGGGGGGGGATTCTAAGATTGTGCCCACTACGTGCCACCGAGTGTAACAATATATATGTTATAGGTAAGGCTAATTTCTATAGATTAAATTATGTTGGTTTAGGCTATGCTAAGTTGAATTAAGACATTTTAGGCTAATTTAATATTGTGAAAAAATAGTACAAATGTGATATTGTACTGGAATAAGGTGCATAAATTATGAAAAAGACATCTCCTTATCGTGCAACTGAAAGTTGCTGATGGCTTGCGCCATCTATCGGAATAAATATCAACTATTCTCGTTGATTTTTAATTATTCCAGAATTGGCCAAATACCCATTTTTGAATCAAGAATGAATCAGTTGCACGATAAGGAGATGCCTTGTTCATAATTTAGTATTGTTTGTTTTAAAAATGGAACTATTTTCGTTTCCCGTGAATAGGCCTAATAAAGCTACCCAATAGCGTGTTTGTTTACATCTCGCGCGTCGGCCAATCAGGCGCGTATCTTAGTCCAACCTTAGGGTTTTCTTCCGAGATGTCCAGTGATGGAAAGAGGGGTAATTTAGGGATTCTATATACAATTAAGGAAAACTCATCAAGCTTCTGAGTCATCACCAACTTAGATTCTGTCTGATTATAGGTATCTCTCTCTCATAGATAATGTTTGTTCGCGGCATATGTTTCCATCATGCCTCAACTATCCCATTGAGGTTTTGATATTAAAATTGACCATAAAAAGTTTTAACTATTCAAACCCTCCCCCGTTATATACAAATTAGTCCTATTTTAAAAGGTCGCAAAATAAATATTACTTACTCTGTGTGTGCCGCTACTAAAATATATACAGTTAAACCTGTCTATAGCCCCCCCCCCCTTGACACTCACCAAAATAGGGTGCTATAGAGAGGGGATTCTATAGACAGGTCACTTTTAATGTAAAATGTTTACATTTTAATGTTTAAAATCGGGCGCTATAGAGAGGAAGGCGCTATCTAGAGGGGGCGCTATAGACAGGTCTAACTCTATTACAATATATATTAATCAACTTTTAAAAATGTTTATTTAACATTCACTGAGGTAGAACTGGGGCGAGAACCCGGGTCATTATTCTAATAAGAAATAACAGCAGCAATTCTTTAAAATAGAAACAGTGTCACTTCGGATGTTATAATTTTACAAAATGCGCGAATATTTACATATCAGCCAATTATTTTTAAGACGTTTAGACGACTTTTAAGGTTATGTTTTTGCTCAAGTTAGTATATATGAAACTTGGGAAGATAATCTCTTATCAGCAAAACATGTTTTCTTTGGTAAATTTCCAGTCCTATATACAATGTTTTTCAACTCGTTATCTGTATTTGTAATATTGCTGTGGTGAATTGAATAGATGCACCTGCTTTGAAGAAAGAATAAATTTTATTGTATCTGAATTGGAACAATACTGCAGGTGCTCAGCTTAGTTTTGATGTAAAGCTTTTACCTTGGGAGAGCATCAACTATTGTATTGTTTCATAAAATAATGACCGATTTCATATTGTCAATATTGTCGCGTAGAAAATAACACTGAGGCCTTGTAAAGTTTCAAGAAACTTAACTTTCCAAAAATAAACTTAGACGTTAAGTTTTAAAAGACTTCCAAGAAAGATATGTTTATTCTCTCTCTCTCTGCTCGTGGCGCGGACTCCACGAGTCACGAGCTCTTCTACCCTTTTAATGCTGCGTTTTCTCAACTTCTTGAAATAGAGGAGAGCTTCAGATCATGTATAAAAGTAAATGCCGCAATATCAATAAACGTTGATATTAAATTTTATAGTATTTTAATATGTTCAGTTTATTTATAATATATTTTGAAGCTTATATTTTGCCCTATCATTTATCCTATCAATATTTGCTGAAACATTTTGAATGCCTTTAGAGTATCCTAATAAATGCTTTAAACAAGAAATCTATAAAAATTTGTTTCATAAGTTAAAACTTGGACACAACGCTGTGGAAACAAATTGTTATCGGAGAATGGGGCGTTGAAGACCACTTCTGAACACACTACGCGCAGACCGTTCGTAAAATTCTGCAACAACGATACTAGGATAGAGAGGGTCGAGGACGGCCGTCGACAACGATCAATTAAAAATGATAATCGAAGCAGACACATATAAAATATTAATGAGATTTGTAAGAATTCAACGTTTATCACTCTAGAGTTGTTCGCCATTCGAGTCAAACTGGAGAGTTTAAAAAGCTGGACAAATTTGTGCCAAACTAAACGAATGAAAATAAGAAAAATTGTCGTTTTGAAGTCGCTACTTATACACACAAAAAAGAACGACCCGTATCTCAACGTATAATAATTTGCGACAAGAGAAAAGTGGATTATTTATGGCAACCTGCGAGTTCAATGGTTGGACCATGGTATAGGTACGAAACACTTCTGACGATAACATTTCACCAGAAGAAGGCAATGGTAACTGTCTGGTGGTCTAAGGGTGGTCTTATCCTTATCAACTTTCTGATTCCAGGCGAAACCATCATAGCGGAAAGATATCTCAGAAAATTGAAGAAATACATCAAAACTCTCCAACGAATTTGCCACGACAACTCCCGAACACACCTCTGAGATTTGAAAAATCTCAACCGCCTATTTTAGCTCCGCCGTTTTCGCCTCTGGAGTACGTGTGGAAGTCGGTTAACCTGCCGAATTCGGTACCAAAAGGAAGCCCTGGATCCGCTGAACAAGTGCCTGAAAGGCCCAGCACTGGATCGCAACCAGGCGAGGAATTATCGCCGAAAAACAGAATTCAGATGAATTCTTCTAAAGAAAATTCTAAAGAAATTCAAAGAAATGCAAATCTTCAATAATGGTCACTATGTATCAAATACAAGGATCACTCCAAAGGTTTTCGCAATCACTTATTTTTATTAAAGCTGTAAATTTTAAATTTTCAGAGTTTCTCAAAGTATTCACCCTTAGCACCTATGAAAGATTTCATCCGTGAAAACCAATTATTGAGAAACACTTACACCAGTCATCTTCGGGGATGGAATTTACGGCATTGATAAAGACTTGCAGTGCTTCATCATCAGTGTCAAATTTTATCCCTTTCAACAATAACTTAACTATTCGAAATAAAAGAACTCACAAGGTGCTAGGTCTGGTGAATATGGTGGATGAGTGACTAATTGGACACCAGAGTTAGCCAAAAAGTCTAATGTTTGAGCTGAGGTGTGCGGTCTTGCATTGTCACGGTGAAGAAGGACTCCTCTAAGATGAGCTCTTGGTCTGCTTTGCTTGAATTTTTCAAATACTGCTGGAAGGCATTTTGTTGTATACCAGTCACTATTAACTGTCTTTCGATCTTCTAACTAAACAATATCAATGAAACCCCTTTTTCTAAAAAAACAAGCGGCCATTTGTTTTCCAACACTTCGAGCACTGCGAACTTTCTTAGGAGGAAGTAATTTTGAAGCGCACCAAAGAGTAGATTGCCTTTTTGTTTCTGGATCAAAATTGTAAATCCAAGTTTCGTCATAATATTAAATACTGTAATAATATTAAAAAACAGCCTTTGATTTACCTTCATCAAATTTTTTCAGCATGAAATTACTCCATTTAACACGACCAAGTTTTTGGTCTTCAGTAAAGCTGTGAGGTACCCATCTACTAACAAGTTTTCTGTATTTTAAATGATCATTAATGATGATGTTGATTGCTGCCGATCCAATGACCACACTTTTATCTAACTGCTGAATCGTAATTCTTCGATCTTCTCTAAGTAAAAATCTTACCAGCTCAATTTTTCTTGGGTCACTGCTGTTGGTAGTCGTCCTGAACGAGTTTCATCTTTAAGGTCGGTTTTTCCACATTTAAATTCATTAAACCAATTAAAAACTGTTCTAATAGAAGGAGATTTATTTCCTAAAGCTTTCATAAATCTTTCATAGGATTGGTTAGAAGTTAAATTAATTTATAATCATAAAAGATCATGACGCGTAAACTTTCTCTAGTCAACTCCATTGTGTCTATTGCAATGTTTAGAAATTACCGCTGCCGCTGTAAACAAAATGAATCCTCTATGAGTCATTGTTGTTAATATTTTATGAAAATGCTTATGTTAGGTAAAAAATGCATATAGATTTTAATGGTATAATTTATTTTTCAATATTTTAATTATTTTATATTGATTGCAAATACTTTTGGAGTGACCCATGTATATATAAAGCAATAGCATCGAATGTTTCAATTATCTACATACAACAATGTGTATTGTTTAGTTTTATGTAAGATTAAATATCCACTTTGCTTTCTCAAAATCTTTATTTTTCTCTTTTCCAAACATTTCGGTGACCCACTGTCATACTTGTCAAGGAAACTAATCCTTTATGTTTAGGGAGAAGAGTTTAATATATTTTTATTAATATATTGTCCTCTTTAAAATTTATATTATGTTATGAATTTCTTTTGTGTAGCGCAGAAAATAATCTCCTCGTAATTCTTTAAAAAGGAAAGCTTTCTAAAGAATTCAAAACTCAGGCAGTAAATCCCCTTTCTGCTCTGTTGGATTTCTGAAGGTGAGGCAACAAATATAGAGAATTCTAGAATTTTCAAAATACGGAACCAGTATTTAATTTGAGCTCAGTACCCTCGAGACACTCACCCACATTCAGTCCTCAGTAAAAATCCCGGTGTAAACTTGGTAGGTTCAAGAGACGTCGTAGGAAAAATCCTGATTTGTTTGACTGACTTCAGTTGGCCCAGATTGGTGCTGCGTATAGCAATGTCTATCGAGTCTAAGATTTTTTGGGTAATTTGACTGTGTTCATTTTTTATCTAGTCAACATTTCACACAAACTAAATTTATAGCAATTAGAGCTATTTGATATTTTAGAATGAGCAGCCTGAGGACAAATATGTATAGACTGTCAGAGGATGTGTTTTCCCCAAAACCATTCGTCATATCGAGCCAGACGATCTCCTGAACACAAGATTATTCTTGTCAAATTCCTTGGCACTGCCATCGAGCATGCTGGGGAAAAGGATTCCATAACTCGTAACGGCCTGTCCGAACTCAATGCGGCTTTAAGCTCCTGATGAAATCCAGACGTCTCTTCGGAGAGGGCTCTGTCTCTTGTAAATATTTCTCCCTATTTTAAATAACTGTAAACACACTCCCTACTGTGTTGACTATATATGTCAATAAACTGTTTTTTAATTGTCAATTGTCAGACGATCTCCATTTCGAAACACTATTGCTTTATATTGGTTTGGATTCAATGTCAGTCTTCTATATATTTCTCAAGATTCAGCTCTTTGTACAACGAGGGTTAATCATAAATGTTATGTAACTTAAAATCGATTTTAAAGATATCTCTTCTTTTTTTTAAACCTAATTTGTTTTCCTGAATGAACCATTTTCCTCAAGTACTAACTCACCAATTCTCAAAAAAAAAAAAAAAACTTTTATTAATATATCTTTACTACAATCCTATATAAATAAGAGCTTTCTTAAAAACTTCTGATTTTAATTAATATAATTTTGATAATGAATAAGTGGGGGTATACGCTTTAAGAGAAACTTGGTAGCTCTGGTTAAACAAGTCTCGATCTCTTCTATGCGCAATTTAATTATAACTTGAATATCCAACTTTTTTCTTCAGGAAGAATCAAATATGAAAGAGATTATAATGTTTTTTTTTTAATGGATTTTAGAATAGTGATAAAATTTCTAGAAATTTAGAGCCTTTTAAAGACTTTTTTAATGAAACAGAATTCCAGAAGATGGATTAAACATTATTAAGTTACAAGAAAATAACAAACAAAAGAATAACCTATAACAACAGTAAACAAAAACCTTCCGTTTTCTTTTGGTTGGCGCCTATTTTCATAAGAATTCCTATTAAATTAATTGATTTCAAAGATGTTAAAAGGAAATATTTATATTTTTATAAGCGGGAAGTGTATATTGACGAGTTATTGTTTCCCATCGATTGCAGCAGAGGAAGCTGAGGATCTAAAAGAAGATAGGAAGAGCTCGGATATGACGCCAGAGATGAGAGATTGTGACTAGGTTATCTGCAAGCGGCAAAACAAGACATGACGATTCAGGAAGGATTCTTCTGTGCGTCTTTCCTTCTTCATCATTTAACGTGTGGGTTCATTACTAGATATACTGCAAGGGTGTCAGCATTGAATGCATTTTGGAAATTCTCAAACCTTTGAGGGGATTTTTTTTCTTTTTAAGCAAATTATAGCGTACTTGCTATTGCCAACTGAATATCCCGAAAAAGGACCTTCATAATAAAAGAGTGTACCTCAATATTTGTGATAAAGTTGTTCTGATGAGTTTCCATAGATTGCATCATTTCACCTGCGATAAAACTCGGAGTTTCATAATGCTGAAGACTAAAAACTGTGCGGGGACCAGCAGAAAAGAAGAGCAAAGCGGAGTCTAAAAATGACTAAATGGTCGTTAAAATTGAGGGTTAAATATGCGTAGTAAATAACATAGATGCTATTCTGAGCTAAGAATCTAGTACCTGTGAAGTAACATCCTCAATATAGATACAACAAAGATATAGACCGGACAAATAGCCTAATGAGGGATAACCTATGAACTATCAGAGTGATGGCATGGAGAGACCATCAGTGAGATGGGACATCCCATGACCAAGACTTGTTACAGGAGAAGGATAGTGAGAGAGGAGTGGCGTCATTGCGAACAGCACAAGTGGAGACCCACTCTGAAATTTCTGATCCATTAAAGTAATCTTTATATGTTTCAAATGTTACATAAAACTACAAGGATTCACTCCAATGTAGTGAAATGTAACGTACACAACTCTATACATCAGATTCCACAAATACCTGTCTTAAACTGCCACAGAGACAACAATTGCTAGATAACAACTAGGTTCAAGTAACACACACATGCTGTCTACGTATGCGGTCCTGTACCCCCATCTTAGGGAGAGTTTCCTCGCGGATACCTTACCTAAACACAAGTTCCTCAACACAGTCATCGAGCATGCTGGGGACACGGATTCCATAACTCACAAGTCTGAACTCAAGACGATTCTAAGCTCCTGATAGGATCCAGACGTACCTTCGGAGAAGGCCTCGTCTGGTGTATATATTTTTCTCTACTATTTAAACTTTGTAAACTTTCTCTTGACCATTGACTAGATGTCAATAAACTATTTTCAATTGTGATTTTTTTCATGCTCTCTACAAAAATTATCACTAAAGGCGGATTTTAATATAATATAGAGTTCCTCATATTATCAGGCAAATAATTTTGATACATATTGGGTGTGAACAACAATTTTCTTAGAAAAGTCTTCTAATTCCTACAACTATCTCTGTAATTATCCCCCTCCCCATGAGGGTGTACTCACGTAACGCAACAGCATTGGCTGATATAAAATGTTTTCTGTAAATAAGAAATCTTGGTTACTTTCTCACATTTCTCGACATACAAATTGTTATCCGAAAATCGCGTGAAAGTGAATCTGCCCTATATTGTTCTAAAGATGTTATAAGAACATAAATAGTATTTTCTATTCTCTCAGCCAGAGTATGAATGGAAAAGTCATTTATTTAATTTCTGTATTATTCTAATATTGATTTCCACGTTTATTTAGAAGTTTTTAAAAGATATAATTTAGAAAATACGATAAAAAAAATTGCAAAGAAAGAGGTAAAAATGATTCAATAGTGTTCATGCAAAAAAGAAAAAAGAAAAGCCGAAGCGGGCTGCAAAGCTTGCTAAAGACTAAACACGATCGATGAGGTTCCCCGAAATATAGCTATCTGAAAAACTAAGAAGCAAATTCCCGTCCAATCTGTTTAAAAATCTTCATTCGATTGTTTCGACTTCACGGAGATTTTATGCACCTCCTCGGAGAAGATTTTTATTAAGTCAAAATATATAAAGAAATAACGAACTTTTGAGCTCTGTGTGTGTTCCTTTTTAATAGAATGTCTGAGGCAGAAATGAAACATACGCAGCCAATAATGGTTTTCTAAACCAATCATTTACGTATATAGAAAGAGCACAGAAGGAAAGATTAAGAGAAAGTCTGTTGAGTTCATACTCCACTATATATGCTCATCAAATAAGGGGCTATTTAGATTATCCTAATATTTACATAATACACAGAGAGGAAGTTTAAAGAAAGCGTTTTGTGCAATCACAAGGGATAGTTTTTTGTAAAGAACGTTGCCAGCTCACAACCGAGATGACCAACATTGCCGAAATCCAAAGTAAATTTCTCCATGGTAGCAATTCTAAATACTTATCAAATTTACTGTTTGTGTAGACAAGGTTTTCAATAAAAAGAAAAGAATAATATATTTCAATCATTTAGCGCCCATACACATCAGAGCTATAGAATGACTTTATGAGACTGATTTATTTGCGCGTCTCTTGACATGAATATTTTATTTTACTACGGGATCACTATATAAACTCAACATAACAGGTATGTTTATCTTATAAATTGTTATTTGGGGATCGTATTACAACTTCACACGTAGAGGGCAATTTTATTGAAATACTTTTTTTTTTAATAAATCGTAATATTACAAGCGATTCAACGATTCAATACCTTTTAATGCGATAAGTTTTCTTTATTGAATTATACTTGGCGCGAAAGCTGAAAAATTAAATAGAGAACTTAATCACTTTAAAAAGGAATCTTTGATTATTTGAACTTCGACCACTTGAATTTTTTTTCTCTATCAATAAAATTATTAAAATACAACAAAATATACCCCTACTCAGCAGACGCGCACACACACAATACGTAAATATATTTGGAGACAAATATTCAAAATATTGTGATCGCGCGAGGAAACTCTCTGAACGATCAAAGAGTCCGTTTCTACTACGGAATATCGTTGGCTCATCTTGGATTGAGGAGGTACACACCAGGACTGATTGATTCACCAGAAATAACAATACACCTAGGGCACCAAACTGCCTTAGTACTCCCATCCTCCCTCGTTTTCTCCACATTCTCCGACTGCCATAAAAACACACCTGGAGAAAGAAGACATCTTAGATAATTGAGACGCAGTGAAAAACCGGTGATGAAATATGGGGTGATCCAACCACAGACGGGAATTTAGACATACCGGACATAAATACCGCCCAAAAAACGGACAATTCTCTGTGGGGTGAGGTGGGGGGAGCAAGGGGGCAAACGACCGGCCTTGAGGGTCGTTGTCATGGTTACCTACGTCACTGATGACGTCAAGCATGCTTTCCGGGGAGGGAGGGGGAGGTCTTGAAGGGGGTATCTCTCCCCGGAACTACCTTCTCCTCAACGACCTTTTGTACTTATCCAAACATAATGACTATTTGATTTTAAAAACACCACATAAATATATCTCACCTCAAGTTTTTTTTTTTAAATGTATTTTATTGAAAGCTTTCGGACCTCTAACTTTTTCCCAACCTGTAGTCAAAATGAATGGTAGATGTGCTTGGAGAAATGGCAATATCCGAAAGCTCCAAAGAAATATATATTTGGAAAAATATACCTAGATATATTCCAATATTTTAACTACAGGTTGAGAAAGGGCAAGACCCGAAAGCACCCAATAAAATAAATTATTAAATATATAGCCTCATTTTTAACATTTTAATCCACACACCCAAGTGTGTGTGTGGTATAATATTTAATTTTTAATCGACAGATTATATATTTGGATATTTTTTTACTCAGCACATTTCTCTTTTTGTTACTCTGATTTATTCTTTAAAGTATTGTTTTGTCCAAAAAAATTCTTTGTCATCCTAATGATGTCTTTCCTCATTTTCTACGTGGCAACAGCTTATGCTGCAATCGCTATATTGTTCAAATTTTAACTATTGAATAATAAGGGTTAACATTTTAAAAACTAAAATTATTGTTAAACCTTGAGGTTTTTATGGAAAATAGAAGGATTTTGTATCAACAAGATAATTATACTTATAATGAGATTGTTTTTGTAGTTTTCACATTGTCGCAATTGTGAAATAATGGAACGTCGAATACTTATGATCATAGATGTCATTTTACCGATTTCTATTTATAGTAACACTCTTAATATATATGCTATAAAAATGAGATTCCTGTTGATTGTTAATTATCTTGAGGATTATGGTATGGTGATGCAGTCGTAAATGAAAATCTTGAAAGTATGATAAAAAATAGTTTTGATCAGTAATTGCTTTAATTGAGTTTAAGGAATATATAAAAACATGATTTGATAAAAGTACTGCCTGGCTTATGGCGTAAGAATAAAAAAAGGAAAAACTTATTTACATAATATACAAAAGGTTTGAGCCGGCCATTGGGAAACAACAACAATGAATTTTTATAGGGGAAGCGTGACCTCTGGCGGTCGATTTAGCAGAGTATTTGAATCTATGAAATATAATTTTAAAGAAAATAATATTTTAATATAACATAAATATATGTCATAATTTGTATATAATTAAATGCAACCCCGACCCACTATGTATGTACCATGTATGATTTTCAAAGATTTAATAAAAGAATAAGGTAACTGGAGGAAAGAAAGTAACAAAAGACACAGAAAGTAGATCTAGAGGAGAGCATATTTATTAATAACGACGCAGTTAACCTTCTGACCCCAGGTCCCTGCGAGCTAAGTTTAAACCAACACTTCCTGGAAAAACAGGACGTATCTAGTGACCAGAAGTTATAAATGTTAAAGCTAACACCCAATATTTCCGGCAAAGACAGGACGTATCTAATATCCGTCGAAGTTATAAGCGTCAAGCTACCCGACACTTCCTGACCCAGGCCGGGCGTAACTAACACTAAAGGAAGCCGCCGGCCAATCAGAAGATAGCATCTAAACAGGTCAACCAATAGGGAAAGATCAGGTGATCATCTCTCAATCAATCAGAGAGAAACTGAGTCTTGGTGTTAAATCGAAAAGCAGGAATGGTCAGTTACGTTTTGGCTCTCATAGGAACAACACCTACAGTTGCTCAGTGGCTCTCGCCGAGTTCGGACAGTAGCTCCTTCGCTTCCAACAAGGTAACATCTACTCTAGAGATCTCTCTCCCTCCGCTCATTTCATCTAAATCCCATCATCGCCATGTGATCAACTAATTAATAAGTCAAATCGCTCAACTCTTCTCAAGCTTTCTTCCCTCCAATCCAGTTGCCTTTTATTTTCAAACCTCATCATGTGTCCTGATTATTCCTAACTGTGTGCTTCACTTACCACTCAACGACTGCGCTTCAACCAATCCTCACCATTCAAATCCAACAACAAGAAACCCCGCAACGATATTGCCACAGAACGGTTAAGTCGACAGAATTCTACAACAGTGTAATACAACAAATATTATAGTGTAATAATAACAATTGCATCATCATATTACATAGAGTCGACAGGATAAAGATTATAGAGCTTAATCAGGATAAAGATTATGGAAATTAGCCCAGGCACCAGCAAAACAAAAGGCAATGACAAACCAAGAAAGAACAAACTGGCAACGAACGGAAAGAAACTGACAACGAACGAAGCGACAAGACACACCCTGGCGACGGTAATTTTAGAACTGACCGCCGCGCTACAAGGGGCAAGATCCACGCAACTGGAAGCGGTCTTCCGGAGCGCCACCCTCGGGGCAACCGACGCCCGCACCACCGGTACGTGTCCGAACAACCTGACGCCCACCGAGGAGTCGCCACCCACCATGCCGTACCCGTGCACCCGGAAGCAATCCACGCGACACGGACCCAGTGTACCGACAACGCGATCCACTCGAATGGAAGCAGTACAAATGACTAGATTTCCCTTTCAATTGCGCGGACAGTGCAAAAGGTCCCGACCCGGTCCAACAGATATTCCAAGCCAGCCACCCCAAGCCGAAGACGCCACAGTGGAGCCCTTTCGAGATTAAGGTAGGCCATCCACCCAATGACACCATCAAATTGACTTTGGACTTGTATCTGACCCAGGACCTACCATGTACCTTTCTAATTGAACCAGACGCAGGTTCGAACATATTGCCGTATCATTTATACAATAGATTAAAAGCACAACTTCCCAACTTAAGTATTAAAAAACCTTCCCTTGATCTATCCACCCTAAATAGTTTTACGAAAATAATAGGACATTTAACTTTCCCTCTGACAATAGGCCAAATAACCCGTAGAGAGAACTTCCACGTGGTAAATGCATCCTTGCCATTTGGAGTTCTTACCTTAAAAACCCTTTATCAGTATAAATTAAAGCTAAATTATAATCGCGGCACTATTTTCCAACTTGGCGTCCCATTGTCTAATACCATCTATCACTTTAAACATGTGTCAAATGAATGCAAGCACGGGCTAGGCCAAAACCTGTCCCAAAGGACTCGCACAGCACCCAAAGCTTTCACACATGGAAACCCTTGCCTGCATTCATTGCCCAAACCCCAAATATTTACATGCCACCATTCTAATCTCACACCACACAACTTTTCACTCAACCCAATTGCCAATACTTTATGCCTACCACATATAAAGCCACCACGACTTCAACCTACAATTCCAATAATGCCCAAAAAAGTGTCCGTACACCGACACAGCTCACCCACTTACCACACAAAATCCACACATGGCCATACTTCGCAACGCCATAAACACGCAAATGTACCTCACAACATACACGCACCCATACGCCACCACGCAACAAACACGCACAACCCGCACAACAAACGCAACACGCACGCCAAAGGACAACAACAACAAACAAGCGCATGCACAACCGTTAAGAATAATACAATCCTCCCGTCTACACAAAACATAGAAAAAATTCACGCCACCAAACAACCACACAATCGAAAAACATTGCGATCTTTCCTAAAAGCTGTGAACGTCTATAAAGAGTTCATTCCGGACCACGCCCGCTTGCGGACACCACTTGTCAACCTTCTAAAAAAGGATGTCGTGTGGGTCTGGGATGACAAATGCCAGAAAGCGTTCACTAACCTGAAAGAAAACCTTACCACACACCCCACATTACACCTTTACCAGGAAGGTCTGCCATGCCAGGTGTACTGTAACACCTCAACATTCAGCATTACAGGCGTTCTTAAACAAGTTTACCCTGATGGGAAGACATACACCGTTCAACATTTCAGCCGATCTCTACGTAGTCACGAGCGAAATTATTCAGACTTGGAACTACAATGCCTAGCCATTGTGGAAAGTGTGGATAATTTCCGCACCTGTCTAAATGGCAGAAAGTTTACAATATTTTCTGACCATCCCGCATTGCAGTGGTTGAAAGAGATCAAAGCTCCGTCAGGCAGATTGTTTCGATGGAGGTTAAGATTGTCAAGATACGAATATGAGGTCCGTAGCATAAATGGAGTACAACAACATGGAACGGGCGTTGGAACTCGTATCCCATTTTGTGGCTTTCTAGATGCGCCACTCATACAGAGCCAACAGTCTTCTCCACCGAGAAAATCTCGCGTGACTATGGATCACAATAAACTGCGCACCGTCTCCCGAAAAGGAGTACTTAAAACTATAGTCCCAAGTTCACTTACAACCAGACTTCTTAAATCCGTACACACTCAACACCACCACCCAAACATCTCCAAGATGACGAGACTCATCTCGTCACAATATTATTGGCAGAACATGACACAAGACATCGCAAAACAGGTAAAAACCTGCCCCACCTGCCGATTCGCTAGAAGAATCGATGAATACAACCAACCTTCACGTAAAAATACCGACACAGGCACCAAAGCAAAACAAGATTCGTACATAAAGCACAGCGTACACACCACACAAACAATGCCAAAATTACCACATCCACGTCAGAGAAACGATCACACATCTCAACCTAAACCAATTACCGCCGACATATCTCTAATAAAACCATTGACGATCAAACAGGAGAACTGTAAACCTGACAACCAGCTCAATCATATCACACCACTCCCTAAAGATATCAAACAGGAGAAATGCGAACCTACCAATCATTCAAATTCTACAATTCATAAGGTTCAAGCAAATATTTCAGAGTCCCCAGTTACAAAAATGTGGACGAACATGGGGCAATATCCTATCTTTCATCTGATTTTTATCCTTTGTTTATTAGTTCTACCGTACAACTGTATCCCAATTTTATTCATTAATTACTTGTTTATCTATGCCATGCCCGCTCAGAAAATCTTCGAACTACAAGAGGTAGTTTTTAATTTAGGACAAGCAGTTTTTAATTTTGGACAAACAGTTTTTCATTGTGGACAAGCAGTTCTTCATTGTGGACAAACATTTATAAAACTTCTCATAATTTTAGGAACCATCTTCGCAGAAAATCTAAATAAACTCCGAAGAGATAGCAGTAACTGAAAAGATGACCAAACAATGTCGGAGAAATCACGCTCCAAAAACAAGCCCCGAGCCACACCCCAAAATAAATAGACGGCAGGAAATGAGAATTTGAAACACCACGACAGGAAGTGTAGTCCGCGGCGGTTAAATTCGACCTCTGTAAACAAAGCGGAGCGCCTTCGTCCGATCTCCAATTTCATTCCCTCTCGTTTGCCCGACACACCCCACTTCCGTATCTCTAATTACAATGAGAAGATCCCCTATTGAGGTCAACTGGGAACCTCGCTATGCCACCGATTTTTGATTCCAGTTCGAGTCTACATATCGATTTTTACCACCCAATTACACATCCACGAGACAACACATAGAACTAGCTCACACATTTCTTACACAACAGACTTCTAACATTTTTTCACAACACACACACAAAGACAAAAATTACACATAAAGGTTATATAGATTTCCATGTCTCCTGTACACACAGCATAAACGCACTTGAGGACTAGAATCACGTTTTTCACCTAAGTGTCGCTACAGATGAGACAAAAAATTTATAGGGCATAATTGAGCAAGTAAAACATTTATAGGGCAAAATGGAGCAATCAATACATGTAGATCAGGGCATGTAGATACCCAAGGGTTCCAACCAATACACCTTATTTTTCATATCAATCATTTTCATTATTTTCTCTCAATTAAAATTTAAATATTTAATCAATTTATCAATTTATTCAACTTATTACCACTTTTAATCATTAATTATCATTTTTTTTTCCAATTAGTTTATATTATCATTTTTATTTATCAATTATCATTCTATTTACCACTTAGCTTAAACTGCCACAACTCAATTATCAACGAAAACTCATTGGTTTTCGATTAAACTAAAAACATTAAATCACCCTTTGTTGTTGAAACCTTTTTATTGTTCATTTTTCTTTTTTTTCAAACACTCAACTTTGATTTCGCTCAACCACTTTTATTTTTATTTGATTTCAAAATACCTTATGAAATTTTATTTTTATTTTTATTTTGATTTCTCACAAGCCCTAATAAAATTCCCTCGGTTTCCATTCCCAATCTCGAGCTAGAATAATGGTTAGGCATTTTTCCTTTTTTTTTCTCACCATTCAACCAAGCACTCAACTTTGATTTCGTTCAACTCTTATTTTTATTTTTATTTTGATTTCTCAAAAGACCTAATAGAATTCCTTCGATTTCATTCCCAATCTCGAATAGAATATGGTTAGGCATTTTTCCTTTTTTTTTTCACCATTCAACCAAGCACTCAACTTTGATTTCGCTCAAAAAACTTTTATTTTATTTTTATTTTTGATTTCTCAAAAGACCTAATAGAATTCCTTCGATTTCATTCCCAATCTCGAATAGAATATGGTTAGGCATTTTTCCTTTTTTTTTCACCATTCAACCAAGCACTCAACTTTGATTTCGCTCAAAAAACTTTTATTTTATTTTATTTTGATTTCAAAAGACCTTATGAAATTCCCTCGAAGTCTTTTCCAAATTCGAGCAAAAAAAGTAACTAGGCATTTTCCCTTATCACCATGCAACAAAATAATTTTTCTTTTTCAACCAAAAACATTCAATTTTGATTTCATTCAACTATTTTTATATTGTTTTTATTTTGATTTCAAAAACCTTAATAGAACTCCCTCGATCTCCTTTCTTATATCGAGTAGAATTCGTTTAGGCACATTTTCCTTTTTTAGCCCACTATGTACCATAGCATTCATTGATTTCTTACAATTAAAAATTTTTGATTTCTATTAATTATACTCAACCTATATCATCAACACCATTCTATCTTACTTTTATGTCACCAGCAATGCTTGTATATAGCCCCTCAATACCCACAACTAATTTTCCCACAAAATTATTTTTCACTTTACAGAATTCTCTCAGGCTAACCCCTTCTTGAATTCTTCACATGTAGGGGGCGCATCTGTCATAATTTGTATATAATTAAATGCAACCCCGACCCACTATGTATGTACCATGTATGATTTTCAAAGATTTAATAAAAGAATAAGGTAACTGGAGGAAAGAAAGTAACAAAAGACACAGAAAGTAGATCTAGAGGAGAGCATATTTATTAATAACGACGCAGTTAACCTTCTGACCCCAGGTCCCTGCGAGCTAAGTTTAAACCAACACTTCCTGGAAAAACAGGACGTATCTAGTGACCAGAAGTTATAAATGTTAAAGCTAACACCCAATATTTCCGGCAAAGACAGGACGTATCTAATATCCGTCGAAGTTATAAGCGTCAAGCTACCCGACACTTCCTGACCCAGGCCGGGCGTAACTAACACTAAAGGAAGCCGCCGGCCAATCAGAAGATAGCATCTAAACAGGTCAACCAATAGGGAAAGATCAGGTGATCATCTCTCAATCAATCAGAGAGAAACTGAGTCTTGGTGTTAAATCGAAAAGCAGGAATGGTCAGTTACGTTTTGGCTCTCATAGGAACAACACCTACAGTTGCTCAGTGGCTCTCGCCGAGTTCGGACAGTAGCTCCTTCGCTTCCAACAAGGTAACATCTACTCTAGAGATCTCTCTCCCTCCGCTCATTTCATCTAAATCCCATCATCGCCATGTGATCAACTAATTAATAAGTCAAATCGCTCAACTCTTCTCAAGCTTTCTTCCCTCCAATCCAGTTGCCTTTTATTTTCAAACCTCATCATGTGTCCTGATTATTCCTAACTGTGTGCTTCACTTACCACTCAACGACTGCGCTTCAACCAATCCTCACCATTCAAATCCAACAACAAGAAACCCCGCAACGATATTGCCACAGAACGGTTAAGTCGACAGAATTCTACAACAGTGTAATACAACAAATATTATAGTGTAATAATAACAATTGCATCATCATATTACATATATATATCCCTATATGCATATACAGCTGGGAAGGTTTTACCCTTCTCTGACGATGTAAGTTCTCCTTTGTTTACATGGATCTTCAGACATATCTGGTGACCTTCCATATCAACTACTCCTGAGAAAACAGGAATGATAATTCTTCCGTTGATTAAACAGCATCAACATTGAATGCCACATCATCCCCATGATATCTTGTAAACCAGGGGTTTATGGAGAAGTGGTAGAACCCGTCGATTTTCGAAATCCACGACCTGGGATCCCGCACTGGACACTTTTTTCCTCAAGAAAAATAGATTATCGACTAACTAGAACTCTTCGAATAAAAATATCAAAATATAACAACAATTGAAGAGGAGTGTCTTATTAGAAATTTATTCGCAAGCTTTCGGAGGTCCTTCTACAGGCTTTACATTGTCTTTGACTTTGTCAGCGTAAAGCCTGTAGAAGGACGTCCGAAAGCTTGCGAATAAATTTCTAATAAGACACTCCTCTTCAATCGTTGTTATATTTTGCTAAAAATAGATTATAATAAGAATTCCTAGTTAAAAAATTGGATATAACATAACTGTAATGTTTTAGTATATTTTAAAATGGAAACCATAATGGTTCACTCGTATTGGAAAGAGATTGGTACCAGGCCGGGTCTTGTCAAAAGTTAACCTGGCGGTTGTTTCTATCCTTAGCTTTACGACTCTACCATTCTCTAAGAACTTGTATGGAATCAAAAGTAAACAAGCAAGGAGTTTGAAAAAAATTAAATTGAATTTTTATGTTTTAAAAAAATTGTTTTGATTTTTTCCTGGTGTGTAACCAATGTGTGATGTGTTTGTGTTTTGGTATGAAATACTGATGTGAAATCTTGATAATTTATCATATGTATTTGTAATTATAATTTTTCCCTCTTGATTAATTTTTTTCTAATTTTATAGAATTTAATGAATAAAAACTCTGTGAAATATATAATAAATATTAATGTTTAAGTGGATCATATTTAATTTTGCCTTTAAACGCGCGTGTATTGTTTCATTATTTATTAATATATTAATTAAAATATTTTTAAAACGTTCATACATTATTAATAGAGGGTAATAAAGAAATTTGACTAATTAAGTGCAACAGAGTGTTTTGCAATGACATGCGACATAATAATGACACCCTCTGTCGATATATTATCCACGTTTAATCACACAAGACACATTTATTTTACATCTATGATAGTAAAATTATAAACAAAAAGGTTCAATTATTTTATTTTTTAAATTTTCTTCTAAAATTTCTCTCCTTTTACACACATCTCCATTTAGCTTCATACAAAATCCTAAATTAATGGAGCAATACGTTTAAAGAAAAAAAATAATAAATATAACTCACTTAAACATTGAATTTTATTTGGTGGATTTTTATTCATAAAGAGTTATATAAAACCATTTAATTAATCCAGAAGAAAAATATAGATCCACAAAGACATATTAAATTACCAACATACAACACACATTGGTTACACACCAGGAAAACAACTAAATATATTTTTTTTTTCAAAACACAAAAATTCATTTTATCTTTTTTTTCAAACTCCTTGCTTGTTTCCTTTTGACTCCATACAAGCTTAATTTTCCTTACACACACACAATCTTTTTTCTTACTTCTACACTTCTTACTAGAACACCACATGCGCTGGAAAAACTCGAGACTATCAAGACAGAAACATTTTGCAATCAAAGAAAATTTCCAATATTTCTCGATTTAAATCTAGGTATTGGAGATTTTACTATGATTTAAACCCAAGTAGCATCAGCAAAACTTTATTGGTTTACTTCTTTCATATGTTTTGCGGGTAAACATAGTAAAATCTCCAATACCAGCATTTAAATCGGGAAATATTGGAAATTTTCTTTGATTGCAAAATGTTTCTGTCTTGATAGTCTTGAGTTTTTCCAGCGCATGTATTGTTCTAGTACTGTCGTCGCTCACGGGGACAATCTACGCTCCATTACAATTGCTCTATCGATTCTAGTTTGATGTGAGATATCTCCGCCGCACTTAGCTAACTCCTAGCTTTAGCCTTTTTTTTTCAATCTTTTATATTTACATAATAGTTCTTGTTTCAATTCTAAAACAAAGTTAGCAATCCATCGCATGTAAAATGTTTGATGGTCTTATATAGGTTTAAAAAAACTAATGAATAAAATTTCAAAGAGCGATAATAAATAAATATGCTCTGATCACTGAAATCAGTGTTTTAGGTGGCAGAACGCCATCTATCGGAATAAATAATAACTAAAATTTATATTTATTTCAAGATATTAGATAAGGAGAGATAATAAATATTTGATTGAGAGAGAGAAAGTATAAAATGCATTTGGAATGCCATTAAAGTTTTCTGAAGTGTGAGTCAGCTATGAGCTGAAGGTCGACCTAGCTATCAGCCATTCGTGCTGAGAGCTGGCACGGAAAACGTGGAAGGAAGTCCGATGATGGCAAGCCGAACATTTTTGCATCAGTCACCAAGGGAAACCCACTTCATTGGGATTCTCCAAGCTGCTGGATTCTCCAATATTGGTCTTAAAACTGAAACCACATCAGCCATTGCTATGAACCTGCTCAAGGACAAATCTAATAATAAGTTCCAACGGGAAGCAAATTCTTCCTTGACTCATCAATAGCCGCCAATTACCTGAAATCCCCATGCAATACAAACTTTAATATAAATTAGCAAGAGGATAAAGTCGAATTAGCGACATTTTATAAAATCGCTACTGCCCTTAGTGCAATAATAAATATGACGATTAGAGTTGCATAACGTATATGGAGTTTTAAAAATTAAAAAAAAAAATCTGCAATAAATATCTTTATTATGCACTTTAAAGATTTCAAGCCAAGGCGCGTTAAATGCATTGTTGAGGAGCTTTTTGCCTCGAAAGCTCGGGTTAAAGGGCATAATAATTATATCTTCGGGAAAATTTTCAACCTTTTTTTTCAGGAAAACCAAACCAAAATATGCCATCTTTGCAAATAAAAAATAGAAATTTATATATATGATTACATATTTCAGTACCAGTATATTAGCGAAGAAAAAGAGGGACGTTCTTATCAAAAGTAAACGACAGCCAACTTACCTCAGTACAAAGTATTTCAACCAGCGCCATATCAAGTCTAATGGTTGCTCTGTACCTTATATAACTTTTACAAAGCAGTAAGCAGGAAAAAGAACTTAGATTAATCGTTTTCACCTAACTACATGATGGTGATTGATCATCGTGGGGATATCGTTGTAAGCCGGCAATGAGAGAGGAGACTCTGTATAAGAGTGGTGTCTTAATAAAGGCTTTGTGGGTGTGTAGGTATATAATTTATTTTAATATATTGATAGATTATTTTTTTAACTTTGCAAAAAATTTTAAATTTTAACATTTTAATTTTTACTCGTATATATACACACAAATAGTGACGTTTTACATGCATTTTAGAAAATTATTCACATTTAAAATTAAATCAATCCGTAATTTTAATGAAAGTGCACCATATATATATGTGATAAAATTATGAAAGGAAAATTGTATAATTGAGATATTCAAGGAGAAAAACAGAGAGCTAATAAAACAGTTGCATTTTATAAAGTCGTCTACAATCTTAGAAGCTACACCTCGAGTAGAATTGACATTGGAAATGGTTAAAGGAAAACTGATAGATGAATATGCAAAAAAGAAAAAAACCTTGGAAATAATTTTGAATCTGTATTAAAAACAAATGTTAAAAAACCTCGTCAAATATTTAACTGTGTTAATTTTAAAAAATATCTGGACATACAAGTACATACTTGTATTAAAAAAAGGACGGCTTTCAAGGAAGAGCAAACAAAGGCAAAACTCATTCAAGAAATAGTTATAATGCAATATATAGTATATAACAATACTAAAGTAATAAATGAAAAATTCATTTATTTTATAACAAGCATAACGAATTATATATATATATTTTTTTAATAAAAAGACATACATTGGATCGAAATATATCATTTATTGTGTGTCAACAATTTTATTGACACATATTAAAATGTTATAATACTTTGATAAAGGTTGGCCTTCAGCCAACTGAAATATTGGTAAAATAAATTATACTTTGATCCAATATATGCCTTTTTATTTAAAGATTTATTTATGGATTGCTCTATTATATATATATATGTAATGAAGTAATGACGTAAATAAAGAAGCAACAAGACTGGAAACAAGACATGTTTAAGACAAAATTTATGTGATTCTAAAGAAATGATAAAAATTCTAAACATCCTGATAGAAATTGCATTTCCGCAGAAGCAATAGGTGAAGGAAAATTAACATCTAAACTTCCTCAAAAGATGAGATTAGTTATATCAAAATGAAGAGGATGTTTTTACTTCAGTTCCGTAGCTAGATGTATTTCAGTTGTTGTACTTGTATTTACAGAACTCGGGGTTATATATAATGTAAACTTCAATCAAAATGATTGCACACACACACAAAGCCTTTATTAGGGACTTGCCCCATACAGATTCTCCCAATTGGGTAAGGTAATAATTATCATGTGTTGTTTACATAGAAATTGAACTGGCTTTACTTTTCGTCTCAAAGTCATTCACTTGTTGACTGGTCCTTACATAATGTTGACTTTGCTTAGAATATTTTTAATGAAACTGATTCCAATAATTATTAATTAAACATTATATTTATTGATTTACAAGAGAGAGAATAAAATATAAAAGGGAAACTAATATTGAACAAAGGAACTTTTTTTTGCTTCGGTTAGCGCCTATTTACCTGTGAGCTTACACACACTCTGTTGAAAAATTAATTAATATATATACAACACATAATGATGATCTACACTTAGATTTGTTTGCTGATATTTTTTAAAACAATATTTAGGGTGTTGGGGGAAATGGTTGCGATATTTAACTGAATGAAAGCTGTGTGCAGAGGTTGAAGATTTTAAATTGTTCATATCATTGGCTCTCTATAAATAAAACAATTTCAGATTTTTAAAACTGTCGAGATTAAAATAAACTTAGGATATAGAGAAAAAGACTGCTTAAATACAAAAAATAGATGTCATTAAATATTTATTACGAAAGAATTTAGAAAATGGTATTAAAATAAAACTACGAAATCTCTCAATTACAAGATTTAAAATATGAATGCTGTACATTATGTCAAAACGAGGCAAAAGTATTTTTTCTAAGTAACATTCATGCCAAGTAACCTATTGATGTGTATTTGGACCAGCACAATGAGCTCCTTCAAAAAATATAATTATTCACTTTTATCGATGATTACTCAAGATATTAAGTACTTTATCCTTCAAGTCATAAAAATAAACTTACTCAAAATTTTAAAAAATTGCTGCTGAAATTGAAAATATGTTTCAAACAAAAATTGAAGACTTCAGAATAGATAGTGAAAAAGAATAGGTTAAGAATTAGAAAATTTTCCTAAGAAAGAAAGGATTCAGCATCAGCTACTCTTTACGCTTATCAGAAAAATGATGATTCTGAAAGGAAAAATCGCTCATTTATTGAAGTGCCAAAATTCATTCTTAGTTATATTCTGCTTTACCTAAAAATGTTGGTAATGATTATAACTTCTATTTATTTACATATTAGTTGCCAAACAAGATCTATTAATAAAACACCATATAAAAATAGATTATTTGGGCTAAAAAAGGACTGGGTTGCTGCAATTGATTTACGTGAAAACAATCTAGAAATAGAGGATATAAATCTTAATATTTTGAAGATTTGAATCCATCAGCACCAAGAAAATATATTTGATCTATTACAGGAGAAATAACTGAGGGGGATCAACAACATCCAGAATTACATACATTAAATAATAGGAAATAATAAGATGTATCACTAAAATATTCTCCTTAAAAAAACAAATTTAGAATTAAATGATCCTTAACCATGAAAGATATAGACCCCCCACGGCAAGAAAGAATTTGTGGTTAAAATCCTACTTTATGTGGAGAAAACGGATTCTGTAATACCCCACCTGGAATCCATCAATACTTCCTCCAGGAAAGAAATCTATTGGATGTAAATGAACTCGGTATGTAAATAATATCGGTTGAGCTGTTGAGAGGGGAAATGTTGGAATGCAACAGATCATTTGTGTAATTTTCAATTGATTATTGTATATGTAAATGGACAAAAAACCTTCAATAACTGCTTGATATGCAATAGTGCAGAAGCTTCTCCGGATCATATCTTGTCAAGCTCAGAACTGACAATAGAGGACCTATTTTCCAGGCCTATAACTACCATTGCAAGGAGAGAAGTGGACTTCAGGAATTGGTTCAACCATGGAGATAAGCACTACCACCACCACCACCAAATAACTAAATTAGTTAAAATATATGTTTAATATATGCAAATTATGTAGTATATAATGAAGGTCATGTGTGATAATTTACATGATTTCAATAAAATATAGTATATATAAAAGTAATATATAAAATACTTTCATTCATTCGCTTAAGCTACATGCTTCTCTCTTCTTTAGATAGAAATTACAAGTAAATGCATCGAGCAACAATCTTCCATAGGTAATTCAAAACAAGCTCTTATAAGCTGCAATCAAATTTCTATTTGCTTGCTGTGGATGACATAACATATTGGCAGTAACACTACTAGTAAGAGTAGAGGGGTCAAGTCTGTCCTTTCAAAGGGTCGGTCGCCTATGGACAATGACCTTCCTTAGCGGTTGCAAGGTTTCCTGCAACCAAGTGTAACTCCCACAATCTGTAACCATAATCAAATCATCGTTACATCTATCGATGAGCTCTACTCAGCACATACCATCATAACGCTCAAGATACACAGACTTCTTTATATTTTCGAGTGGAAAAATAAGCAATATATAACAAGGATATATATAAATTGCATATATATTAAATATTTATTTTTTTATTAATAAAAATCAATTATCTATAATATTTGGTTTAAAATTTGAACATTCATCAATTTTAAACACCATTTCATTTGATCGATACTTGTTGATGCATTGTCTCTGGCGTATAAATATGCGTGGAGAGAAAGATAAGTATCTGCATTAACAAAATAAGAAAGATGACTCAAAACAAGCAAAGGTATTTTTAGAACTGAAGTCCTGGGCGGTCAGTGTGAAAGTGGAGTTACCGACCTTGAAAGCATTTCCCTCTATCCCCATAAATTGGTCAGTCGGCGCCTATCGCCGTAATTTCCTAGTGATAAATTGGGAAGTCCCTGTATGATATTTATCATCATTACTCCCATTAGAATGCTGAGGACGCCATTGGAATTCTAAGTGGCATAACGGTTGCCCCACTCGGAACTTCTTATCGATGTTTACTTAACGTACTTTAGACACTTACATATACTTTACCTAGCAGTTTTTTAGGATTATCCTCCTTCTTTCTTTCTTCCATGTGATACGGTACCTAGAATGTACTGGGTTCTTTACCACACTACCTATGGACAAAGTTCGTGGACCTAGATGTTATTGTTTTAGTTGGTTGACTCTGGAAAAATCCTCGTAAAGTCTTCTTCTTCTCACGACCGGCTGTTGATGTTTACTTTTATGTTATCCCATTTCCTCATGGTTTTCCTCTTTTTTTTTTTTACGGAATGGGCATTTGATCATTTCGATTTTTGTATCCTATTCTTATATTATAAGATAAACATTATATTTTGATCTAGAGTATAAATATATTGATAATATTATATATAATAATTAAAAAAAAAAGGTATATTCTGACCGCTTACATGAGCATTTTTAGATTGCAGAACGCCATCTAGCGGAACAAATATAAATTAAACGTTTATTTAACTTTTTCCGTGATATTTTTTGTCCAACCCATTTATTGATAAAACAAGAAAAGCCAACCACATACGCGTTTCGGGCTGTTGTCTCTCGTCAGCGAGGTACAGGCTGTGTCTCTACGACCAAAAAATGGTCCTAGGGCTTCCTGAGAAATCCAGAAATATATATGCAATAAAGTACACGTGGCCCTCGTCAGCGTGTATAGGTTATAGCTGATCGGCGAAACAATGTGATCATAGAAGTACTTCTTAATAAGTGATTGTTGTTGTTGTTGTTGTCGTGTCCAAATAAGAGTCTTAGATGTCTCCATGCATCTCCATCACAGCAGCAGCAATATCCACTATCTTGTTCTTCATTGGAAAATGGGTGCCGTTGCCACGTTAATCACCTTGGAAACGAACCAGAATTTGGTCGAATATTCCAAGGGTCCAGGGGGGACCGCAGGGAGGTGTGGTCGGACTTCTCCCCCTCCAATAAGTGATTGAAGGGATATATATATATCTACCCAAACAACCATAGGAGAATACCGCGCCATCTATATATAAGGGAAAAAAACATTACTGCACGAGAGTTTCTTTTATAAATAAAACAAACTTCTACTGTCCTTACTGCAATGGGAAAATATTGGGAGGGCTTGACTTATCAGTGGTGAACCCTCCCAGCGGTTTAGCCAATTCAATCTACCAGAGCGAAACTACTGGGAGGGTTCATCGCTGTTCGCTGGGTTCCCGAGAAAAGGCAACTTTTTATTAAATATATTAAAAGAGGGAATCTTTGTATCTTGACGCAGAACAACGAGCAGACTCCGATGAGTGAATATGCCGCGACACCAAATTCTAAAAATTCGGACAAAAGCCAACAACCTGGCAATGACCCTCATTATATACTACAGGGAGCACCGCGATTTCATAATTCCTTCCTACGTGAGGACATCGGCCTAAACCGCCAAAGACATATTTCGTAAATATTTACTCTAATATATTTTATTATATATATATTAATAATAAATAAGTCATATCCTGACCAGGAGCACAGGTGCTTTTTAGATGGAAGAGCGCCAACTAGTGGAACAAAAATCAACTAAACGTTTTTAGCACATGTGCTCCTGGTTAGGATATGCCTTCTTTATTTTTAATATCAATACCTGACCTTTTTATTTTCATTTTCTATTATTTTTTTCACATTATATATATATAATTTTGTTAGAGTATTTTATAAGGCTTATAATAAACTAAAAATGGATTTCTTCTTTCCTTATTGAAGCAAATAAGAAAGCTTTCGTGCAAATTTACTCTTCTACGGACTTTTGATAAATAGAACGGGAGAGAAATATTTTACAAAATTTGCTTTAATAGAGAGAGAGAACTATTGATTAATTTTATATTGTAAGTATTACAAAATTGATATATAGGTGAGATAACTTCTTAAGAGAGATGCTGAGGTTATTGAATCGTAGTCTATGGACACATTTCGATAATGTTGTAGTTGTCGTGACCAATGAAGAGCCTCAGATGTCTTCGTACATCTCTATCACAGCAATGTCCTCTATCTTGGGTGTGTAAAGCTGCTGTTCTGGGTCCATGTCAATTTTCTGTTGTTGTTGTCGTGTCCAATGAAGAGCCTCAGATGTCTTCGTACATCTCTATCACAGCAATGTTCTCTATCTTGGGTAAAGCTGCTGTTCTGGGTCCATGTCAATTTTCTGTTGTAGTTGTCGTGTCCAATGAAGAGCCTCAGATGTCTTCGTACATCTCTATCACAGCAATGTTCTCTATCTTGGGTGTGTAAAGCTGCTGTTCTGGGTCCATGTCAATTTTCTGTTGTTGTTGTCGTGTCCAATAAAGAGCCTCAGATGTCTCCGTACATCTCTATCACAGCAATGTCCACTATCTTGGGTGTGTAAAGCTGCTGCTCTGGGTCTATGTCAATTTTCTTCAAGGCTGTGGCCATTGCTGGGCATGAGAATATGTGGGTAGGTGTTAGTTCCACACCAGAACAATTGTTACATGTCCTATAGGTTCTTGTACCATCTGGATGTATTGTCATCCCTTTATAGAGTTTGGTTCTGAGTCTTCTTATTGTTTTTGTTATTCTTCTCTCAGAATTCATTTCGTATATTTGATCTTTTCTTATCTTTTGTTGAATTATCTTGTATTTTACCAAAGCATCAGCGTCAAATACTGGATAATGTTATTGAACACTATTATTGAATTAAAATCTTTATTGTTTTTTTTTTAATAATTTAGTATAAATACAAGATTATGTATCGCGGGATGTGATGAAAACTTCCAATATTTCGAACATATACATTCCTAGAGATACTCTAGAGGTGAGTTGAGATAATTAGTTTCCGTAGAGATAAAGCAATCATTATATCTGTTTAAAATAAAAGTTTATATTTGCTCTCTATATTTATAAATTGAAACATGTACACCAAAATGTTCAAAACTATAAGTCTAAGGGATAAGTGTCTTTTAGGAAAAAAAATTATTTCAAGCTTTCGGGCCCAACCGCCCTTCGACAGGAAAATTACGCTACTGACGTTTTCGGATCAAATCCATATATATATACACGAAGAAGCCGAAAATATACTACAGTTATGCAAAAAGCTGATTTACATAGTGAATAAAACAATAAAACGGAAATATAAGTATACATATAGAGAGAATTTGAATGTCTACAATATGAACTGGTATGGAATAAGACAAAGAAGATGGCATATTTTGGAAACACAGAACAGACTAACTATTGCGGTCTCAGAGTTCATGGTACGGTGGGAGGTTTGGTGGCTGCAGGGAATAATACATTGTAAATTTCAGGTAGATCAATTTTTCTATTAAGGCTGTGGAATTTGCTTGACAGGAGGGATTCGATGACTAGTCTTTGATGTTTGCTGGAGATATTGGAATAATGAATTTTGGGTGATGTAATGTTGAAGGAATGGCCAGTTTCGTTGATATGCTGAACTATTAAGGATCTATGGTCTCGGTTATCAATATTTCTTTTGTGTTCATGAATTCTGATATTGACCTGTCTTCCAGTTTCACCCACGTAGATTCCTGGGCAATTTGAACATTCTATTGAGTAAATAACGTTACGTGCCGTACTGTGAGGTTCATTATAATTGAGTTTCATTATTTGGTTTCGGAGAAGGGATCCTGAGGTAGGTGCGCAGGTGAAGTAGGTTTTAATTCCGAATTTTAACAAGAATCTGGCAATGGTGGATGCTAAAGGTGAATATGGCATACTGCAAATTGATCTGTATACTGGAGGCTGTATCTTTTTGGATGAATCGTAAAAGTGTCGTAATATAAAGGACATTGGGTATGCACAGTTTTTGAGGTTAGCTATTATGTTTTGTGTTTCAAGGGTCTTGTACTTCTGGAGGGAGCAGTGGGTATGTATTCGTTTTGAAAGTGCAATGACTGTATTGATCTTGTGACTGATTGGGCAGAAGGACGAGTATTGAACGTAATTAGGGCGGAAAGTTGGTTTATAATAAACGGTGGTGTGGAATTCATGCTGGTCACGGATAATTTTTATGTCAAGAAACGGAAGGATATTATTGTTCTCTTTTTCAACGGTGAAGTGGAGATCAGGGTGATAATTGTTTAGGTTGCAGAGGATGTTTTCGGTTTGGGTGGTGGTGCAGATGCAAAAGATATCGTCGATGTACCTGCGCCAAAAGACTATGTCATGGGGGAACCTGGCGGTAATCCATCGGTCTATTGAGCGCATTGAGATCTCCGCTATTGTAGTCGATAAAGGGCTTCCCATTGGCGACCCCTTTGCTTGCCTGTATGATTTGGAATTATATGCGAATATGCAGTTATTCAGACATAAGGTAATGAGTTGGGTGATTTTATGGATGGTATCTGTATCTATATGCTGTTCTTGTAGAAGTTCTATTGTATCCCTTATGATCAAGGGATGTGGAAGGCTGGGGTATAAGGATTGCACGTCAAAAGACACCATGTTACGGTCAGATTCAGGTTTGATCTTCAAGACTTCTCCTATGAAGGTTTGGGTGCTGGATATGGGGAATGGAGAATTCTGTAATTGGATGAACGGTTTTAGAAAATTGGCTATGAATTGGCTATGTACACCAAAATGTATAAGGAACAAAATAGATTAATTAAATTTTTAAAAATTGTAAATTTGCATATCAAATTTTGTTCAAATATATATATGTATTACCCCAATCTTCAAAAAATGATTTTCATGAAATACAATGAAGCATTAAGACGAGAATGTTTCTTTTACACATCATTATGTAACTTTACTATCCTAAAAGCTTATGTACATAGTTTACTTAAATACCATTTCTGAGATTCCACTCTTCAGTGTAGCATATATAAGCAGACTGATCCAATACAGTATTAGAATCTCTAAAGAAGCAGTCTGGTAGATTAACTGATCAACCAAGCCCTCCCAATATATTTTCATCACAGTAAGGACAGTAGAAGTTTGAATGATGTGGGAAACAAACATTCGTGTCTTAATGTTTTCATTTGCTGTCTATAGATGGAGCGTTATTTCTTTGTGTATGAAAAAACATTACAAACTTTTACAAAATATATTCAAATAATTTTAAATGCTTTCTTTTGGGCTTACTAATTACAAACACACACACAAACCTTTATTAAGACACACAGGTCTTACAGAGGATTCTCCTTGGGGTTACAAGACGGAGAAACCTATGAAAGTGGGAAATATACAAAGGGGTAAAAATGGAGAAAGATTATATACACATGGTAAGTATATACAGATTATTATTTGAATAATCCTATGGAAAATAAGAATATGGAGGCTTACTTATTACTAGCTCACACAATATGCAATATAAATGCAAATTTTCTTTAATAATATTTCTAGAAATTTTCTGAAAAAACATTTTATTGTTTGTTTCATGCCGCCTACAGTCATTTTATATTGATTTGATCGCCTACCGCAGATAAATGTAAAATAATTATGCGTGTTTAGGGAGAGAAAAAAAGTTGCTCTCTGCAATTTCTAAAACATTATAGATATAATGAGGGAAGAGAATAACTTGTTTTGGTCTCAGTACAGCTATGTCAATTGATAACCCAACAATTCTATCATCATTACTTGCTTGTAATATCCCTTATTTTTAGAAATTCCCTCTCAATGTCTAATTGGACATTTTTATCGATGTTTCGTGCTGCTGAACAAAGAAAAAAAAAACTTTTTTAAATTTTGCAACAAGAGGGAATTCCTCTTCTTGTCCAACAATGGCACATTCCATTGCTATAAACGTCTACTTCTTTTCTATCAATCCATCTTTACACTCTTTTATCTTTTAACTTATTCCGTAGTGTATCTGGTTAACTACTACTTGATAGAGCCTTATTTACATATTTACAAGCTTAAACCTAATTGTTTAATTGTGTGGGGTCTCATTAGACAACTAATTACATAGTAGTTTTAAAATGTCATATCTTTATCCAGTTAATTATTTTATCTTATTTAGCCTTTATATATTTAATTATAAATAAAAGACAATTCGCTGAAGGGAGAGTTTATTTTTATATATTATATTTTTTTATATTATATATATGTTTACAAGCTTTTACTTAGGGCCAATTAACACTGTGCATACGACAACTATACATTTATTATTGCGTCTGTTGAATACAATTGTGTTTCGGTTCAAAATCACTTTATTAGGTACCGCTCAACAAGAACAACCTAGTTTATGATAATTGAAACAGTGAATAATATGTGAAGGTTATTCACATATTAAACAAAATGTTAATGCAGGATTCAATCCCGGCTCATGACTGTCGGGAATCGAGGGTGTTACCCACTCGTCTACCAGATAGTTTTGTATATACAGATATTATGAATATATACAGCAGTAAACTCAAGAAAACTCTTCAGGTAAAGTTAATATCACAAGAACATTTCAATCTTGAAACCAAATGACTTACTTTGTTTAAATCCTATTAAAGTAACATTGATAATTACATAGAGTGCCATCTCCTATAGAATAAAAAGTAGTCGATATATGTAAAGTGGAAATATACGAAAAAATTGCAAGAAGTACTCAAGAAATAGACAGGGAATATACAAAAATATGCAGGAAGAGAGACTATATATTCTCATTATATAAAAAGACATGTATTGGATTTAAAAAACAATTGACTGAACGCCAACCTTTGTCAAGGTAAAACAGCGTATATATTTTATATAAACAAACTCAGCGTCACATTAGAAAAATAATAGTATATCTTAAATTCAGTGAGAACAAAAAATGGTCAGGACAGGCAAGAATGTCTGCAGAGATCTTCCCTGTGGACGGATTTGCATTGTCCTGTTGGACTATGAAAGAAGGATAAGACTCCATAACTTCCCGTATGTAGCGGTCGTTGTTGAGAATACTCGCGATTAGAATCAATCGGGAACCACCGAGACAACCCTCCGTCCACTATGGCACTGGACTCTGGAATATGGCTTCCCCCTCGATGGCTTCTAACGCGGCTATCTATGTAGCCCGTAAAAAAGGACTTAATCATAAAAGCCGATTTGTTGCCATTTCTCACCCCACTCACTGTCTTTGTGAGATCCGGAGCTCTTGACCTCACCTATTCTCTGGGGAATGGATGAGACCAGAGGCAGAGACCGGGAATCTGTGGCTAAAGTGACACACCTCCGCAGGTTGCGCGAAGTAGATGGTTCAGCGACCATCGCATACGCTGACCAGCACTTCCACGTGGTGCGCCCTGGACGTGTTTGAAACCACGAAAAATGCTGCCAGCTTGTCAGACAGCCCGGAAAGACGGGTATGTACAGAATGACCTTGGGGACCGGTTGTCGCCTGGGACATTACGAACTGGAACACCTTTTAACCCCTATGACAGCTACAAACTCAGAAGAAAATAGGTCATGCGAGGTCCAGGTAACGCCTGGGAATCGGTGGGAGCTGAAGCTTCTTGCCAGTCTCGTCCGACAGGCGAGGATGCGACCCTCCCTTTGTATAGATAATGATATTTTTCACCTTGTACTAGTAGGGATTATTCGACCGACTCCACAGAAAAAGAAGAGCTGTCACTCCCCAGCCCGCGGGAGAAGATGCGGGAACCTGAGGATCAAAGGGTCCCTCTTGGAGACCCCAGCTGGAACGGAAACCACTGAGGAAAACCTGCAGACCAGCTTCCAAATTGATGAGGATCCCAAACAGTATAAGTTCTTGGATCAGGAAAGCCTGGAAGCTTTCCTCAGAGAGACGACATTTCCCAAAAAAAAAAAAAAGAAGCCTATTCGTGAGATCTTTATGGAGACAAAAAAAGAACAGAACAGATTGCTGCCATTTTTCAAGAGACTCTGGATACCGTCCAAAGAGGAAAGAAAGTGCCAGCAACCCATCTGCATAATATGGAAGGGTGCTTCAATGTTCTTCTTAAAAGGCACTTTGATAACCTTGGTAAAAGCCAAGATCCTGGATGCCTGTACCATAGCTGCAATGGTCCAAGATGGAGTTGCATATCCTGCAAGTGTCAAATAATTTTCAATATTCGGTCATGGTGTGTTACCTTTAATAATAATAAAAAGAAAAAACACGCGAGAGTACAAGGTATTTCCCCCGCGTGCAACATTTCCTCCATGAAATAGGAAGCATATAAGTATACAACAAATAAAGAAGACAAGTAGCCAAGAGGTAGACAAGATGTATACAAGAAGTATATACAATAAGTAAACAAAAGTAGTAAGATCCAATCTTGTTTGCTATTTAGAATTATACAAGAAATAGACTACAATATGTATACAAGTAAATACAACAAATAGATAATAGGTATGCAAGAACACTATATAGAAGAAATGAATAATAAGTTTCCGAAAAATAGACAGAAAAATCATACAAAAATAATTTTAAAATATACACAATAAATAAACAAAAACTATAAAAGCAGTAGACAAGAACTCTACAAAAAAGTAAACAATAAGTTAACCAGTCAAGAAGTAGCCAAGATGTTTACAATAAGTACAGAAAAGAAGTATGCAAAAACGAGACAAGATATTTACAATAAGAAAGCATAAACTATACAAGAAGACAAAATAAGTTTATGGGGAAAACCTCAAGATATAGACGAGAACTCAAAATAGCATTGAAGTAAACAAGAGATATACAAGATATATATAAGGAGTAGAAAATACATAGGAAGAAGTAGACAATAAATATAAACACGTAGTCCAGATGACGTAGAATCAAAAGTGCGTACCATTTTTTAAAACTCTCGAACGTAGCATGCAAACAGATGTGACCAGGGTGGATTCCAGGGAGATCCATTCCTCTGTCATGGAACGTTGCCCTCTGTGAAATTCTAAGCTCCGTTACCTTCCATTGGCACCTGTAAATATAGCCCTTGATGATATTTTTAAAAATTTCTTTCTTTTCGATGCTCAGTAAAAAGTCTTTACAGAGAGGGAGAACCCAAATTAAAACTATAAAATGTCCTCCTTCGATGTGAATAAACATTGTCATAAACTCTGAAACAATATCTTAAAAGCAAAGTTCGTGATCTTGATTAATCAAGAAATGGTATTTGGTCAATGTTGGAATAATTAAAAATCAATGAATTAATTGATAATTATTCCGACAGATGGCGCAAGTCATCAGCAACTTTTAGTTGCATGATCAGAAGAGAGAGAGAGATGCCTTTTTTTTCCCCTAAAGTTCATTTAATTTCAAAATCACCTCAATCTAAATATCTCCTGGAAATTTACCTGTGTAACGGGATAAAGTTCTAGTTAGAATTTAATATTTTCTAGTTTTATAAAGTAGATACTCCCATGAGAGACCATAATCTAAAAACATGGCTAAACTTGGTCTCTTATCAGAAACTATGTCATGTCAGACCCAGTCATGAGGAGTTTTTACACCGAAACAGTAGCAAGAGATCACTCCAAAGAGAGACCTGAGTTTAGCCATGTTATTAAGCTATGGAGTCTGTTTAACAGACATATATACATGTAAAGCACATGTGCTCCTGGTCAGGATATGCCATTTTTAATATTGATTTCAACACCTGATCTTTTATCGTTATTTTTTTTCTTTCGTTTTTTAATGTGCTAAGCGTATTTACGCAAGTTTGGCCTTAAATACCCATCTCTTGGTTTTTCGGGAAGCCATTGGGATCAAAAAATATTTTTTGGTCGCAATGGTTCAGCCTACTCCACGCTGACGAGCGCCAAAAGCGCGAAACGCGTTCGTGGATGGCTTTTCTTGATTTATCAAGAAATTGGGTTGGCCAAATATCAGGGAACAGGCTAAATCAATGTTTAGTTGATTTCTGTTCCACCAGATGGCGCTCTGCCTTCTGTAAAGCACATGTGCTCCTGGTCAGGATATGCCATTTTTAATATAGACATATAACATGATACGGAATGGCTGACATAATCTCCCTACACACCACATGAGTTTGCAGGTCTAGGTTAGTATGTAAATATGTGTTAACTAGTGTGTTGGACGGGGAATTTTGACGCTCAGTGGCGAGCCAAGTGGTGACCTTGAGTGATGAGTCATCCCATATTGGAACTCCCTCCCGCTAGACAACAGCTTGCTCTAAGCGCAGGAAATAACGGCGGGAATCACATCCTCTCTAATTGTTTATTATTCATTTTTTATCGGGGTTTCCTTTTGTCTCCTTATTTGTCCAACACTATTCTTGATTGAATCAAGTCGCGGTAATGGTTTCTTCTCGAATATTGTTTTGTTGTTGTTACATCTTTACATATATGTTTATTAGATAATAAAAGGCATATATTGGATTTAATTAAATATTGGCAAAATAAATATTTAATTAAATCCAATATATGCCTTTTATTATCTAATGAATTAAGTATGGATTGCTCTATTTTCAAAATATATGTTTGATGTAATTCCACTATAGATGCGTGAAAAATTAGCAGTCGTTTGTGGCTGTCTCCACCTCAATCATCCTCTCTCTTTATTTTCCAAATCTTTTAAACAAAAAAAAAATTACATACTCCATTTAGTTAAATCTTCAGGAAAAAACAAAAATTTACATTCTATCATTCAAAATGTATCATGTTTATATTGTCTAAATATCATCTATCTAATATTTTGTTTTTACCTATATATATATTTTTATATTCTAATGATATATATGTTTTATAATTAATATTTTTGTGTTATATTTTGAGAGTAGGAAGGGGAAACTTTCTAACAAACAAGGCTACCATGTTCAGGGCCATTGTCCCGAGGGTTGTATGCTCCCAGGGTGAGATTTCTTACAGCGTCCCATCTCACCTCTTTTAACTAATCTTTTACTATTATCCATCGAAAACAATATAATAGGGAGTTTTTAAATGGTTATTTTAGGGACCATTATGATTGTCTTCCACTTTGTGTCTTCTTGTGACTCTTCCTCTGATCAACCGCCCGATCATCAGGTGGCTTTGCTCCTGGTCTATTCCCCCCTGGAGGTTAGATTAGGTCTTTATAGTTTACTAGCCGAATGACCCGGGCAACGCCCGTGTTTTACCCGATTGAGTGTTTTTATTCAAATACTATTTGTTACAATTATAAATTGGCGCCTTAAATAAATGCATATATTAGTTAATAACTATAGTCTATGTGCTTTATCTGTCTATGTACTGTTGGCTTCCGTAGGCGTCTCTTACTGGGGAAAAGAAAGAGAGGATTCCATTTAGTTATTAACTAATATATGCATTTATTTAAGGAGCGACCCGCTCCAACACAATAGTTACAAAAACCAAAAAGCGAGTGGGGGGCATGATGGGGGGGGGGGGGGGGGCAAAGGTGGCGTGATCGTAGCCAACCAATAGGAGAGCGCCATTCCAAAAAAAAAGCAAACGGTGACAGAGATGAAGAATTATTAAGAACGCATGACGCTCGTAACTGTATATAGAATAAAGGTGGCCGCTATGATGTAATCTGTAAATAATTCATAGAATGTAAAAAGAAAGGTTATCATTATGATTATTTATGTTTTATATATAGAGACAGCTCTAGTTAGGCTGTAGATATATAGTTGATAGATAGGCCATAAGTTAGGAAGTTTCCTCTATTAAAATAAATATAATTAATTGTTCATCTTCGCATTCTGATTTCTAATGAGGAACAAAACATCCGTCGTTCATGGGGTTTTTATATAGTCTCCATTTATATTTTATACACAAATTTATCTCTCTATGGTGGAAGAATGGATTAAACCATGTCCATTTTAACAGCCACCTCTCAGGATCGAATCAAACATTGGCAACTTTTTTTCTAAAAAAAAAAAAAAAAAAGGACCTCTGGCATACTTATGAGTGCAAAAGTAGAACTGTTCTTTTTACATGTGTAGACATGTGGCGCACTTACAGTAAAAATAGTTACTATCTATTTACAATGATTACCATGACCTGTACCAAGTGTGTTCTTGGGATAAGTAAAAATATAAATGAGTAATGTCCATGCGTGATGTTTTCAAGTGTTGTTGGAAGTTGAGATATTTTTGGGAGTGATTGTTTATGATCTCAAGTGTGACCGAAATCCAAAATTTTGATCTCAAACCCGCCTCGGAGTTTTTTTTTTTTTTAAATAAGAAACTGATAATCTAAATGGGGGTAAACAGAACAAAGAGAAATGGAAAAGAATCAGATGGTTACATTAAGACAAAAAGTACTTCCTGATCAAGTGAATCCCGCGCTATAAAACCCAGGAGCCTTATATAAATGAGTCAGCTCTAGATGCATGAATTATCTTCTCCAGTGGAAGAAGTAAAAAACGGGAGCTAATTAAGGAACACGTCATCTGCTTGGCACTTCCGGTCAGTGAATCACACGACCGGAAATCGTGCCACTATAAATGGACATTTGAATGGGATGAGTTATCTCTTGGTCACTACGTTTTTACCTTATATGGTCTTTTTTTGTGGCCGGAATTACACCGGAGAGAATCGAATTTGTGTTGATTTTGTTCGCCCAAATATTGCAATTTCTGTTTTAATTTTTCTATTTAAATTGTAACCTCTCCCCATATTCCCCTGACATAACTCCAACGACTTTTTTAATTTTATACAATAATCATATAGTATGATAAAAACAATATAGGTTGAGATGAACCCTAAATTTTGAGGAAACTTGTAAATATTTATTATATAAATTATAAAACGAATATAAATATCTAAAAAGGCATATATAAAGAATTTTTTAAAATGTATTTATTTACCAATATTTCAGTTGACTGAACGCCAACCTTTGTCAATGCACAATAAGGTATTTATTTGATGTAAACAACAAACTCAGCGCCACATCTATGCATTATACGTCTATGCTGAGATGATATTTGAAACAGATTGCTTAACTATAACATGTTATTAATATTTATCTTGTTTTTTTTTCAGTTTTTGCTTGTAATTCCAAAGTGGTTTGAGATAGAAAACCCTGATTTTTTGTATTCTTTCCTCTTTTTAGGTCACAAAAAAATCACTGAAAAAAATGAATCCTCAACTTGCAGCAATTTCCGAGTTGAAATCGTGAATCACAGACGGACGGACAGACAGACGGACACCGTATTTACATAGATAATTTTCAATATAAATATACAAAAAATGCGTCTTTAGAAATTAAATTATTAGTAGCTCACCTTAAAGGTAGATTGTATTTAATTGAGTTGTTACTTTTAATTTTATTGTAGAACGCTAAAGAAAGAAAAGTAACAACTCAATTAAATACAATCTACCTTTAAGGTGAGCTAATAATAATCCCCAATTTAATTTTATTGAAGAACTCTAAAGAAAGAAAAGTAACAACTCAATTAAATACAATCTACCTTTAAGGTGAGCTACTAATAATCCCTAATTTAATTTTATTGAAGAACTCTAAAGAAAGAAAAGTAACAACTCAATTAAATACAATCTACCTTTAAGGTGAGCTACTAATAATCCCTAATTTAATTTTATTGAAGAACTCTAAAGAAAGAAAAGTAACAACTCAATTAAATACAATCTACCTTTAAGGTGAGCTACTAATAATCCCTAATTTAATTTTATTGAAGAACTCTAAAGAAAGAAAAGTAACAACTCAATTAAATACAATCTACCTTTAAGGTGAGCTACTAATAATCCCCAATTTAATTTTATTGAAGAACTCTAAAGAAAGAAAAGTAACAACTCAATTAAATACAATCTACCTTTAAGGTGAGCTACTAATAATCCCCAATTTAATTTTATTGAAGAACTCTAAAGAAAGAAAAGTAACAACTCAATTAAATACAATCTACCTTTAAGGTGAGCTACTAATAATCCCTAATTTAATTTTATTGAAGAACTCTAAAGAAAGAAAAGTAACAACTCAATTAAATACAATCTACCTTTAAGGTGAGCTACTAATAATCCCTAATTTATTTTTATTGAAGAACTCTAAAGAAAGAAAAGGAGTTATAACTTTAGCTGAAGTTTTTATTAAGCCCCACAATTGATAATTTTTTTCTTGTAGAGCCAGCTCCCCTCTGCATCTGTAAATAGAGTCGAATGGCTTTTTAAAATGAAAATTCTTGGACCGTCGCGGCAGTCTCCATGTTGTGCCGCCATTAGCAACATTTCAAGGGTATTCATCCGATATTTTAGGATAATCAGTAATATTTCTTTCGTAATGGACTGAAAAAAAGGAAAGTTGGAATATAATTGTAGCTTCCAAATTGACGAGAACAACAATCATCATTAATATCTATCCCAAACAAATTACACTTAATGACCTCGAATTATACACCACATACACACGACATGTCAATCTTGAATTAGGTTACCGGTCATTTTTAGGACTTTCACTTTTGAAGAGCTTCTCAGACAATATATAAAAATTGAATTCGTTCTATTTTTTATTTGGAGGGATGGATATATTATTATTAATAAAATGCAAATTTCATAAGTGGTGTTCGCTAAAAACTTTCGTTACAATGCATCAATTTCGACCAAATTTTCAACATTTATGTAAAACGAGATGGAGCAGGTTTTGCTTAACATCAAAATATTTTTCCTAACATTAACATGCGTAACTTCGGTGTTATCGATTAAATACAAAAAAAATCAACAGAGTTAATTTTATTTATATATAAATACAAAAAAAATTCAACAGAGTTAATTTTTTTACATACTAGCTAATAATCTCAATCTAAAAAAATATTCAAAACAAGCAATTTTAAGATAACACCATATGTAAAACAGTCGGCCAAGAAAACAACAACGATATTACATCTTTCTCACATATTCACACACAATCTTGATTAATAATTAAAACTAATCTTTAACATTGTTTATTATACTTCATAATATATAATATTCGTTAGGCAAACTTTCACTCGGATAAAACCCGGGCGAAGCCGGGTACACATCCGCTAGTTATTATAATAATTTTGAGATAAACTTATTTTTTCACATAATAATCAAACGGGGACAGAATTTTGACCTTTATATATAGTTCATGAGAAACTTGTCAAAAGGGAAAGTCCTATCTAACTCTCAAGATTTAATTTAATCTATTTTGATGGGTTCTTGTTGAGGTTTTGATACGAGATGTATTTGAGACTGGGCTTGTTTCACACTATTGTTTTTCAAATAAAGTGCGAATTTTTACATTGAAGAGAGTTACTTGTACTTAAATTCGCTAAACAGTATTTTGCCTTTGTTGCCTTGTCCTTTAAGCATTGCTCGAAGCAAAATCATTTGCAAAATTTCTACAATTACAGAAACATCTCTTTCCATGGTTTGGTTAAACACCATCAACAAGAATTCAAGTACAGAGACTATATAAGCGGAAATAATAATACAATAGTTGTAGCTTAGATCTGGTAGATTGAATTGGTGTAATCTCTGGAAGGATTCATCACTGATAAGCCTTCACTGGTAAGACTTACGAGAAGGGCTGCCGTTCTGGATCCATTTGTAGAGCGGGAATTCTCTAGTTATTGTTAGAATATAGAGGAGAGATAGGGTTGCGACCATTTGGGATTTTGAACAATGGGAGCTACATGGTCTCCTCCGTCTTCCTTGAGACTGCCTCCTTGCTCTCTCAGCTCAACATTCGCTTATGTTTTTCCCTCCCAATTTACATATTAATCATTAAGTTTTACTATATTTTAAAGGTATAAATTCGATAAAAAGTAACACCGAGCTAAAAGTTCTCTTTTTATTCGTATTTACCTTGTAATATTTCTTGTCGAAACAGTAAAAACTATTATGTCATACTGGCGAGTTTGTCACATTCCTTAGAAATATGAAATATGATATTGTTTATTTTTGAAGGATCTACATGCTTCGGGATCTCCACATTCCTGGAATGTTTTATGTCCCGTAGGCCCGGTTCTTCCGGACAGGTCTGGACGGAAGCTTCCTTCTACCATCCGCTCGGCTCCACAAGCTCTTCCTGTTGGCTTGACTTATCTAATGGGAGACGCTCTCGCCATTTCTTGGTACATATTCCCTTGTTCAGATTAGTTTCTGATTAAATTCCTATTAATAAATCCATTTAACGGTGTTAGAATATGTCTCAGTTCTAGGAGACTTCGATATACAGGGAGAAAAGGGGCCTGATAACACAGGCTGTGGCCTCTTAACATAGGTTCAAGTACTGGGTAACTATGAGATCATTCATTTATGATAGGTGTTTCTATCTTATCATATAGGTTTTATTCAGAATTTTTACCAAAGCTGACATCTACAAGTTAAGGCATTAGTTTATCAACAGACAGTTTACGAGTTTTCTTCTTTAGCGGTTTGTAAATATCCGTCTTTTAAGATAACTTTCCGCTTCGTGATAACGCCCGGCATCTTAGCGGACACAAGCGGATGTCTCCGGGATTTCCAACTGACGCGCGAACTTGACTAAGTTGGAAGACCCGTAGGATGCATCCGGGAATCCCGTAACATGCTAGAAGCCGAGGATTGTATCTTTAGAGGGGATTAGAGAGGAATGACTCGTTGTATCATAGTTTGAAATACACTTCATTGCCAAATTTGCCGTTTTTACCAATTAGTTGCTCTCGGGTAAGAAAACATACTCTCTAAAGGACAATACCTAATTGTGATGGCAAAGTGTTCTTTAGAGCGAAGTGTCGTCTTATTAGAGAGCAACAAAATAATAAAAATGTAATTTTTGGTGATAAAACTGTACTTTGTAGGAGGTGTAGGTCCTCTAGTGAGGTGGCTGCTTATTGAGGTTCTACTGTATTCTTCTTAAATACATCTTGCCTTCTGCTTTTAGAAAGAACCCTTATCATTTTTGGGGCGAACTTACTGCACATGTGGTTGAGAAAACTATTTTCTCTAAGCTTCTATCTTTAATTTCTTTTAAAACTTCTAATGAAAGACTTGTTGAATATATTGAGAGATTTCTCTAGTGAAATCAAATACTGGCTGAAGTGGTAGGACTTGGCAAGGATGTATCCTGGCCCTCCACCATTGCGTTATTTGATAATTTTCCAGAGAATTCAGATTTTCACGTAAATGGGATGTTGAATTTATGAGCTTGAAAATCGTGCTAAAGGTTGAATTCTGACAACGAGAAACAAGATTTGACATGTTTTGATTTGTTGATGGTTGACGAAACATTGTCTTTATTACCTGAAGTTTGGAAATCATAGATAAGGCACCTACATACTGAGCTGGAAACAGCTTAGAATATGGAAATATGTTGCCTAACATGTCGCATCAAGAACACGACAATAAAAAACAAAATGTTTCACTCTACGTTATCCAAAGTATTTCGACAAAGAACGGATTTCATCACGTAGCTTATGGTACTCTGATACAGGAGGTAGATGGCCAGCGCCGCGCAAAACAATCCTTTTTTTAACCCACCATACTTCTAGAGCCATATGAACCAACCAATAGAGAGAAGGTGAAAGATATACCGATAATATAAGAATAAAGACAATTTAGCGCAATCTTTTTTTTTTTCGAAATCAAGCAACCGTCCATAGTCCGCGATGGAAAAACATTGGGAAGGTCTAGCTCAGCAATAGTGAACCTTCCGAGCGATTTCACCCGTTTAATCTACCAGACCGCTCTAATATTGAATTGGTCTGCTCTTATACAGCCAGAAATTTGAATAAATTCTCAGTAAAGGTATTTAAGTATAATATAGATCTAAGCTTTGAGCACCATCGATATACAAGCTGTTGTGTGTGAAAATCTGAAGGAAAAAATGTTTTCTCACAGATTCAATTCTCCGATTCGCCAATATCCTCAGAACGTTAACAACAGCCCGAAGTCGTTAATATTCATGAGGCTCATCTACCGCACTTGACATCGAACAATGTCCCGTAGTTACCAAATCTCCTAGCAACCTACCAGACTCTTCATGTTGTTACCACCTTCTAGGCAACTGAGTCAACCCAACAAATATCTAATGTGGCCTTCAACAGCCGCTGCACGGACTCCAGCCAAGGTCACCTATGATGTCCACTTCCTGGCCTTGTCTTCAGCAACAACACGGGGCCGTCAGCGAGGACCAGAGTTTCTTGACCTTTGATAATATCCTATTTTATACAATGATTATCCAACCATTACTGGATTTTTATGTGTTTTTTTTTTTCAAAGTATGTCGAAAACTGATACAGTAAAGTCAGTCTTCTTTGAGGGAACACAGCATAAAAACACGGTTAAACCTGGGGTCCCCCTGGAAGTGGTTTCTCATTAGAGACCTTTATTCGGTTAAAAGACTCCTCATGACTTTCCATGTCTGATATGACAGATAAAAGACCGCATCCAGAGGAGACCGGGTTGATCCATAGGGCGCCTCTCCCTTCAAAATAAACGTCAAAACCTGACGCCCTCGATCACGGGACACGGGATCTAATGGAATCTTCACAATCTACCAAAGATGTGTTTTGCTGGCAAGGTGGCTGGGCCAAATCTATGGCAAGATCGGGCTTAGTTATGTCCAAGGCTATGACATCTCATGAGAGACTCTATTGTAGTCTAGCTTTGATCCGATTGTGTAAGCCTACTCCATTTTCTATTTATTACTCTTATTTCGCGTTGCTCAATATTATAAGAGTTATATTTATAATTGTATATGTAATTCTACTGTCCTCAAAGCTTATGTCCATAGTTCTTCTAAAATACCCATTCAAAGAGTCTATCAACAGTATCACTATAAAAGGAAGTTCCAAAAATGCAATATAACTGCGGTATGGTAGATTAAACTGGCGAAACCGCTGAGAGGGTTCACCACTGATGAGCCAGGCCCTCTCATTAATTTTTCCATTGCAGTAAGGGCAGTAGAAATTGTTTAATATCAAAAAGAATCTTACGCCTTTAAAATAGTTTCGAATATTATAAGAGATTACTATTTTTTTATATACTTTCTACTTTCTACCTTCAATTCAAATCTCTCTTTCTCAATCTCTTTCTCTTTGGTATGTGGATTTAAGTCAGTTAAGTACTAATCAGTTTCTTATATAGAGGTACTTTTGTGCCCATCCCGATATACTAAATCACTTCGACACCCTACAAACATGTATTGCCTATGGATCAACAACAAAGCCTTTTAAAAATACATTTCTTATTCTAAGAAAAAGGCATCTCCTTATCGTGCAACTGAAAGTTGCTGATGGCTTGCGCCATCTATCGGAATAAATATCAACTATTCTCTTTGATTTCTTATTCTATAGACTCGTCCCGGATATAACGATAGAAAGAATCAATATGTAAATAAGTAATCAGTTATGCACAGTCTTGGTGGGGAGATATCTTCTAGTCATCGTTTCCATTTTCAAAACACGAAATTGTCATATTTCTTGCTGAACTGCAGAGTTTTATTCTTCTTAACACATTTTTCAACTCGTTTTAAATACGTAGAACTTGAAGTACACGTAGACAAAGTTCTCATTGACCAATGACAGAAAATCTTATAAATCTTTGACGTATTACTCTAATATCAACTATCAATTAAAGCTAGACTAAAGGTGACAATGTTAACCATCATGATTGTGTTTTTCAATGGTGTGTTTCCATGTTTGTCGCTAGGTAGATACTACCCTGGTGTCAAACCATCATCACTACATAGTGCGCCGTTCTAACATCGACAAACAAGTGTGATGCGACCTGTCATCAGGTAGAGTTGTCATCTACTCGCGTTCACGGGAACATACGAGCTGTCGACAACTCAGGTTAACATACGGCTCACGACCACAAGCTCTCTGAATAAAAGACACCTGGTATAATACAGGCTGATTTGCCCCAAAACTGACATATCTAGACGTCAACACCTACGGCAGTCTATCTTAAAACTCAGTAATAGCACACGTGGATATAATATACTTTTAAAATATTATATTTAAGATCCAATTGTTAATTTTAATGCACTTTTGTATGTAAAATAAAGGAAGAATTGGTAGGTCAAATATCGTGGATAGGTATGGGAACAAACCACAACATATGCATACAAAGTTTTCTTATTTATTTATATAAATATATACACACACACAAAAGCCTTTATTAAGACACACAGGTCTTACAGAGGATTCTCCTTACAAGACGGAGAAATCTATGAAAGTGGGAAATATACAAAGGGGTAAAAATGGAGAAAGTTTATATACACATGGTAAATATATTTATATAAATATATACAGTAATAATGAAAGGGGTATTTCATCGGCAAAAAGGCACTTGAAAATGGCTGAGCACCATATATCGAATAGCTATCAAATAAACGTTAGTTTCACACATTACCTTATCGTGCCATTTATGTACAAGAAGTGACTAGAACGGTTAGACTGATGGACAGCCCGGGTGGCTAACATTTGATGCTGGAGGAACCCGGGTATGCCTAATCCTCTATACATGAAATGTCACTATTTATCTTTTTTTTTTTTAATAGAACAACCTTCTATTATTTTATTTAAAAATCATGCGACGTAGTGTAATTTCTTTATTTAATTTTATTTCTAATTATTGGTCAAGTAACCTCTCTTTCATGATTCATCCAGAAAAAACAAACTCCTGCTCGTAGCGCAGTATGTAGGATTTCGACCCACCATGGAGTCTCTAAACGTTTCTTTTATCAAGTAAAAAAAAAGATATTTTAAAGCCAAATTTGCGTAAGTAAGCTTTAACATATGCAGAAGATTTAAGAAATAGAAAAAATATATATCAGGATTTTCCTTTTTAATCATTGTCTAATATTCTTATCTATTCTTTTGCATATGTTGCTCATGCAAATTTGACCTTGAATATATATATTGGATAATGAACTCTGCGTTGATTGGCTGATTAAGGTCATGTGATAGTTTATAACCAAACAACGGGCGGACACTATGTATATATACCTATAAACATATATACAGTTTAAAAATGAAGGTCGCCTCTCCTGTCAAAATAGACGCGCTAAAAAACTAACCGCCATCTATTGCCCGTCTCCGTAAACTAGCGGACTCAAGTCGGTGACAAAGCCACAACACCAGCTTCGATAAATTGAGAAGCGCCCACCTGGTGAGCAGGCTTTGTCGTCGACTTGAGTCCTTTGCGGAGATAGTCAATAGCTGGTGTTTAGTTTTTAGCGTCGATTTTGACGGGAGAGGCGACCTTTATTTTATAGATCAATATGCTCTCGACAAAATTTCAATCTATTTATACAATATATATATGAGGTAATGTTTGGAACCGACATCGTCGCAGTGGGCTCCTCGTCCAACATTCAGTCATGGGCCAGCGCACTAGCCTGAAGATAATGAAGACCACGCGCATATGGTTACCTCAGTTTAGAGGAGACAGCATCCGGGAAGGTGAAGTGGAATATGGGAGACCTGGGATCGCTCTGGTCAATCGGGCAGCATGACGATCTAACTGTACCTGTCTTGTCTTCTCCCTACTTCTATTGGCTCAGAAGGAATCCAGCTAATATGCTAATGGTGACGTCAGAGAGGGCGGACTTTGTTGTCCAATCATCGTATGTCCATATCTTCCCTGAGTTGCTCGGACAATGTCAACGATCTATTATTCGACCTTATTGGGTGA
>CP092878.1:19470526-19505283 GCA_030710605.1 Cordylochernes scorpioides
CCAAGAAAATATATTTGATCTATTACAGGAGAAATAACTGAGGGGGATCAACAACATCCAGAATTACATACATTAAAGAATAGGAAATAATAAGATGTACCACTAAAATATTCTCCTTAAAAAAACAAATTTAGAATTAAATGATCCTTAACCATGAAAGATATAGACCCCCCCCACGGCAAGAAAGAATTTGTGGTTAAAATCCTACTTTATGTGGAGAAAACGGATTCTGTAATACCCCACCTGGAACCCATCAATACTTCCTCCAGGAAAGAAACCTATTGGATGTAAATGAACTCGGTATGTAAATAATATCGGTTGAGCTGTTGAGAGGGGAAATGTTGGAATGCAACAGATCATTTGTGTAATTTTCAATTGATTATTGTATATGTAAATGGACAAAAAACCTTCAATAACTGCTTGATATGCAATAGTGCAGAAGCTTCTCCGGATCATATCTTGTCAAGCTCAGAACTGACAATAGAGGACCTATTTTCCAGGCCTATAACTACCATTGCAAGGAGAGGAGTGGACTTCAGGAATTGGTTCAACCATGGAGATAAGCACTACCACCACCACCACCACCAAATAACTAACTTAGTTAAAATATATGTTTAATATATGCAAATTATGAAGTATATAATGAAGGTCATGTGTGATAATTTACATCATCTCAATAAAAAATAGTATATATAAAAATATTAAAATGTTTAAATTTACATGCAGGTGTAATGATTTGGAAACAATGGTTGCCTGTAAAGTCGGTTTTACGGGCGAAGATTTTACATGACAACGGTAGAATATTTATTGATATGAATATAATTAAATTGCACAATAGGAACAAGGAATTGAATGAAAATAAGAATTGCACAAATTTTAACTATAGAAATATATTTTGTTTACTAAAACATTGTACATGTAAACTTAAACTTAACTAATTCCTATTTGAGTGATTTTGTTGAGGATAGGACGATGATAGGAGAAATATGAAATGAAAGGAAGTGTTTCTGCTGTAATGTGTTTTGCGAAAGTCAAGTCGATAGTTGTTCCTTTTAACGTAGTTGACTTAGAAACGTTTGATACGCAATCAAGATTATACGTATTTTTCATGAAATTAAGAAACGAGTTGTCAGGCTTTACGTTTTTGTTAAAATCACCACACAGAAGAATCGGTATACTAGAATCAATTTGCACGAACGGTGGCACGTACTGGCTGTTGTGAATGTACGGACCGAGTCCTTGCCATAGTAACATTCCAATATCCTGCATACTAGCTCCTGGATGAATATATACAGCACCGAGTATAAACTTGAAGCTAGTATTAGCGGCGAAGCAAGTAACTTCAGTCATGCACATGTCACCCATGGTTTTAATGACACGAGTTACGTCTGTAATCGCAACTTGGAACACTTCCGCCGTAGATGTCGATGATAATTTACGATAGATCGCCACTCCACCAGCCGCGTTGGTATCTGAGTTAGGTCGATTATTTTCCCTGGATACGCACTCATAACCCTTGATTGGAGTTGGTTCACAAGTGTCGCGCATCCACGTTTCAGTCAATACTAAATAGTCTGATCGTGGTATCACTGTATCTGTTTCAATGTCCGCGGCATGGGCACTTAAACTTTGACAGTTGATGTTCGTTACAATAAGTTGTCCAGCGTCGGTTGCGTCGTCACAGACTCGAGTTGCGACGTCACAAACTCGTTGGTACATTGATGAAAATGCTGAAATCAAAACAGTCATACAATCCGTTTGGCCAGTACTATGTGGAGGATTATTTCCTTCGCATTGAGTTTCAACATAGAGGAAGTCCGCACGCTCACATTTTACTGTGGTTACACGATGATCCACATGAGACTGTGTCAGAAAATATGCCGAAGACCATCGAGCTCGTGGAGAAGCTGAGTTCCGTCGCCAAAGAAGATTTGCCCAACGATACCATCTACGCCAATCAAATCCACAAGCACACTTTCACCTGCACGAAGCGAGGCGAAACGACTTGTAGATTTGGGATCCCGTACTGGCCAATGCTCACTACCCGTGTATTGATCCCAATGCCTCAAATTGATGGACGCCGCATATATTAAAACATTTACTTATATTAGATGTTAAAATTCTTGCTCAACACAGTTTAAATAAAGTTTTCTTATATCTGCCACTTTTTCTTAATATTTGTAATTTTAAATAATCAATTCGAAAATCAAAACATTTATTCAGATCGAAGGTTCAAATTTTTGCTAAATAAATTTGAAACTATTTAAAATTTGTAAAATAATAATTAATTAATTAATTAATTTTAAACTAATAATTTACTTAACACTATCAACATTTATCAATAGTATGACATAACCTATAAACTCAGTTTCTCAACTTTTGTGTCAATCTAACAATTAATCAATCAATCATAGTTTACGATAATGAAATATCAGTGTACAATTATTTACCTTTATTGTTGTAGTTGTTGTAAATGACGAATCTAAGCACTCCACATTTTCACTACAGACACAGCTGACGATACTTTAACCACACGTGTGAACTTGTATTATGACGCTTTCTTGTTTTTCCAACGCCAAGAACGTTCGAGAAAGACAAAGACAGAGACAAGCATGCGCCGATTCAATGCGCCTAATTCTCTAGCGCTGCGCGCGCAGCACTCTCGTTCGGTGACTCATCGTAACGTTACCGGGCGTTACACTTTTTCATAAGTGACTCCCAGCCGCAACCTAATTTAAGACGTTGTCACGTCAAAAGTAATATATAAAATACTCTCATTCATTCGCTTAAGCTACATGCTTCTCTCTTCTTTAGATAGAAATTACAAGTAAATGCATCGAGCAACAATCTTCCATAGGTAATTCAAAACAAGCTCTTATAAGCTGTAATCAAATAGCAAGTTTCTATTTGCTTGCTGTGGACGACATAACTTATTGGCAGTAACACTACTAGTAAGATTAGAGGGGTCAAGTCTGTCCTTTCAAAGGGTCGCTTATGGACAATGACCTTCCTGAGCGGTTGCAAGGTTTCCTGCAACCAAGTGTAACTCCCACAATCTGTAACCATAATCACATCATCGTTACATCTATCGATGAGCTCTACTCAGCACATACCATCATAACGCTCAAGATACACAGACTTCTTTATATTTTCGAGTGGAAAAATAAGCAATATATAACAAGGATATATATAAATTGCATATATATTAAATATTTATTTTTTTATTAATAAAAATCAATTATCTATAATATTTGGTTTAAAATTTGAACATTCATCAATTTTAAACACCATTTCATTTTATCTATACTTGTTGATGCATTGTCTCTGGCGTATAAATACGTGGAGAGAAAGATAAGTATCTGCATTAACAAAATAAGAAAGATGACTCAAAACAAGCAAAGATATTTTTAGAACTGAAGTCCTGGACAGTCAGTGCGAAAGTGGAGTTACCGACCTTGAAAGCATTTCCCTCTATCCCCATAAATTGGTCAGTCGGCGCCTATCGCCGTAATTTCCTAGTGATAAATTGGGAAGTCCCTGTATGATATTTATCATCATTACTCCCATTAGAATGCTGAGGACGCCATTGGAATCCTAAGTGGCATAACGGTTGCCCCACTCGGAACTTCTTATCGATGTTTACTTAACGTACTTTAGACACTTACATATACTTTACCTAGCAGTTTTTTAGGATTATCCTCCTTCTTTCTTTCTTCCATGTGATACGGTACCTAGAATGTAGTGGGTTCTTTACCACACTACTATATACCCATGGACAAAGTTCGTGAACATAGATGTTTATTGTTTTAGTTGGTTGACTCTGGAAAAATCCTCGTAAAGTCTTCTTCTTCTTACGACCGGCTGTTGATGTTTACTTTAATGTTATCCCATTTCCTCATGGTTTTCCTCTTTTTTTTTTACGGAATGGGCATTTGATCATTTTCGATTTTTGTATCCTATTCTTATATAAGATAAACATTATATTTTGTTCTAGAGTATAAATATATTGATAAATGTATATTATATATAATAATAAAAAAAAAAGTATATTCTGACCGCTTACATGAGCATTTTAGATTGCAGAACGCCATCTAGCGGAACAAATATAAATTAAACGTTTATTTAACTTGTTCCATGATATTTTTGTCCAACCCATTTATTGATAAAAACAAGAAAAGCCAACCACATACGCGTTTCGGGCTGTTGTCTCTCGTCAGCGAGGTACAAGCTGTGTCTCTACGACCAAAAAATGGTCCTAGGGCTTCCTGAGAAATCCAGAAATATATATGCAATAAAATACACGTGGCTGTAGGCCCTCGTCAGCGTGTATAGGTTATAGCTGATCAGCGAAACAATGTGATCATAGAAGTACTTCTTAATAAGTGATTGTTGTTGTTGTTGTTGTTGTCGTGTCCAAAGAAGAGTCTTAGATGTCTCCATGCATCTACATCACAGCAGCAGCAATATCCACTATCTTGCTCTTCATTGGAAAATGGGTGCCGTTGCCACGTTAATCACCTTGGAAACGAACCAGAATTTGGTCGAATATTCCAAGGGTCCAGGGGGGACCGCAGGGAGGTGTGGTCGGACTTCTCCCCCCCCAATAAGTGATTGAAGGGAGAATACCGCGCCATCTATATATAAGGAAAGAAAACATTACTGCACGAGAGTTTATTTTATAAATAAAACAAACTTCTACTGTCCTTACTGCAATGAAAAAAATATTGGGAGGGCTTGGCTTATCAGTGGTGAACCCTCCCAGCGGTTTAGCCAATTCAATCTACCAGAGCGAAACCACTGGGAGGGTTCATCGCTGTTCGCTGGGTTCCCGAGAAAAGGCAACTTTTTATTAAATATATTAAAAGAGGGAATCTTTGTATCTTGACGCAGAACAACGAGCAGACTCTGATGAGTGAATATGCCGCGACACCAAATTCTAAAAATTCGGACATGAGCCAACAACCTGGCAATGACCCTCATTATATACTACAGGGAGCGATTACATAATATCTTCCTACGTGAGGACATCGGCCTAATCCGCCATATTTCGTAAATATTCACTCTATTAGATATAATATTATATATATATTAATAATAAATAAGTCATATCCTGACCAGGAGCACAGGTGATTTTTAGATGGAAGAGCGCCATCTAGTGGAACAAAAATCAACTAAACGTTTTTAGCACATGTGCTCCTGGTTAGGATATGCCTTCTTTATTTTTAATATCAATATCTGACCTTTTTATTTTCATTTTCTATTATTTTTTTCACTTTATATATATAATTTTGTTAGAGTATTTTATAAGGCTTATAATAAAATAAAAATGGATTTCTTCTTTCCTTATTGAAGCAAATAAGAAAGCTTTCGTGCAAATTTACTCTTCTACGGACTTATGATAAATAGAACGGGAGAGAAATATTTTACAAAATTTGCTTTAATAGAACTATATATTGATTAATTTTATATTGTAAGTATTACAAAATTGATATATAGGTGAGATAACTTCTTAAGAGAGATGCTGAGGTTATTGAATCGTAGTCTATGGACACATTTCGATAATGTTGCAGTTGTCGTGACCAATGAAGAGCCTCAGATGTCTTCGTACATCTCTATCACAGCAATGTCCACTATATTGGGTGTGTAAAGCTGCTGTTCTGGGTCTATGTCAATTTTCTTCAAGGCTGTGGCCATTGCTGGGCATGAGAATATGTAGGTAGGTGTTAGTTCCACACCAGGACAGTTGTTACATGTTCTATAGGTTCTTGTACCATCTGGATGTATTGTCATCCCTTTATAGAGTTTGGTTCTGAGTCTTCTTATTGTTTTTGTTATTCTTCTCTCAGAATTCATTTCGTATATTTGATCTTTCCTTATCTTTTGTTGAATTATCTTGTATTTTACCAAAGCATCAGCGTCAAATACTGGATAATGTTATTGAACACTATTATTGAATTAAAATCTTTTTTTATTGTGTTTTAATAATTTGGTATAAATACAGGATTATGTATCGCGGAATGTGATGAAAACTTCCAATATTTCGAACATATACATTCCTAGAGATATTCTAGAGGTGAGTTGAGATAATTAGTTTCCGTAGAGACAAGACAATCATTATATCTGTTTAAAATAAAAGTTTATATTTGCTCTTTATCATTATTTTTAAATTGAAACATGTACACCAATATGTATAAGGAACAAAATAAATTAATTGAATTTTAAAAAATTGGAAATTTTGCACATCAAATTTTGTTCAAACATATGTATTACCCCAATCTTCAAAAAAAGATTTGCATGAAATACAATGAAGCATTAAGACGATTACGTTTCTTTCACACATCAATATGTACTTCTACTGTCTTAAAAACTTATGCCCATAGTTTACTTAAATACCACTTCTGAGATTCCACCCTTCAGTGTAGCATATACACCAATACCTCGCTTTGCGTCGTTTCGTTTTGCGTTTTTTTCGAAGTTGCGTCGCTGCTTAATTTTTACTGATTTCACAGGTCTACAAAAAAAACTTTTTTTTGCACAAGAGAATCTGATGGTGTTTCTAGTGTAACTTTTCATGTTGAACTCAAAAATCTAATCAGAAATTTCCCATCACGTATGGTTTTTTGCGTGACGGTCTTTTTTTAGTATTGGGATAAATACATGCATCCAACATAAAAGAGACTTACGAAAACATGAAACTGCTTTTGAAAAAGATAGAATATGAAAGATACGGTTGGGAAATATGCAGCGATTTGAAAGTCGTTGCTCTCTTGCGTGGATTACAGCTTGGATATACAAAATTTTGTTGTTTTCTGTGTGAGTGGGATAGCAGAGATAGGGAAAGGCATTACATTAAAAAAATCTGGCAAAACCGTAAAATCTTTACTCCAGGATATAAAAATATTGCAAATCTACCCCTGATCGATTCAGAAAATATTTACTTACCACCATTACATATTAAACTGGGATTAATGGAGAACTTTGACAAGGCAAGGGATCGAAATATGCCAGTGGATTTGCCTACCTAAAACAAAAATTTCTAGTATAAGTGAAGCGAAGATTAAAGAAGGCATTTTCGTTGGACCTCAGATTCGAGAATTGCAGCAGGATGGAAATTTTCAAAATAGTTTGAATGAAGTTGAAGCAGCAGCATGGAATTCCTTTAGAAACGTTTGCAAAAACTTCTTAGGAAGTGTCAAGGTTGAAAATTACCGAGACATAGTTAATGATCTGTTGCTTTCCTACAAGGCACTGGGATGTAACATGTCCCTCAAGATCCATTTCCTGCATTCACATCTAGATTTCTTTCCAGACAATCTTGGCGCAGTTAGCGATGAGCATGGTGAGAGGTTTCATCAAGCTATATCAAGCATGGAGAAGCGGTACCAAGGTAAATGGAGTCCCGCTATGCTTGCCGACGACTGCTGGGCACTCAAGAGGGATCTACCACAAGCAAAGTATAGAATAAAATCCACTGTCACTGCTTTTCAATAATAAATATGTTTCGTTCATATATGCCTAAATATTAACAATATTTCCAAATTCAAGTAGGTGTATCTCAGAAATATTGTGTAATAGAAAAAAACTTATGGTATATTTGGATTCAGGACATGTAGATAAGATGCTATTTCTTTGTGGACAAAGAAAAATATTTTTTGATAAACCAGTTACGTGACATTGTTTGCAATTTTTAGTGTATTTATCCCAATTCTAAAAAAAGACCGTCACGCAAAACCCATACGTGATGGGAAATTTCTGATTAGATTTTTGAGTTCAGCATGAAAAGCTACACTAGAAATATAATCAGGTTCTCTTGTGCAAAAATCTTGTTGACCAGTGTTTTCACTGTGCGTCGTTAGATTTTCGAAGTTGCGTTGTTTTGGATTCGAGTCTTTATTTTTTTTCCCTAAAATATGGCAACACCTTTGTTTTTGATTGCGCCTTCACATATTTTCACTTTGCGTCGTGTTTTTTTTGGAACGTAACCCCGACGCAAAGCGAGGTATGGGTGTATAAGCAGAATGATCCAATACAGTATTAGAGCTCTAAAGAAGCAGTCTGGTAGATTAACTGATGAGCCAACCCCTCCCAATATATTTTCATCACAGTAAGAACAGTAGAAGTCTGATTGATGTGTAAAAGAAATATTCGTGTCTTAATGTTTTCATTTGCTGTCTATAGATGGAGCGTTATTTCTTTGTATGAAAAACATTACAAACTTTTACAAAATATATTCAAACAATTTTTAAATACTTTCTTTTGGGCTTACTTATTACACACACACAAAAACCTTTATTAAGACACACAGGTCTTACAGAGGATTCTCCTTGGGGTTACAAGACGGAGAAACCTATGAAAGTGGGAAATATACAAAGGGGTAAAAATGGAGAAAAATTATATACACATGTGGTAAATATATACAGATTATTATTTGAATAATCCTATGGAAAATAAGAATATGGAGGCTTACTTATTACTAGCTCACACAATATGCAATATATAAATACAAATTTTCTTTAATAATATTTCTAGAAATTTTCTTTAAAATATAATTTTATTGTTTGTTCCTTTTGCCGCCTACAGTCAATTTATATTGATTTGAGCGCCTACCGCAGATAAATGTAAAATAATTATGCGTGTTTAGGGAGAGAAAAAAAAGTTGCTCTCTGCAATTTCTAAAACATTATAGATATAATGAGGGAAGAGAATAACTTGTTTTGGTCTCAGTACAGCTATGTCAATTGATAACCCAACAATTCTATCATCATTACTAGCTTGTAATATCCCTTATTTTTAGAAATTCCCTCTCAAATGTCTAATTGGACATTTTTATCGATGTTTCGTGCTGCTGAACAAAGAAAAAAAAAACTTTTTTAAATTTTGCAACAAGAGGGAATTCCTCTTCTTGTCCAACAATGGCACATTCCATTGCTATAAACGTCTACTTCTTTTCTATCAATCCATCTTTACACTCTTTTATCTTTTAACTTATTCCTTGGTAATTCCGTAGTGTATTTGGTTAACTACTAATTAATAGAGCTTTATTTACATATATACAAGCTCAAACCTAATTGTTTGATCATATTTGTGTGGGGTCTCATTATACAACTAATTACATAGTAGTTTTAAAATGTCATATCTTTATCCAGTTAATTATTTTATCTTATTTAGCCTTTATATATTATATTATAAGTAAAAGACAATTCGCCGAGGGAAGAGTTTCTTTTATATATTATATTTTTTATATTGTAACATAGTATTTATTAATTTTATTTATGTAACATAGTATTTATATTAATTTTATTATTTTTTATTAACAGAGTGGTCATTTTTATGTTTATATCTTGCGACTCTGTAAATTTCCCTCGTGGCTTATTTTTTGTTTACAATTCATAGTTTGTTCTTGCCTGAAATAAATTGTTGTCTCATCCTGAAGTTTTTGTCTTCCCTAATTTTCCACGCGGCAATATTATATATATGTTTACAAGCTTTTACTTAGGGCCAATTAACACAACACTGTGCATACGACAACTATACATTTATTATTGCGTCTGTTGAATACAATTGTGTTTCGGTTCCAAAATCACTTTATTAGGTACCGCTCAACAAGAGCAACCTAGTTTATGATAATTGAAACAGTGAATAATATGTGAAGGTTATTCACATATTAAACAAAATGTTAATGCAGGATTCAATCCCGGTTCATGACTGTCGGGAATCGAGGGTGTTACCCACTCGTCTACCAGATAGTTTTGTATATACACATATTATAAATATATACAGCACAGTAAAATCAAGAAAACTCTTCAGATAAAGTTAATATCACAAGAACATTTCAATCTTGAAACCAAATGACTTACTTTGTTTAAATCCTATTAAAGTAACATAGATAATTACATAGAGTGCCATCTCCTATAGAATAAAAAGTAGTCGATATATATGTAAAGTGGAAATATACGAAAAAATTGCAAGAAATAGTCAAAAAATAGACAGGGAATATACAAAAATATGCAGGAAGACTATATATTCTCATTATATAAAAAGACATGTATTGGATTTAAAAAATAATTGATTAAACGCCAACCTTTGTCAAGGTAAAACGGCGTATATATTTTATATAAACAAACTCAGTGTCACATTAGAAAAATAATAGTTTTTCTTAAATTCAGTGAGGACAAAAAATGGTCAGGACAGGCAAGAATGTCTGCAGAGATCTTCCCTGTGGACGGATGAGCATTGTCCTGTTGGACTATGAAAGAAGGATAAGACTCCATAACTTCCCGGATGTAGCGGTCGTTGTTGAGAATACTCGCGATTATAATCAATCGGGAACCTCCGAGACAACCCTCCGTCCACTATGGCACTGGACTCTGGAATATGGATTTCCCCTCGATGGCTTCTAACGCGGCTATCTATGTAGCCTGTAAAAAAGGACTTAATCATAAAAGCCGATTTGTTGCCATTTCTCACCCCACTCACTGTCTTTGTGAGATCCGGGGCTCTTGACCTCACCTATTCTCTGGAGAATGGATAAGACCAGAGGCAGAGACCGGGAATCTGTGGCTGAAGTGACACACCTCCGCAGGTTGCGCGAAGTAGATGGTTCAGCGACCATCGCATACGCTAACCAGCACTTCCACGTGGTGCGCCCTGGACGTGTTTGAAAGCACGAAAAATGCTGCCAGCTTGTCAGACAGCCCGGAAAGACGGGTATGTACAGGATGACCTTGGGGACCGGTTGTCGCCTGGGACATTACGAACTGGAACACCTTTTAACCCCTATGACAGCTACAAACTCAGAAGAAAATAGGTCATGCGAGGTCCAGTAACGCCTGGGAATCGGTGGGAGCTGAAGCTTCTTGCCGGTCTCGCCCGACAGGCGAGGATGCGACCCTCCATTTGTATAGATAATAATATTTTTCACTTTCTACTATTAGGGATTATTCGACCGACTCCACAGAAAAAGAAGAGCTGTCACTCCCCAGCCCGCGGGAGAAGATGCGGGAATCAGAGGATCAAAGGGTCCCTCTTGGAGACCCCCAGCTGGAACGGAAACCACTGAGGAAAACCTGCAGACCAGCTTCCAAATTGATGAGGATCCCAAAGAGTATAAGTTCTTGGATCAGGAAAGCCTGGAACCTTTCCTCAGAGAGACGACATTTCCAAAAAAAAAAAAGAAACCTATTCGTGAGATCTTTATGGAGACAAAAAAAGAACAGAACAGATTTCTGCCACTTTTCAAGAGACTCTGGATACCGTCCAAAGAGGAAAGAAAGTGCCAGCAACCGATCTGCATAATATGGAAGGGCGCTTCAATGTTCTTCTTAAAAGGCACTTTGATAACCTTGGTAAAAGCCAAGATCCTGGATGCCTGTACCATAGCTGCAATGGTCCAAGATGGCATTGCATATCCTGCAAGTGTCAAATAATTTTCAATATTCCGTCATGGTGTGTTACCTTTAATAATAATAAAAAGAAAAAACACGCGAGAGTACAAGGTATTTCCCCCGCGTGCAACATTTCCTCCATGAAATAGGAAGCCTATAAGTATACAACAAATAAAGAAACAAGTAGCCAAGAGGTAGACAAGATGTATACAAAAGTATATACAAGAAGTAAACAAAAGTAGTAAGATCCAATCTTGTTTGCTATTTAGAATTATACAAGAAATAGAATACAATATGTATACAAGTAAATACAAGAAATAGATAGTAGGTATGCAAGAACGCTATATAGAAGAAATTAATAATAAGTTTCCGAAAAATAGACAGAAAAATCATACAAAAATAATTTTTAAATATACACAATAAATAAACAAAAACTATAAAAGCAGTAGACAAGAACTCTACAAAAAAGTAAATAATAAGTTAACCAGTCAAGAAGTAACCAAGATGTTTACAATAAGTACAGAAAAGAAGCATGAAAAAAAACGAGACAAGATATTTACAATAAGAAAGCATAAACTATACAAGAAGACAAAATAAGTTTATGGGGAAAACCTCAAGATATAGACGAGAACTTAAAATAGCATTGAAGTAAACAAGAGATATACAAGATATATATAAGGAGTAGAAAATACATAGGAAGAAGTAGACAATAAATATAAACACGTAGTCCAGATGACGTAGAATCAAAAGTGCGTACCATTTTTTAAAACTCTCAAACGTAGTATGCAAACAGATCAGGATGGATTCCAGGAATATCCATTCCTCTGACATGGAACGTTGCCTTCTGAAAAATTCTAAGCTCCGTTACCTTACATTGGCACCTGTAAATATAGCCCTTGATGATCTTAAAAAAAAACTTCTTTCTTTTCGATTCCCAGTAAAAGGTCTTTGCAGAGAGGGATACCCAAATTAAAACTTATAAAATGTCCTCCTTCGATGTGAATAAACATTGTCATAAACTCTGAAACAATATCTTTAAAGCAAAGTTCGTGCTCTTGATTAATCAAGAAATGGTATTTGGTCAATGTTGGAATAATTAAAAATCAATGATTAGTTGATATTTATTCCGACAGATGGCGCAAGTCATCAGCAACTTTTAATTGCATGATCAGAAGAGAGAGAGATGCCTTTTCCCCCTAAAGTTCATTTAATATCAAAAATTCACCTCAATCTAAATATCTCCTGGAAATTTACCTGTGTAACGGGATAAAGTTCTAGTTAGAATTTAATATTTTCTAGTTGTATACAGTAGATACTCCCATGAGAGACCATAATCTAAAAACATGGCTAAACTTTGGTCTCTTTTCAGAAACTCTGTCATGTCAGACCCAGTCATGAGGAGTATTTACACCGAAACAGTAGCAAGATATCACCTCTGAGAAAGACCTGATTTTAGCCATGTTATTAAGCTATGGAGTCTGTTTAACAGACATATATACATGTAAAGCACATGTGCTCCTGATCAGGATATGCCATTTTTAATATTGATTTCAACACCTGATCTTTTTATCTTTAATTTTTTTCTTTCGTTTTTTAATGTGCTAAGCGTATTTACGCAAGTTTGGCCTTAAATACCCATCTCTTGGTTTTTCGGGAAGCCATTGGGATCAAAAAATCTTTTTTTGGTCGCAATGGTTCAGCCTACTCCACGCTGACGAGCGCCAAAAGCGCGAAACGCGTTCGTGGATGGCTTTTCTTGATTTACCAAGAAATTGGGTTGGCCAAATATCAGGGAACAGGCTAAATCAATGTTAAGTTGATTTCTGTTCCACCAGATGGCGCTCTGCCTTCTGTAAAGCACATGTGCTCCTGGTCAGGATATGCCATTTTTAATATAGACATATAACATGATACGGAATGGCTGACATAATCTCCCTGCACACCACTATGCACATAAGTTTGCATGTCTAGGATAGTGTATGTAAATATGTGTTAGCTAGTGTGTTGGACGGGGAATTTTGACACTCAGTGGCGAGCCAAGTGGTGACCTTGAGTGATGAGTCATCCCATATTGGAACTCCCTCCCGCTAGACAACAGCTTGCTCTAAGCGCAGGAAATAACGGCGGGAATCACATCCTCTCTAATTGTTTATTATTCATTTTTTATCGGGGTTTCCTTTTGTCTCCTTATTTGTCCAACACTATTCTTGATTGAATCAAGTCGCGGTAATGGTTTCTTCTCGAATATTGTTTTTCGTTATTACATATTTTATGTTTTAGATAATAAAAGGCATATATTGGATTTTATAAAATATTTATTTTGCCAATATTTCGGCTGGCTGAACGCCAACCTTTATCGAGGCATTACATTTTTGTACACACAAACTCAGCGCCGCATAGTGTTATAATATCACAGTTGAAATCAATTAAAATACAGAGTAGGTGGGAGAAATTTGTGCATGAAAAAAAAATATTATAAAAAATGCAATCAAAAATGTAAAATATCTTAAAATATAAAAGGAAAAAAGTTCTATCTTATATTTAAAAAAAAAAAAAAATTGTAAAAAGTACATAAAAAGTACATAAAAGTACATAACATTTTATGTTTATATTACCTAAATATCACCTATCTAATATTTTATTTTTACTTCTATTTATTTTATATTTTAATGATATATATGTGTAATAAGTTGAGTGAGGTAGCCTCTTGTAGAATCCTGCCGGCTTAGATGTGATGAATAGTTGCTGTCGACTTATCTGTGATGAGATCCTGTCGACTTTGATGTGATAAAGAGTTGCTGTCGACTTATCTCTGATGAGATCCTGTCGACTCTCGCTATAAGCTGTGGTAACCGGTGGTCAAACCTGTAGTAGCCGAGAGGGACAGTCAGGGCGCGGAGAGTTTTCCAGTACCTCTCTGCACTTTGGAAGACCTTTAACAGTTTTCACAGAGTACAGGCAGTCGTGGTCGAGGCAGAGTGGAAAGCACACACATAAAACGAAGAGACACAGCTGTAGTAGGAAAGTTCCATGAACAGATAGGAGTTGAGCTAAGCAAGATGGAGATTTAGAGTATTTCTTACTGTTTTACATGGTGATGAGGTGGTCCTGGCTATAAGCGACAAGGGCTCGCGCCGACGGTGAAGAGACTAACTGTGGACTAACTCTCTAACCATGGTCGGCTAAAAACCGAGGTGTTTATATACCATCCCCGAGGAGGGGGGGGGGGGGGGGGGGAGTTGGACTTTAAACGTCTGCGGCATTCCGCACCCTTGGACCAGATGGCAACGGGCTGCCGAATTCCTTTTCAGGGTTATTGGATTTCTCTCTCGATTTTAGACGTTTTTGAACTACTCAATCTTGCTTTAACTTAGCTCTTAATCTATTACATAGTTTTATTTATTTGTCTTTAATTTGTACAAAGTACATTACATATGGTGATGCAATGACACAGATTAATCATGCGCATAATTATTTATAGATGTGTTTCTATATACAACATGACAATCTTGTTATAAGTAATTATACAATATAGGATTGTTGGTTTAAATTACCATATATGTTTTATAATTAATATTTTTGTGTTGTATATTGAGAGTAGGAAGGGAAACTTTCTAACAAACAAGGCTACCATGTTCAGGGCCATTGTCCCGAGGGTTGTATGCTCCCAGGGTGAGATTTCTTACAGGGCCCCATCCCACCTCTTTTAACTAAGCTTTTACTATTATCCACATCGAGAACAATATAATAGAGAGTTTTAAATGGTTATTTTAGGGACCATTATGATTGTCTTCCACTTTGTGTCTTCTTGTGACTCTTCCTCTGATCAACCGCCCGATCATCAGGTGGCTTTGCTCCTGGTCTATTTCCCCCCTGGAGGTTAGATTAGGTCTGTATCTATATATATATATATATAAAATTGAATGTCTGTGTGTGTGTCTGTGTGTGTGACAATTTGACAATTAAACATTATTTATTGTCTTCTAGACAATGTTACATATCAAAGAGAGAGAGAGAGAGAGAAGAAAATATATACAAAAAGAATTAAATATATACATATATAATATACAAATTTACAAGGGGGCTAAAAGTAGGAGACCTCGGCGCTGGAGGGTCCTGGACCAGGCGATGAGCGGGTCCTCTACCGCTTCTCCGAGCCCAACCTGGACAAAGTAGCGATAGATTCGCAACTTTGCCGACGCCAGGATGGAAAGGGCATCGTCCTCAAGGCCGGACCCGCCGAAGATCCAAGCCTGCAGGTCAGGGGGCCGCCCTATGATGTTGAAGGCCTCTCTGATGAGAGGCCTGATGGAACGGCAGCACCAGTAACGGTGGCCGAGGGAGCGGTCGATGGACCCGCAGGCAGGACAGGAGGGGCCGACCGAGGCAGGATGGGCCGGATGGGGCAGGGCGTGGAGGGCTAGCTTGAGAGCTGCGTCGGCCTCGTGACCCGAATAGGCGCAGCGCCGCAGCGAGGCCCAGTCGATCCTGGATGGTGGATTGATGGTGGGCGTCCATCTCGCCAGGAATCTGGAGATGGGCGTGGCGGCGAGGCGCGGACGATCCAGGGCCCGTCGGGCCGAGCGGGTCGTGAGGCCGTTGAGGAACGGCGTAGCCGTCCCTCGCAGCACCACGGCCGCAGCTAAAGAGCTAGATGAGGGTGCAGACTCCGCCCCGAAGCCCACGGCGTTCTCGAAGGTCAGCCTCCGACAGAAGGCGCCCAGGGCCGCGGCGTCAGTCAGGGCCGAGCGCGTAGGGCGGGCGATGAGGTGTTCCTCCTCGATGAGGTCCCGGACTCGGGCTCCGCTCCAGCGGGCGGGGGCCAGGAGGTCGGGAGGGCGGAGGAACCGGCAGCCGCCGATGTGTGTGTGTGTCTGTGTGTCCTCTATGGATTCGAAAACCATACATCCAATCGCCGTGAAATATTGGGATATTATTAGGTGTATCTCCGGAAAGGTTTACGAAAAATAATATCTTGAATATCTTTAATATCCTTAGAGTTATTTGCAGATTTGTAGCTTTAACTCGCAAGCAGCGCCACCATTGAGACGGAGATAGGCTTTTTCAAGAGGGGGAGTAATGTTAGGAGAGAGGAGCGCGTCTCGAGGCGGGTGCTCACGTGTCACTGTTAAAAACCTATTTGTTTTGGCTACATCTTTTCCCGTGGACTTAACGATAACTTTTCTAAAACTTATTTCAAATTTCATGTATAATTATTTTTACATCATTTAGTTTAGTATAATTATTTACTATAATTTCCTATCGTTCAATTATTATACTTTTTGTTCTTAAAGATTATTTAAGACAATAATCTTTAATATTAGAAAGTGCTTTGCCAAAAGTTTGGAGTGGGGCAGACCCCGTGCGAGAATGGATTCGCCCGGCCGCCGGCCGACAGTCAAAGTACCCACCGACCAATCAGGGCAGAGTTGGTGACACAGCTATGCCAAGTAGACAAGAAAAAAAAGCCTCGCGGGAGCTTGCCCAAGATGACCTCCGGGAACTTCGTCCATCTTCCATAAACGACCATGAATTTATTCAACCTTATCGAGTATTTTTCAAGGGACCGGGAAAAAATGTTCACTAGATAAAACGATGATTTTGTAATGTAGAAAATTAGGAAAGACAAAATTCAGAATGACACGGCACACAGGGACCGGGAAAAAAGATCACTTTATCAGTTTCAAATTATCAAAATATATCTATTTCTTTTTATAAGTCTATAGAGAATTGTTTTAACAAATGTTCGTTAGACAGACCTTTACTCGGGTACCGATTAATATTGAATTTATTCAACTTATCGAGTATTTTTCAAGGGACCGGGAAAAAATGTTCACTTTATCGAGAGATTCGTTAGACAAACCTTTACTCGGGTAAAACACGGGCAAATGTTCGTTAGACAAACCTTTACTCGGGTAACCTCGGGCGAAGCCGGGTACGTCCGCTAGTAGTTTATAAAGGTGGCCGCTATGATGTAATCTGTGAATAATTCATAGAATGTAAAAAGAAAGGTTATCATCATGATTATTTATGTTTTATATATAGAGATAGCTCTAGTTAGGCTGTAGATATATAGTTGATAGATAGGCCATAAGTTAGGAAGTTTCCTCTATTAAAATTAATATAATTAATTGTTCATCTTTGTATTCTGATTTCTAATGAGGAACAAAACATCCGTCGCTCATGGGGTTTTTATATCGCCTCCATTTATATTTTATACACAAATTTATCTCTCTATGATGGAAGAATGGATTAAACCATGTCAATTTTTAACAGCCACCGCCCAAGATCAAATCGACCATTGGCAACTTTTTTTTCTAAAAAAAAAAAAGGACCTCTGGCATACTTGTGAGTGCAAAAGTCGAAATTCGCTTTCTACATGTATAGACATGTGGCGCACTTACAGTAAAAACAGTTACTATCTATCAACAATGATTACCATGACCTGTACCAAGTGTGTACTCGGGATAAGTAAAAAATATAAATGAGTAATGTCCGTGCGTGATGTTTTCAAGTGTTGTTGGAAGTTGAGATATTTTTGGAGTGATTGTTTATGATCTCAAGTGTGACCGAAATCCAAAATTTTTATCTCAAACCCGCCTCGGAGTTTTTTTTTTTTTAATAAGACACTGATAATCTAAATGGGGGTAAACAGAACAAAGAGAAATGGAAAAGAATCAGATGGTTACATTAAGACAAAAAGTACTTCCTGATCAAGTGAATCCCGCGCTATAAAACCCAGGAGCCTTATAAAAATGAGTCAGCTCTAGATGCATGAATTATCTCCTCCGGTGGAAGAAGTAAAAAACGGTAGCTAATTAAGGAACACGTCATCTGCTTGGCACTTCCGGTCAGTGAATCACACGACCGGAAATCGTGCCGCTATAAATGGACATTTGAATGGGATGAGTTATCTCTTGGCCACTACGACATTACCTTATATGGTCTTTTTAGTGGCCGGAATTACACCGGAGAGAATCGAATTTGTGTTGATATTGTTCGCCCAAATATTGCAATTTCTGTTTTAATTTTTCTATTTAAATTGTAACCTCTCCCCATATTCCCCTGACATAACTCCAACGACTTTTTTAATTTTATACAATAATCATATAGTATGATAAAAACAATATAGGTTGAGATGAACCCTAAATTTTGAGGAAACTTGTAAATATTTATTATATATATTATAAAACGAATATAAATATCTAAAAAGGCATATATAAAGAATTTTTAAAAATGTATTTATTTACCAATATTTCAGTTGACTGAACGCCAACCTTTGTCAATAAGGTATTTATTTGATGTAAACAACAAACTCAGCGCCACATCTATGCATTATACGTCTATGCTGAGATGATATTTGAAGCAGATTGCCTAACTATAACATATTATTAATATTTATCTCGATTTTTTCCAGTCTTTGCTTGTAATTCCAAAGTGGTTTGAGATAGAAAACCCTGATTTTTTGTATTCTTTCCTCTTTTTAGGTCACAAACAATCACTGAAAAAAATAAATCCTCAACTTGCAGCAATTTCCGAGTTGAAATCGTGTATCACAGACAGACGGACAGACAGACACCGTATTTACATAGATAATTTTCAATATAAATATACAAAAAATGCGTCTTTAGAAATTAGAGATTATTAGTAGCTCACCTTAAAGAGGTAGATTGTGTACTTAATTGAGTTGTTACTTTCTTTAGCGTTCTTCAATAAAATTAAATTAGGGATTATTAGTAGCTCACCAAGCTCACTAAGCTCACAAGAGGTAGATTGTATTTAATTGAGTTGTTACTTTTAATTTTATTGAAGAAAGCTAAAGAGAAAGAAAGGTAACAACTCAATTAAATACAATCTACCTTTAAGGTGAGCTACTAATAATCCCTAATTTAATTTTATTGAAGAACGCTAAAGAAAGAAAAGTAACAACTCAATTAAATACAATCTACCTTTAAGTTGAGCTACTAATAATCCCTAATTTAATTTTATTGAAGAACGCTAAAGAAAGAAAAGGAGTTATAACTTTAGCTGAAGTTTTTATTAAGCCCCACAATTGATAATTTTTTTCTTGCAGAGCCCCCCCTCTGCATCTGGAAATAGAGTCGAATGTCTTTTTAAAATGAAAATTCTTGGACCGTCGCGGCAGTCTCCATGTTGTGCCGCCATTAGCAACATTTCAAGGGTATCCATCCGATATTTTAGGATAATCAGTAATATTTCTTTCGTAATGGACTGGAAAAAAGGAAAGTTGGAATATAATTGTAGCTTCCAGATTGACGAGAGCAACAATCATCATTAATATCTATCCCAAACAAATTACACTTAATGACCTCGAATTATACACCACACACACACGACATGTCAATCTTGAATTAGGTTACCGGTCATTTTTAGGACTTTCACTTTTGAAGAACTTCTCAGACAATATATAAAAATTGAATTCGTTCTATTTTTTTATTTGGAGGGATGGATATATTATTATAATAATTTTGAGATAAACTTATTTTTCACATAATAATCAAACGGGGACAGAATTTTGAACTTTGTATATAGTTCATGAGAAAATTGTCAAAAAGTAGTCATATCTAACTCTCAAGATTAACTTGTCTATTTTGATGAGTTCTTGTTGAGGTTTTGATACAAGATGTATTTGAGACTGGACTTGTTTAACACTATTGTTTTTCAAATAAATTTCTACGTGTAGTGAAATGAAGAGAGCTACTTGTACTTAAATTCGCTAAACAGGATTTTGCCTTTGTTTCCTTGTCCTTTAAGCATTGTTCGAAGCAAAATTATTTGCAAAACTTCTACAATTACAGAAACATCTCTTTCCATGGTTTGGTTAAACACCATCAACAAGAATTCAAGTACAGAGACTATATAAGCGGAAATAATAATACAATAGTTGTAGCTTAGATCTGGTGGATTGAATTGGTGAAATCTCTGGAAGGATTTATCACTGATAAGCCTTCACTGGTAAGTCTTACGAGAAGGGCTGCCGTTCTGGATCCACTTGTAGAGCGGGCATTCTCTAGTTATTGTTAGAATATAGAGGAGAGATAGGGTTGCGACCATTTGGGATTTTGAACAGTGGGAGCTACATGGTCTCCTCCGTCTTCCTTGAGACTGCCTCCTTGCTCTCTCAGCTCAACATTCGCTTATGTTTTTCCCTCCCAATTTACATATTAATCATTAAGTTTTACTATATTTTAAAGGTATAAATTCGATAAATAGTAACACCGAGCTAAAAGTTCTCTTTTTATTAGTATTTTACCTTGTAATATTTCTTGTCTAAACAGTAAAAACTGTTATGTCATACTGGCGAGTTTGTCACATTCCTTAGAAATATGAAATATGAAATTGTTTATTTTTGAAGGATCTACATGCTTCGGGATCTCCACATTCCTGGAATGTTTTATGTCCCGTAGGCCCGGTTCTTCCGGACAGGTCTGGACGGAAGCTTCCTTCTACCATCCGCTCGGCTCCACAAGCTCTTCCTGTTGGCTTGACTTATCTAATGGGAGACGCTCTCGCCATTTCTTGGTACATATTCCTTTATTCAGGTTAGTTTCTGATTAAATTCCTATTAATAAATCCATTTAACGGTGTTAGAATATGTCTCAGTTCTAGGAGACTTCGATATACAGGGAGAAAAGGGGCCTGATAACACAGGCTGTGGCCTCTTAACATAGGTTCAAGTACTGGGTAACTATGAGATCATTCATTTATGATAGGTGTTTCTATTTTATCATATAGGTTTTATTCAGATTTTTTTTTTACCAAAGCTGACATCTACAAGTTAAGGCATTAGTTTATCAACAGACAGTTTACGAGTTTTCTTCTTTAGCGGTTTGTAAATATCCGTCTTTTAAGATAACTTTCCGCTTCGTGATAACGCCCGGCATCTTAGCGGACACAAGCGGATGTCTCCGGGATTTCCAACTGACGCGCGAACTTGACTAAGTTGGAAGACCCGTAGGATGCATCCGGGAATCCCGTAACATGCTAGAAGCCGAGGATTGTATCTTTAGAGGGGATTAGAGAGGAATGACTCGTTGTATCATAGTTTGAAATACACTTCATCGCCAACATGAACATTTTTCCCAATTAGCTCCTCTCCAGTAAAATGACACCTCTCTCTAAAGGATAACATCTAGTTGCGGTAGAGGCAAAGTGTTTTAGAGAGGATTAGATAAATATATAGGAATGACTTACTATCACAGTTTTAAAAACACTTCATCCCCAAAATTTACCGTTTTTACCAATTAGTTGCTCTTGGGTAAGAAAACACACTCTCTAAAGGACAATACCTAATTGTGGCAAAGTGTTCTTTAGAGAGAAGTGTCGTCTTATTAGAGAGCAACAAAATAATAAAAATGTAATTTTTGGTGATAAAACTGTCCTTTGTAGGAGGTGTCCTCTAGTGAGGTGGCTGCTTATTGAGGTTCTACTGTATTATTCTAAAATACATCTTGTCTGCTGCTTTTAGAAAGAATCCTTATCATTTTTGGGGCGAACTTACTAAATGTGGTTGAGCAAACTATTTTCTTTAAGCTTCTATCTTTAATTTATTTTAAAACTTCTATTATAACGATAATGAAATACTTGTTGAATATATTGAGAGATTTCTCTAGTGAAATCAAATACTGGCTGAAGACTTGGCAAGGATGTATCCTGACCCTCCACCATTGCGTTATTTGATAATTTTCCAGAGAATTCAGATTTTCACGTAAATGGGATGTTGAATTTATGAGCTTGAAAATCGTCCTCAAGATTGAATTCTGACAACTAGAAACAAGATTTGACATGTTTTGATCAACGAGAAACAAGATTTGACATATTTTGATTTGTTGATGGTTGACTAAACATTGTCTTTATTACCTGAAGTTTGGAAATCATAGATAAGGCACCTACATACTGAGCTGGCAACAGCTTAGAATATGGAAATATGTTGCCTAACATGTCGCATCAAGAACATGACAATAAAAAACAAAATGTTTCACTCTACGTTATCCAAAGTATTTAGACAAAGAACGGATTTCATCACGTAGCTTTTGGTACTCTGATACAGGAGGTAGATGGCCAGCGCCGCGCAAAACAATCCTTTTTTTAACCCACCATACTTCTAGAGCCATATGAACCAACCAGTAGAGAGAAGGTGAAAGATATACCGATAATATAGGAATAAAGACAATTTAGCGCAATCTTTTTTTTTTTTTTTTGAAATCAAGCAACCGTCCATAGTCCGCGATGGAAAAACATTGGGAGGGTCTGGCTCAGCAATAGTGAACCTTCCGAGCGATTTCACCAGTTTAATCTACCAGACATATTGAATTGGTCTGCTCTTATACAGCCAGAAATTTGAATACATTCTCAGTAAAGGTATTTAAGTATAATATAGATCTAAGCTTTGAGCACAATCGATATACAAGCTGTTGTGTGTGAAAATCTGAAGGAAAAAAATGTTTTCTCACAGATTCAATCCTCCAATTCGCCAATATCCTCAGAACGTTGACAACAGCCTGAAGTCGTTAATATTCATGAGGCTCATCTACCGCACTTGACATCGAACAATGTTCCGTAGTTACGAAATCTCCTAGCAACCTACCAGACTCTTCATGTTGTTACCACCTTCTAGGCAACTGAGTCAACCTAACAAATATCTAATGTGGCCTTCAACAGCCGCTGCACGGACTTCGGCCAAGGTCACTTGATGTCCACTTCCTGGCCTTGTCTTCAGCAACAACACGGGGCCGTCAGTGAGGACCAGAGTTTCTTGACCTTTGAAAGTCTCCTATTTTATACAATGATTATCCAACCATTACTGGATTTTTATGTGTTTTTTTTTTTCAAAGTATGTCGAAAACGGATACAGTAAAGTCAGTTTTCTTTGAGGGAACACAGCATAAAAACACGGTTAAACCTGGGTTTCCCCTGGAAGTGGTTTCTCATTAGAGACCTTTATTCGGTTGAAAGACTCCTCATGACTTTCCATGCCTGATATGACAGAGTCTCTGATAATATACCGCATCCAGAGGAGACCGGGTTGATCCATAGAAGCATAGGGCGCCTCTCCCTTCAAAATAAACGTCAAAACCTGATGCCCTCGATCACGGGACACGGGATCTAATGGAATCTTCACAATCTACCAAAGAGGTGTTTTGCTGGCAAGGTGGCTGGACCAAATCTATGGCAAGACCGGGTATAGTTATGTCCAAGGCTATGACATCTCATAAGAGGCTATTGTAGTCTAGCTTTGATCCGATTGTGTAACCCTACTCCATTTTCTATTTATTACTCTTATTTCGCATTGCTCAATATTATAAGAGTTATATTTATAATTGTATATGTAATTCTACTGTCCTCAAAGCTTAGGTCCATAGTTCTTCTAAAATACCCATTCAAAGAGTCTATCAACAGTATCACTATAAAAGGAAGTTCCAAAAATGCAATATAACAGCGGTATGGTAGATTAAACTGGCGAAACCGCTGAGAGGGTTCACCACTGATGAGCCAGGCCCTCTCATTAATTTTTCCATTGCAGTAAGGGCAGTAGAAATTGTTTAATATCAAAAAGAATCTTACGCCTTTAAAATAGTTTCGAATATTATAAAAGATTACTATTTTTTTTATATATACTTTCTACTTTCTACCTTCAATTCAAATCTCCCTTTCTCAATCTCTTTCTCCTTGGTATGTGGATTTAAGTCAGTTAAGTACTTTAATCGGTTTCTTATATAGAAGTACTCTTGTGCCCATCCCGATATACTAAATCACTTCGACACCCTACAAACATGTATTGCCTATGGATCAACAACAAAGCCTTTTAAAATACATTTCTTATTCTAAGAAAAAGGCATCTCCTTATCGTGAAACTGAAAGTTGCTGATGGCTTGCGCCATCTATCGGAATAAATATCAACTATTCTCGTTGATTTCTTATTCTATAGACTCGTCCCGGATATAACGATGGAAAGAATCAATATGTAAATAAGTAATCAGCTATGCACAGTCTTGGTGGGGAGATATCTTCTAGTCATCGTTTCCATTTTCAAAACACGAAATTGTCAGATTTATTGCTGAACTGCAGAGTTTTATTAACACATTTTTCAACTCGTTTTAAACACGTAGAACTTGAAGTACACGTAAAGCTCTCATCGACCAATGAGAGAAAATCTTATAAATCTTTAACGTATTACTCTAATATCAACTATGAATTAAAGCTAGGCTAAAGGTGACAATGTTAACCATCATGTATGGTGTGTATCCATGTTTGTCGCTAGGTAGATACTACCCTGGTGTCAAACCATCATCACTACATAGTGCGCCGTTCTAACATCGACAAACAAGTGTGATGCGACCTGTCATCAGGTAGAGTTGTCATCTACTCGCGTTCACGGGAACATACGAGCTGTCGACAACTCAGGTTAACATACGGCTCACGACCACAATCTCTCTGAATAAAAGACACCTGGTATAATACAGGCTGATTTTCTCCAAAACTGACATATCTAGACGTCAACACCTACGGCAGTCTATCTTAAAACTCAGTAATAGCACACTTGGGTATAATATACTTTATAAATATTATATTTAAGATCTAATTGTTAATTTTGATGCACTTTTGTATGTAAAATAAAGTCTGAATTGGTAGCTCAAATATCGTCGATAGGTATGGGAACAAACCACAATACATACACACAAAGTTTTCTTATTTATTTATATAAATATATAAATGTGATGAAAGAGGTATTTCATCGTCAAATAAGCATTTAAAGATTACTGAACGCCATATTTCTGAATAACTATCAAATAATTAGTTTCACACAAGACATTAACGCGCCATTTATGTACAAGAAGTTACTTGAACAGTTAGACTGATGGACAGCCCGGGTGGCTAGCATTTGATGCTGGAGGAACCCGGGTATGCCTAATTCTCTATACATGAAATGTCACTATTTAGATTTTTTCAAATAGGGCAACGTTCTATTATTTTATTTGAAAATCATGCGACGTAGTGTAATTTCTTTATTTAATTTTATTCCTGAGTATTGGTCAAGTAACCTCTCTTTCATGATTCATCAATAAAAACTAAACTCCTGCTCGTAGCGCAGTATGTAGGATTTCGACCCACCATGGAGTCTCTAAACGTTTCTTTTATCAAGTAAAAAAAAAAGATATTTTAAAGCCAAATTTGCGTAAGTAAGCTTTAACATATGCAAAAGATTTAAGAAATAGAAAATATATATATCAGGATTTTCCTTTTCAATCATTGTCTAATCTTCTTATCGTATCTTAAGCTTCTTTTGCATATGTTGCTCATGCAAATTTGACCTTGAATATATATTGGATAATGAACTCTGCGTTGATTGGCTGATTAAGGTCATGTGATAGTTTATAACCAAACAACGGGCGGACACTATGTATATATACCTATAAACATATATACAGTTTAAAAATGAAGGTCGCCTCTCCTGTCAAAATAGACGCGCTAAAAACTAACCGTCATCTATTGCCCGTCTCCGAAAACTAGCGGACTCAAGTCGATGACAAAGCCACAACACCAGCTTCGATAAATTGAGAAGCGCCCACCTGGTGAGCAGGCTTTGTCGTCGACCTGAGGCCTTTGCGGAGATAGTCAATAGTTGGTGTTTAATTTTTAGCGTCTATTTTGACGGGAGAGGCGACATTTATTTTATAGATCAATATCCTCTCGGCAAAATTTCAATCCATATATACAGTATATATATTAACACAAAGCAATAACGCGCCATCTATACATATAAAATAATCCTTTCATTTTATATGTATAGATGGCGTGTTATTGCTTTGTGTTAATTTATGCCTAACTGGCCTTGTCTTTATTGCTTGCGGAAGAGCATTGCTCGATGCAAATATTTGAATGTAATTCTACTGTCCTATAAGGTTATGTACATAGTTTTCTTGAAAACCATTTCTGAGATTCCATCCTTCAGTGCTGCGTATATAAGCAGAATCGTCCACTACAGTATTAGAGCTCTGAGAAGCGGTCTGGTGGATTAAATTGGCGAAACCGCTGGGAGGGTTCACCACTGATGAGCCAAGCCCTCCCAATATATTTTTTCATCGCAGTAAGGGCAGTAGAAGTTTGTATTATGTATAAAAGAAACATTCGTGCTGTTAAATCCTTTCATTTTACAGTATATATGTTGTAATGTTTGGAACCGACATCGTCGCAGTGGGCTCCTCGCCCAACATTCAGTCACGGGCCAGCGCACTAGCCTGAAGACAAATGAAGACCACGCGCATAGGAATATGGTTACCTCAGTTTAGAAGGGACAGCACCCGGGAAGGTGAAGTGGATTATGGGAGACCTAGGATCGCTCTGGTCAATCGGGCAGCATGACAACCACTGCCTTGTCTTCTCCCTATTTCTATTGGCTCAGAAGGAACCCAGCTTATATTGTTGCACCAGGTTGCGGCTTGGCAGACTCTTCAAACTTGGTCCTCCCTGTGCTGGGTCTTGTATCTTACCAGAACGTGTTTCAATCATCCTACCAATTTATATAAGGGAATAATGAGATAAGTCTACTTTAAGTAGCCTCCAGAATGATTTATTTATTACTCACATCAAAGAGAGCAGTGAAGTCACACAGTGTACCTAAATACAAATGATGATTCTATAATACATATATTCTGTTTATAATGCATATATTCTGTTTAATAAAATAAATAAATATAAAATATAATTTTGAATTTAAAATATATGAAAAATAATATTACAAATTAAAATAAAATAGGTTCATTAGCCATGATGCAACAATATGCTAATAGTGACGTCAGAGAGGGCGGACTTTGTTGTCCAATCATCGCATGTCCATATCTTCCCTGAGTTGCTCGGACAATGTCAACGACCTATTATTCGACCTTACTGGGTGTTGCGCCCTTTTCCAGGGGGTATCTTTATTGAACGCCATTTTGAAGTTACCACAGGCTTGGTGTTTCTATGTAAAATATTTCTATGTACGAGGTGTGTTCAAAAGGTATCGCGACTTTTGAATTTTCGCGGGTTACGTATATTCGAATTTCGATCTTTTTGTGGCTTAATGTTGGTACTCATGTCTCTCACTTATGCCGACAAGTTCGGCCATTTTGAATGTTCACTTAATTGTTGACAGCTGCTTTGCTTGCAGGTGTTTTGGATCGTCTTCGATTTTTACCTATTAAAAAAAATGGATCAAAGAACCTGTATCAAATTTTGTGTGAAAAACGAAATTAAGTGCGCGGATGCATTCCGAATGTTGACTGTGGCATACGGAGAAGCTGCGTTGGACCGAAGCAACGTTTATCGGTGGTACAAAATGTTCTCAGAAGGCCGAGAAGATGTGAACGACGAAGAGCGTGCCGGACGCCCAAGCACTTCAACAACAGACTAAAAAATTAATGAAGTGGAGAAAATGATATTGGCCAATCGTCGAATCGCCGTTAGAGAAGTTGCTGAGGACCTAAACATATCGATTGGCTCGTGCCATTCGAATTTTATCAATGATTTGGGCATGAGACGGGTCGCCGCGAAATTCGTACCAAAATTGCTCAATTGCGACCAAAAACAGCATCGCATGAACATTGCTAATGAGATGTTGGACTCTGTCCGCGACGACCCAAATTTGCTCCAGAGGTTCATAACTGGTGACGAAGCGTGGGTTTATGGTTATGACGTGGAAACCAAAGCTTAATCATCTCAATGGAAGCTGCCGCACGAACCAAGACCGAAAAAAGCGCGCCAAGTTCGGTCGAATGTGAAAGTTTTGCTGACAGTTTTCTTCGATTGCAGGGGCGTGGTGCATCATGAGTTCTTGCCGCAGGGTAGAACGGTCAATAAGGAATATTACCTGCAAGTTATGCGCAATTTGCGCGAAGCAATCCGACAGAAACGCCCGGATTTGTGGAAGAACAAAAATTGGCTTTTGCACCACGATAACGCCCCTGCTCACACATCGTTGCTTGTGCGCGACTTTTTGGCCAAAAACAACACACTAATGATGCCGCAGCCACCGTATTCCCCAGATCTGGCCCCCTGTGACTTTTTCTTGTTCCCTAAACTGAAGAGGCCCATGAAAGGACGACGTTACGCTACGCTTGACGAGATAAAGACGGCATCGAAGGAGGAGCTGAAAAAGATTTTTAAAAATGATTTTTTGAAGTGCTTCGAAGATTGGAAAAACCGTTGGCACAAGTGTATAATATCTCATGGGGATTACTTCGAAGGGGACAAAATAGGTATTCATGAATAAATAAATAATTTTTGAAAATAACAAAAGTCGCGATACTTTTTGAACACACCTCGTATATATATACATTATATTAGTAAATTAAATTTTATTGCCATCTATCGTTAAAATTTTACACAAATTAAATTTCTGGCAATGAGTTTCTTTTAAATATCATCAAATATTATCTCTACAGACCAAGCCCTCTCATTCAATAACTCATATCATTGCAATAAGGTCTGTAGAGATAATATTTGATGATATTTAAAAGAAACTCATTGCCAGAAATTTAATTTGTGTAAAATTACAACATTATATATGTACAAAAAATATAATACGACATATATATATATGTGAACCGATTAAGGATATATATTTTTAATTAAAAATAAAATCTCTCGAACTTTCCTAAAAAAAAAAGGAAATTCCAAAAATATCAAGGATAATTAAATATAATATTTTCCCCCTTGTACTTGATGCATGTCCTATCTTGTCATCCAAATGCTGGCATTGGCCATGAATTTGTGCCAGGCCATCACCACCGAGGAATCCCCGACATTGCGCAAGGGGGTGATTCCCGACAGTAGGGACAGTTGACCCCGAGCTGACCTACGGGAATGAAGAAGCAGGGATTGCGCAACGGGCGGCAACCCCGCACGGCAGTGGACCTGTGGTGGTGGTTCACCTCGTCCAATCGTCACATCCTTGTCTGCTGCTCCTTTGACAGCAAGAAGGAATTGTCGACGTTCTCGGCAACCACCTACGTCAATAATGCCATATAGGATGTTTGCTCTTCTCAGCGACATTCTTTATTTATGGACTCTTACGGAAGTGTATGAGGATGTTAGATGAAATATATCTTTTGTTCAGTAATGATTGAGATATGCTAAACTGTAGGATTATGAGAATACCAAAATATGTTTAGAGATCCCGATGGTTAAAGATTTTAGATTTCAATCTTCCAGCAACGACGTTTCATGTTGTTTTCAACATGGTTTGCTTGAATAAAGTGTTCAACTCTTCTCTTGCTGTTGTTAAATACCAATATGAACCAAAAGATTATAAAAGCCTCTTTCTTGATGTAACCAGGATTCCTGGAGCGTTCAAAATCAGTCACCAACTATAAGGGAATCAGTTTATTTAGCCAGTATGCAATAAAGAAACCTCTCTCACTTTTATGTATTCACTAGCCGAATGACCCGGGCAACGCCCGTGTTTTACCCGATTGAATGTTTTGATTCAAATACTATTTGTTACAATTATAAATTGGCGCCTTAAATAAATGCATATTTTAGTTAATAACTATTGCCTATGTGCTTTATCTGTCTATGTACTGTTGGCTTCCGTAGGCATCTCTTACTGGGAAAAAGAAACAGAGGATTCCATTTGGTTATTAACTATATGCATTTATTTAAGGAGCGACCCGCTCCAACACAATAGTTACAGAAATGAGGGGGGGGGGGGCAAAGGTGGCGTGATCGTAGCCGACCAATAGGAGGGCGCCATTCCAAAAAAAAAAAGCAAACCGTGACAGAGGCCACGCATGACGCTCGTAACTGTATATAGAATACGTTACAAACGAAAAATTGCAAATAACGAGGAATTTATGGTGATCTTTTTTTGGATTCCTGTTAATATATAGATTTAAGAAATCATATTGATATATACACTATGTTATCAAAATTCAAAACTATTTTAAAGGCGTAAGATTATTTTTGATATTAAACAATTTCTACTGCCTTTACTGCAATGTATTTTTCCATTGCGGTAAAGGCAGTAGAAATTGTTTAATATCAAAAAGAATCTTACGCCTTTAAAATAGTTTTGAATTTTGATAACAGATGGCGCGCTAGTGCATCATATATACACTATGTGTTTTTGTTTTTAAGATTCTTAACAAAAAGTTTTGTTTTCTATTTGAAAAAGGACACACCTCGGCCTGATTTAAGATATTTATTTCGGTGAATAGCATCCTCCTTCGCCAGATATGCAAATTAGATAGAAAAATAATTTCTATCCCTGTCTATTTCTAGCACTTGAAAATTTTAGTATTAGAGTAATTGTTGAGGAGATAGTCTTCTGAATTACCTTTAAACTTTGTTTGGTGATCTTTAATTCTTGTGTTTATTTCACGTCCTGTTTCATCTATATAATTTTTATCGCATTTAATGCACTTTATCCCATATATTGCCTTATATATTATGTATAATTTACCTTTATTTATGCTATTTCTTGGCGAAAATTATCTTTTTCCAGGAGTATACCAAATTTTGCACTTAAATCTTGTTAAAATCCGAGTTTATCTATTTCTGTAACAAGTGTTACCTTATTTTTATCACTAAGCCTTTGTTTATAGAAACTGAACGACTTCTGATCAGCCCTCTCTACCATGGCAAAATAAGAATCGATATTTATACATGTTCTGTTGCTGAAGACATGTTGGTGATGTCGTTGGGAACTCTACCATCAGCCAGCCAATCATTGCGAATGTACAAGTTCTTCTTCCTTATCTCCACTCAATCAAGGTCTGAATGAAGTAGAATGCTTCTGCCTTTGTCATTAAGACTGGGAGCACTACTCAGTATCAGGCCGACTTAGCTCCAAAAGAAATGGCCGCCTCTGACATGAGGAGTACAAACACTGCTCATCCTGTATCCCTGGATTAGGAGCCCTTACAGGGTACTATCAGCCGGGCCAGCTGAACCCAGGTTTTTTAGTGAGCTTGTTACTGTTCCCCCTCCTCCTTTTTCATCCGGGCTTGGGACCGGCAAAGGCGGAGTTGAATGTACAAGTAATTTTAAATTTATTTAACTGAATCATATATTATATTTAAAATTTTAATTTGTAAATATTTATTGCTCACTCTTAGATATAATTTTGCCCGTTGAAGAGCGAGAACTCGAAAGTTCGCAGTTTTTTTTTTATAACAAACAAACTTATTGCGAAAGGTTTTGATCTCCTTTTGATCTTTCTGTAATATATATTATATATAGCTATAAAGAGATACGTACCTATACAAAACAGTTTAACGCCAATATATACATGTAATTATATTCAATATATTAGAACCCCCTTCTCTGAAAAGGCCACCTAGTTACAGAGCCAAAGTATCCTTTAGACGGAGGTGTTCTCCTATCGGAAAGTTAAAATATAATAAAAAATGATAATTGTGGCGATGAAAACTGTCCTTTGTAGAGAGGTGGTCTCTCATGGAGGTTCTACTGTATATATGTTTCATATTTAAGAAAATATTAAGCTGTGAAGGTAGAACGACTTTAACAATTTTACCGCAAATGTTTCTTTTGAACGAAAATTCGTAATTTATTTTAAGGAGAAATAACGACTATTTCTATCCTTAGGGATGAAGTATGAAAGGATGAATTGTGAAGAGTAATGATAAACAGAAAAATAAAAGTGTCCAGGGATGGGAATGATTGAAAGCTTATCGGATGAATGGTTCAAAAAATCCATATTTTCTAGGAAAATTTCCACGTCAAATAATCTCTAAAGTATACATTAGTATACAAGTTTTTAATTGTAAAGGCTGAGAGATATTTCTATACATAGAATTTGTGTCTGGAGAGTTAACATACCTTTCTCTCACAAAGGTTCGGCCCACCTCAAAACAAACCAAAAAACATGGCTACTGCCGTCGAAGCAGACGATAATTAAAACGCTCCGTTGCCAGATCCAATCTAGGAAAATTACATGGTCCAAAGTGACAAAACCCTTTCTCCTGGCGCCACAGTGTTCCTTCACCGAGAAAGAACGGCGCTATTAAGTGAACTCATCATACGAGGATCCTCTTCATGGAACTTTTCTTTAAAATCTAATTGCAAAATATTTAGTTTTTGTTGTTGGTTCGTGTGGACGTTCTTTTCATGAGAGAGTGACATTTTGATTATTTTTTCTTATCAGAAAAAAAAAATTGACATTTTAAATACGTTTTAGTTTTTTTTTTTTTTTTTACCAAATTGTATTTGGTGTTTTAATTAAGATTTTAAAATGTTATATGGAATAAAAGAGATAATACACCAGAACGCCACTACCCTGAACTGTCCAGAGATCACCAATATGACTAGAAACTATCAGTTCAGTCTGTGGGCCGCTGAGAGCAGAACCAGCTGGACACAAATGCTGGAAGTTATTCTGGCCATAGATAGAGGAAGATCTCCAAATGGAAGAGCCATCCTATTTCTCAGTCTTATATATCTTAGTGATTAAAATCTACAGTGAGAGATAAATCATAAATTCAGTGTTAAATAAATAAATAAAGTATAGGTTTGACTATTGACCTATTCTGTTATTTTATTCACCATTACGTATCTATGCATTGTTTGTTTGTTTCATTTTAAAAGGAGCAGGTTAGATTAGGACAAAGATCCCTCTCTATTTGAGAATATAACCGAGATAGAAGCATCTTTACAAATAGTGTTCAAGACACAATAAATAGATCACAGATAAATCTCTCATTAGACGCAAATATTTCAATATCGCGCTTGGTTGATTAATTTAAAAAAAATGTTTTTAATAAGTCTCTCATTTTAATGAGTCTCTTCAAAGGCTATTAGTTTCCACCCTTAACTTTGTTAGGTCATTTTTTGTACTTGTTATATAGCCAGCGCACCTCAGATCAAGTTTTTTACTGGGAGGATGTGTTTAAATTAGTTAATATATGTGACTGTGTGTGTAAGTGTAAGAAGGTCTATATTTTTTAGTTAAAATAATTTAGAAATAAAAATACTTTTTTTAGATAAATAATTTTTAAAACTGGTGTGTCTTCTCATAACGAGGACCTATCTATATACCGTTGAACTAGCAGTGTGTTCGTATGCCTTTAGAAGCCGTTTCCAACCACAAGGACAAGTGAACGTCCTCCTCCATATCAGGATGAAGTCCCGGTCTCTGATCGGCCTCTCTAACTACCAAATCTAGCTGAAATAGTAAGATGGTACAACCGAAGTCTGAAAGTCCTTATCCCCTGTCCTATGTCACGGAAACACTTCTAACAACCTCTTTGTTGGATTTTAAAGTTTGAAAATGAAAACTAGACTAATATAAAACGGGTTTGTAGAGTTCTAAATACTGATATATTCTAAATACGCTTAGTGACCTTCCGCTTAACGACGGATTCGTTTTAAGGACAGTCTCGATTAGCTAAATTCTGATTCGCCGTTCTGAATCGGAAAGTAAAGACTCGATCTGTTAGATATTTACAAAGTTGTGATATAAATACTGAGCAATATACATAACAGTGGTATTATAGCCATCATAGGTATAATTGAACCAGCCTGTAGGTATAGGGAGGGTTCACCACTGATGAGCCAGGCCCTCCCATTAATTTTTCCATTGCAGTAAGGGCAGTAGAAATTGTTTTATTTTAAAAAGAATCATACACATCAAAAAATAGTTTTGTATTTATTATGTTCGCTTAGCGAGAACTGGGTCCCTATACCAGTTGTTTAGTGACGTCTATTGTTTTTATAAAAAGAAAGTTCACTTCTCCCGTCAAAATAGGCACTAAAACAAACGCCATCTATTGACTGTTTCGCAAACTAGCGGATTCGGACCGGTATCAAAGCTGGTATAGTGATTTTGTCATCGACTTAAATCCGTTAGTTTGCGGAGACGGTCAATAGATGGCGCTTAATTTTAGTTCTTATTTTAACGGGAGAAGTGAACTTTCTTTTTATAAATCCACATTCGCTCGCCAAAATTCTCATCAATTCTTTTGGTTCATATTGAACATTCATATCGCGCGAGTATAGTATGTCATATTTCTAGCTGGTTGATTGATTCACTTGCTATATTTTAGCTATCTGTACTCGAGCATACTCGATCAACAACTATGCAAATATCTCGTAGTATTTACATATTTACAATGAGAAACAGGCTTTCATCTGTCCATATTCAGCAATGGAAATGCCTCGGTTGCGGCAACTCATAACAATTGGAATATGACATCTACAGAACCGGGTTGATTTTTATTCTCTCAATATATTTTCTCTGTAGAATTTTAATCTGCGATCCCTCTCTCTCGTAATGTATGTTCAAACTTCTTTTTTTAACCCACTTTCAAGATATATATAGGGGACAAACATAAATCATTTGATCCTTAACATATA
>CP092878.1:19505383-19604017 GCA_030710605.1 Cordylochernes scorpioides
CTTCCCAGTAAATCTGACAACAGAATAAACTTAAACGTTAAAGAGGCATTTCTTGATCGTACAAATAAAATATGCTGATGGCTTGAACCATCTCTTATATTAAATATCAACTAATCATTGGTTGTTAATTATTCCAAAATTGGCCAATTTCATGATTTTTCAGGATGCTCTCAAAGAGAAAGTTTTTTTTTTTTTTTTTTTGGTCATTGAGGGGTACAGTTTGCACCACGTTGATGTGAGCCAACAACCTGAAATGCCTACATGGTTAGCTTTTCTTGATTGATAAAAAGAAAAAAAGGTATTTGGCCAGTTTGGAATAATTAAAAATAAGGATTAGTTGATGATAAGGCAAAATTTGAATTATAGATTATAAACACAAGGTAATAAGACCAAATTCTAAGGTAATAAACCATTCAGTACTTTTGTCTGAAGATGGTAACAACGTTGTTACCGAAACATCACACACTATTTATTTGGATTTGGTCTTGTTACCTTGTGTTTAGGATTAGTTGATATTTATTCCAATTAAATCAGTAACTTTTAGTTGCATAATGAGGAGATGCCTTTTTCTTAATGTATCCCAGTACACTTTTGTATTGTTTTTCACTCACACAGAATTCTTGTATAAAAAAGATAATATTCACAGCTAGCTATTTAATGAATATCTCCTAATGTTGGGTTTGTTTGTTTCAATTGAATATGGCAGCATCCCCCCCTTTTTTTTTTTCTTTTTTTCCAATTTTATTTATCTATTATTATCTCTTTCTCTACTACACTACTCGCATTTTTTTTTTTCTAAAAATAATTACTTTTTTTAGCTTTTTATTATTATTTTGGATTATTTTATATATTTTGACCCCGAGCACATGTGCTTTACCGAAGGCAGAACGCCATCTGGTGGAACATGATTTATTTTTTATTTCAACACCTGATCTTTTTAGCTTTTATTTTTTTTCTTTCATTTTTTCATATTTTGACCTGTAAAAAAATAATATTATATATATAGAGAGAGAGAGAATATGCAACTCAATTTGTAGAGGTCACACAACAAAACTTGAGAATCTGTAATATTGTTATCATAACATGATTATTCATGGTCTGATGTTACAATTGGTATTTTGCCTAAACTTTTCATGTATAATATATATATATAATTTCTCTCTCATATTTATTTTTAATGTTACAAAAGTTAACCTCAATATTGGGGTTAACCTCAACATTACATCAGACTTCAATTTTATCTCTTTGTTATAATCAGAGTTAAAAACAATTCCAACTTAAAACTCTGAACCTTAGAATTATGATGTTATAACCAAGTTTTTGTGAATGCCATTTTTTATTTTACTATATATAATCTTATATAAGCCTTTGATAAAAAGAAAATCAGTTTGAATCTTTTTTATTTTATTAAACCTCAATTCTTAGAAGTTAGATTTTTTTTTTTTTTTAGTATTGTTTTAGATCATACATAGAACTTTTTGAATCTCAATTTAAATAATTTGTTGTTGAAAAAAAAATAGGAGTTTACATTTAAAAGTAATTATTTTTTATATATAATATATATAAATATTTAAGGAAAAACTAGATATTTTCAATACATTCCATTTTTGGTAAAGGAAAAAAAAAGCTGTTAAGAATCTCAATAATTTTTTTTTTTAATTTGATTTTGACCACCTCACAAGTGCCTTATATTTATCACACTTTGCTATTCCTTCATTATATGCTAACTGTGAAGTGACTTATTTCATTGTCTATGTAGATATTTTTTAAACTATGTGCCTTTTTTTTTTTTTTTATGATTATCACCATTTTTTATATTTGTATTATATATTATTTTATGAAAAGAGAATTGTGTGGCACTTATTTTTTTTATGTGGAGAATATTTTAATAAAATATTTATAACATTTTATTTTTTTTTTGTATTTACAGTGAAACCATTCTCTATAGAGAAACCTCAATGAGACTCAATTTTTGTTGTTTCTTATCCCCTTGTGTAAAGATTACACGAACTTCCATGAGTCAATACTCCTCGAGCTGTTTTATGATAAGCAGCGGCCTCTCCCAAAGGTCCTGTTTAGTACATCTAATGCAAGCCAAAATATGTTCTGGATTTAGGTGTCAAGCTACATTTTGAGCAAGTGGGGTAGATTTTGTTGTTATTGACTCAACTTTTAGTTCCCTATAGCCATAATTTTCTAGGGTTCACTAATATTGGGCCATTATTTTAGGTTTGTGTTATATCCCTGGTTAGGTTTAGTGAGGTTTTAATATTTCTTTTCTGGTACTTTGAGGTTTGTTGGGAAAGAGTGTGGAGTGATTACAAATCCCAAGTACACCTGGCCATGATAATCATGGTGGTTAGTTAGCCCCTTACTTTTGCTGTAAGTGCACCACATGTAGAAAGGAGTTCATTGTTTACAAATATGTGAGAGCCTCGTTTGGTTACTTACACTCACTGGTGGAGTTGAACTTGTGCAAGAATCAGGGGCCATTTAAGTAATTTTTCTCAGAAAAAAAGTGTTCGATGTGGGATTCATTCTTGGGCCATGGTTGTTGAAAATTAATGGGTTATACCACTGATCCCCAGAGTATAGTTTAAAGATACAGTAGAACCACTCTCTAAAGGACAACACCTAGTTGCAGAGCCAGTGTATAGAGAGGGCCTCATACCAGAGAGCTGCTAAATGGTAATTTTGGCAATGGAAACTGAACTTTTTAGAGAGGTGTCCTCTCATGGAGGTTCTACTGTATCAGTTCAAGTTACTAAATAACAACAACAACAACAAAAGCCTTTATTTAGGGCATTCCGCCCCATAAGTTACTAAATAAAAGAATGATAAAGCCAAAAAATATATATACAGTTAAACCTGTCTATAGCGCCCCCTCTAAATAGCACCTCCCTCTTTATAGCGCCCAATTTTAAATACGTAGTACAATGCGATTTACATTAAAATTGACCTATCTATAGCACCCTATTTTGGTGAGTCCCAAGAGGGGGCGCTATAGACAGGTTTAACTGTATATAAATATTACAGTAGAATCTCCATCAGAAGACGCCTCTTTACAAAGGAAAGTTGTCATCTCAAAAATTGCCGTTTTTACTAATCAACAACTCTATGTTAAGAGGACATCTCTCCCTAAAGGATACTTTGGACTCTGCAATTAGGTGATGTTCTTTAGAGAGTAGTTCTATCGTACTACTTTTTATATATTTTTTAAAACACAGATACAGTAAAACCCCTCTATAGTGAACCCCAATGGGACAGAGCTTTTGGTTCACTATAGCCACGGTTCACTATAGCCACGGTTTGGCTATTTTTTTTTACTTTTCAAAAATTTTAGACCGTATAATTAAAAAACAGCCATACACACAAGAAGAGGCTGCCTCTTAATAGTGGTCACTTTATTTTAATTCCCTTAATTGACTAATTTCCTTATATTAATACTGAATAATAATAGAAATCATTAGATAATAGGTTCTTCTTATGATTAACATACATGTACCTCTATGTCTAAGTTAAAAATCAAGACAAATCCTAGGCAAAGTTTTATTAAATATATATTCAAAGATATGAAATGATTTTAAAACATCATTATCACATTATATAATACAATTTTTACTTGAAAAAATGGCTCTAATACCTTGTTGTTTCAAAGCATTCTTCCAAGCATTGCACCATTCAAATAAAGTTAGTGTTTTTCTTCCATTTCATGTTTTCCCATATTCTTCTAGGTCTAGATTTCGTTTTTTTTTTTTAACCTGCCATGCAAAACATTGCTGACTTTAAAATCACCATAGTTAATGGCATAAAAATAATTTTTGTTTCATCACGGGACCGTTTATTTGGACTTTTTTTTTAGCCCTAAAACGTACGATCGCGATCGCGGCAAAAGTTGAAGTTGATTCCTCTTTGTAACAATTTTTAATAACTTTATATTTTATCTTTTATAATAGGAAAGTTATATTATCTTATTTTAATATGTTCATAACATTTTGCCTATGTTGTTTCACTTTGAAAAGTTCTGAAAATGGCCTTTTTTTTTTTTAATGAAATAATGCTTTTGTTTTTAAAATGCCTTTGTTTTCTTCATTTTGGAAGCCATTTGCATTTTTTATATTTCAAATTTAATGGATGCAAAGATATTCTAATTAATAAAAAGTATAATGTGTAAAAATTTATACAACATACAGCAAAAATAAAGTGCAAAAATCAAACAAACAATGCCGCTAAATTTATTGTTTTGAAATCGCGATCCGCGAGCTTTAAACATGCACAAAATTTTGTTTTTTATTTTTTTTTTAAATTACAATTCTAAGTTCGTTATAAGCATAGTATTTTTAATAGATTTTATCATTTTGGGACCCGAAATAGGTTCGTTATAGGGGTAGTTCGTTATTCTAAAAATCGCAAAGTTCGTTATAACGATGGTATTTTCAATGGGATGGAATTGGGAATCGGCGTGGGTTCGTTATAGCGGGGTTTTACTGTATGTGCTTTTATCTTTTTTTATTATTTGGCGATTTCCCATCTAACTTTAAAATGGTGTTAAGCTGTGTTATGCTTATATCTAGATATAGCAGTACATTTTATGTGGTAACTTGAAAATCGCATCTTGAGCATCTTAGACAAAAATATGGAAATATGTGACCAACAAAAATTCCCTGGTACCATGACCAGATACCCTAGAAACTATGCCAGACCCAGATGGTGATAAGTTGGCCGTAATGGAACAAAACTAAATCCTTTTTACAGAATACGGGAAAGCTCTTGTAGTGGGTTAGTTCAAACCATTTTTGATTTTGACAAGATGGCCTTATCCGCTAAGTCGCTTGTGGGAAGTTTATATTAAAAATTTTCACACAAGGGTTCTTATAGAAAAGACAATAGTTTTGTTGCAGAAAGAAAATATTGTCACATCAACACATTTCAACTCATTTAATGTTAACCAGACTTCCTGCCATCTTTATCAAAGTATTTATTCCTGTCCCACAAGGTAATAAGACCAAATCTAAATAAATAAATAGTGTGTGACGTTTCGGTAACAGCGTTGTTACCATCTTCACACAAAAGTACTGAATCTCTAACTGAGGGCTAATGACAAGGGCCAAGAATCTTGTTCCTGTATTTTGAGAAGCCACCATGCCTCCTTCAAACACATGCTACACCTGGTTCAAAGAGAAACCAGCCCTGATCATTTGACCCTCTCACTCAAAATGGTCACTTTCTTTAATGGAAGCGGCTACCATATTCTATCCAAATAAGACTTATTGAGAATCTATATTGAATTTTGAATCTTCACTGAAGAAAACTTGATGCTTTGACATTGGCCTACATGTGATGTAAAAAAGACCATATTTGGTGAAGGCAACCAACTATCTACAAGTACTACTATCTTGGACTTGAATTGCCAGCCACCATATCAACCTGTGTAAAAGAACCTTGTATTTAGAATCTACTAGACGAATGACCCGGTCAACGCCCGGGTTTACACAATTAAATGTATATTACATATGGAAGATGGACGTAGTTCCCGCAGAGGTCACCCGCGAGGCTTTTTTCTGTGTCACCAACTCTGCCCTCGCGCGCCAGGACCTCTTGATCCCTCTGATTGGTCGGTGGGAACTTGGACTGTCCAACCGGCCAGCCCGGCAGATCGCCCGCGTTCTAGAGGGCGCTGCTCGTGAGCTAAGTAGAATAATTTGAATATATAGTTTTAATAATTGATTTATATATTTTTTAAAATAGCCTATCGTCATCCCCGTTATTTTTTACCTATGTATGGAAATTTTGGTTTGAATTAGTGAACTACTGCGAATTTGTATACCGGGCATACACACCAACAAACATTCATTTTTATATATATAGATAATCCAAATTGTGCCTTAATTAACACATTTTTAGATTTAATTATTCTTGTATAATTTCTATTGCATGTAGATGAGCTAATGCTCTAGTATTCTAAAATTTCTATAGCTACAACCATGTTTCAAACCTATAGGTGAAGGGCCTGGCTCATCAGTAGTGAACTATCCAAGAAGTTTCAACAGTCTATTCTATAAATAACTTCTATCAATGGGGGATGAACCAGGCCCCTTTTTCTTTACAGCAGTTATATGGTAGGAAAGTATTGAATTATTTAAAATGTAGTGCATATAAAATTTAGACAACAGCGGCAGACCAATCTATACAAAACGACCTTACAAGAATGGATAAATCTAAGCTATACTCTCACTACGAAGACATTCACATATCTTTCATGACGAAGGGATACCTTTTAGGGGATTTTCCTTTCCCGGTTGTAAGACTACTCGCACAAGTTAGAATACTTTCAAGTTTTTTTAGAGAAAACCACACCAAGATGTTCTGCGGTGAGGACCCGATTTGTACCTTCTGTAATTCAAAACTAAAAATGAAATCACTCACTATATTTTTGATTGCTCTGCTCTGAAAGAAGAACCCTTATGCTCAAAACTGGGCAACTCTGTGCTTCACTTCCATCAATAATTGACAATATGACCCAGAATAAGTATATTGCTACGGCGTTTTATGGTTTCCACAAGTCCATATCTCAGAAGAAGGCCAAGTGATACTCACTTTCTTACTGCTACTCTTTTTGTGTTGTTTTCTTGCTTCCCTCTTTCTCTTTCTTGTTTTTTTCTTTTTCTTCTGTATACAGTGGTACCTCGACATACGAGTTTAATTCGTTCCGCAACCTTGCTCGTATCTTGAATTACTCGTATCTCGAAGCAAATTTCCCCATACAAAATTCCCATTTAAAATCAAAGATTAATATCTTCAACACTACCGAACCGAACTCGTATCTCGAATTTCGCTCGTAACTCAAAGCAAAAAATCACTTGCTCGTCGGCTCGTATCTCGAAAAACTCGTATGTTGGGGCGCTCGTATGTCGAGGTACCACTGTATATCGTTATTTCCTTTGTCTCACTGCTTTGTTCTTATGCATACCTCTGGTGAATCCTGTATAGGGTCAGTGACCCTAAATAAAGGCTTTTTATTTTTGTTGTAAATAAAAAAATTAGATAACCATAACGAACTTTCTGTTCTTTTTCATCAACAGCTCAATTTTCTCAAGTTAGCCACCAGACCAATAAGCCATTCAACCTTGGTTCCAAGAGGTGTTCACCCCCTACAACTACAGACCTGGCTGGCTCTGCAGTGCTGGCTTTCATTCCGAAGCAACAAGACCACAGTAGTGATAGCCAGCTATAAATGGTCTCTCATGCCTTAACCTGGCCTTTCCTGGAGGTGGTCTCATCAGTGACTTCGTTGAAAGACTCCTTTCTTATCTCCACTCAATCATATTAGGGTATCAAGCTTGATAAGTTTGATATCATGTCTGGGTAAAGTAGAATGCATCTGCCTTTGTCATTAAGACTGGGAGCACTACTCAGTGACAGGCCATTGACTTAGCTCCAGAAGAAATGGCCACCTCTGACATGAGGAACAGACCATTTGCAGCCGCTCCTAACATGGAGTACAAACGCTGCTCATCCTGTATCCCTGGATTAGGAGCCCTTACAGGGTACTATCAGCCGGGCCAGCTGAGCCCAGGTTTTTTAGTGAGCTTGTTACTGCTCCCCCTCCTCCTTTTTCATCTGGGCTTGGGACTGGCAAAGGCGGAGTTGAAAGACTCCTCATGACTTGACCCTACATCTCTAATAAGAGACCTCACCTTCCAGAGAGTAGACTTGATTTAGCCATGATTTTAAGTCTTGAAGAGAGAAGTTTTGCCAGGCTGGCATTCATTGTTCTTGGAAATAAGACACTTTGGCCAGAACACTCTACTGACTGAAGTTTCTAGAACAATTTTTTTTTTGCTTATCCCTAGTACACATGGTACAGGCCATGATAATCATGGTGGGTAGAAGGCGACTGCTTTTACTGTAAGTGCACCACATGTCTACACATGTGTAAAACAGTTCGACTTTGCACTTACAAATGTGCCAGAGCCCTGTTTGGTTACTTGCACTCGCTGGTGGGGTTGGACTTTTGCAAGAATCGGGGGCCTTGGAGCATTTTTTTTTTTTTTAATAAAACAATGATTTTAAGTGTTCTCTCATCTCTGATAAGAGACCTCACCTCCAGTAGAGACTTGATATTAAGGCTTGAAGATAGAAGTTGCCTGGCTGGCATTTATTGTTCTTGAAAATAAGACACTTTGGCCAGAACACTCTACTGGAACTACTACTTTCTAGAACAATGATTTTAAGTGTTCTCTCAAGGTAGACTCTACCATCTTGAGCAATGCCAGCCACCATTCAACTTTCCCATTTTGAGAGAAATAACTTGTGGTGGTGGTCTTTCCCATAGTGGAAGACATCAAGAAAGAAAACTTACATTTTACATACACTATATAAGAACTTGCTGTGGTATTTTTTCTCATTTATTCTTTTGTCTGATGATGGTGACAATGTTGTTGCCGAAACGTCACACACTAATAAATTATTTGGATTAGGTCTTATTTCTTTTATTTTACATACACTTAAACTATTTTTGACACGTGCGATTATTTTTTAAATGAATCAATTTTCAACTGCCTTTACTTCATTGATAAAATAATGGATGGCCTGGCTCATCAATGGTGAACCCTCCTAGCAATTTTACCAGTTTAATCCACCATAGAATAAAGCTAAGTATCACTATAAAAGGAAATCAGTAACATGCAATATTACAACAGTATGGTATATTAAACTGGCTAAACCGCTGGAAGGGTTCACCACTGATGAGCCAGGCCCTCCGATTATTTTATCAACACAGTAAGGACAGAGACCTCCTCCGTACCATCAAAACCCAATGCCTGCAGGAATGAAAATCTGATGCTGCACATGACTGGTACAGAGCAGGAGGGACAAGCACTGGTTCTGTCCTCCCAAGAGAACAACAGTCTTTGATTTCCAGACTTAAGTCTGGTCATCTACAGACAATGACTTTCCAGAATGGTTACAAGGTTTTCCCACTATGTACTAAGTGCAATTCTCAGCCTGCAACCCCAAGACATATTATTGACTGTATTGACTCATCCATTGATGAGTTCTACTCTTCCCCGGCAGACACCATCAACAAGCTTTACAAGCTTGATACCTTAGTGTGATTGGATGGAGATAAGAAAGAAGAAGACTCTTCCCCGGCAGACACCATCAAAAATCTCAAGCTTTACAAGCTTGATACCTTAGTGTGATTGGGTGGAGATAAGAAAGAAGAAGACTCTTCCCCGGCAGACACCATCAAAAATCTCAAGCTTTACAAGCTTGATACCTTAGTGTGATTGGGTGGAGATAAGAAAGAAGAAGATAAGGACAGTAGAAATTTATTTTATTTCAAAAAGAATCATGTGGGTCAATAATAATTTCAATTTATTATAACAGATGGCCTAACATAACCTGGGCTCAGCTGATAGTACCCTGTAAGGGCTCCTAATCCAGGGATACAGGTCGTAAAAGACTCCATGTTAGGAGCGGCTGCACATGGCGTCTCTTCCTCATGTCAGAGGCGGCCATTTCTTTTGGAGCTAAGTCGGCCTGCCACTTAGTAGTGCTCCCAGTCTTAATGACAAAGACAGACGCATTCTACTTCACCCAGTGTGGAGATAAGAAAGAAGAAGATAACAGATGGTGCACTAATGCATCATATTAATACCATATGTAAATTACTTATATTTGAGGGGGTCGGTGGAAGGATGGTCTAAACCGTTGGTTTTCGACAGCTACGACCTAGGTTCGATTCCTGCATTAGACACTTTTTTTTTTTAATAAAAAAAAATGCTCCAATGGCCCCCGATTCTTGCAAAATCCAACCCCACCAGCGAGTGCAAGTAACCAAACGGGGCTCTAGCACATTTGTAAGTGCAAAAGTTGAACTGCTTTTCACATGTGTGGACATGTGGTGCACTTACAGTAAAAGCAGTCGCTAACTTCTATCCACCATGATTATCATGGCCTGTACCACGTGTACTAGGGATAATAATAATTTTAAAAAAGGAAACATAGGCTATTCAAAACTGCAAATTAACCCAATAAAACCTTATTAGAATATAAGCCACATTTTGCCTTTTATATAATAATGTGTATATAAAAATTGTATTTATTATTAAGTTGTTAAAATGATAATCCTGTTGAAGGACTGACAAGTCCGAAGGCTTGAAAATAAAAAGTTGAACAAGAAACCATGGAAGCTTCATTTATTTTCTAATGACAGATTTGTTAGAGATGACTGATTCAACATTTCATTTCTAAATGAAGATTGCCATGTAGAATATATAAGGAAATACCAACACCTCATAATGACAAAGCAATTTATCTTTACACAAACTAACTCATCTTAATTTATATGAAAAGTCATGATTAACTCATTAGGAAAAATATGCTGAATAACATTTGATGAATTATAAGGCACAATTTGGATTATAGATTTTAAACACAAGGTAATAAGACCAAATCCAAATAAATAGTGTGCGACGTTTCGGTAACAGCCTTGTTACCATCTTCAGACAAAAGTACTGAATCCTCACTCCTTATTCAGTACTTTTGTCTGAAGATGGTAACAACATTGTTACCGAAACGTCGCACACTATTTATTTATTTAGATTTGGTCTTATTACCTTGTGTTTGATGAATTAAATAATCTGCTAGCAAATGCCTGGGTTGTCTTAGAATGAATGTTGACCAAATAAATATTGTTTTGACAAATGTTTTATTTATATAGCGTAGGTGTTTTAATTCCTCTAAATGAGGGTGGCCATCTTGTTGCCGAGGTAGGAACATAAATATTGACAGCATTAATGCACCATCTATATAATACAAATGAAAACACCAAAATGCGAATGTTTCTTTTCACAAATAAATCAAACTTCTACTGTCCTTACTATGATGAAAAAATATATTGGGAGGGCTTGGCTCATCAGTAGTGAACCCTCCCAGAGGTTTCGCCAATTTATTTTTTCATCGCAGTAAGGGCAGTAGAAGTTTGATTTATTTGTGAAAAGAAACATTGGCATTTTGGTGTTTTCATTTGTAATAATAAAAGATGTGTGGCCAGAAAGGAAAGAGTATTTCTTAAATATGGCCGGCCTGCTCGTAGCTGTGCTAACTATCTGTAGTGAGAGTGATGGGGGAACTGATCCTACATTGGTAGGTTTTAGATAGGAGAAAACCCCAGAGAAAAGATGTATGATAAACAAAAACTTTTTTTCTTTTAAATTACTCTTATTTATTATTCCCTTGTGTAAAAACTCCGCCTTTGCCGGTCCCAAGCCTGGATGAAAAAGGAGGAGGGGGAGCAGTAACAAGTTCACTAAAAAACCTGAGCTCAGCTGGCCCAGCTGATAGTACACTGTAAGGGCTCCTAATCCAGGGATACAGGATGTTAGGAGCAGCTGCACATGGCATCTGTTCCTCATGTCAGAGGCGGCCATTTCTTTTGAAGCCAAGTCGGCCTGCCACTGAGTAGAGCTCCAAGTCTTAATGATAAAGGCAGACGCATTCTACTTCACCCAGTCATGATGGTTGTCAAACAGACACCATCAAGGGTCACAACTTGATACCCTAATATGTTCGAGTAGAGATAAGGAAGAAGATTCCCTTGTGTAAAGATTACACAAATTCCATAAGTCCATTTTCCCAAGCTGTTTGATAATAAGCAGCGGTCTCTCCCAAAGGTCCTGTTTAGTGCATCTAATGCAAGCCAAAATATGTTCTGAAGCTGCAGGTGCCAAGCTACATTTTGGGAAAGTGGGGTAAAGATAAATCTTAAATTGTAACTGAAATAAAATAATAAATCCATTGTAAAACGATAGTTGAAAATTATCCCGCATGCGTTTCTTTTAAAAGAAAAATCAAAATTTACTTTTAAGGAGAAATAACAATTAATTCTAACCTTAGGGATGAAGTATGAAAGGATAAATTGTGAAGAGTAATGATAAACGGGAAAAATAAAAGTGTCCAGGGATGGGAATCGAACCCTCAGTGTTCCGCTTACCAGGCAGATGCCATGTCCATTAGGCTACCTTGGACATATTTTTCCGTTCGTAAATATTATATAAAGTGATTTATAATACAATATAATGGACACTTATTTTTCCGTTTATTTTTACTCTTCACAATTCATCCTTTCATAATTCATCCCTAAGGATGGAAATAATTGTTATTTCTCCTTAAAAGTAAATTTTGATTTTTCCTTTAAAAGAAACACATGCAGGATAAATTTTAAATGTTGTTTTACAATCATAAGCCACATTATATTGTATAATTTTTGCTTATCCCTAGTACACGTGGTACAGGCCATGATATTCATGGTGGGTAGTTAGCGACTGCTTTTTACTGTAAGCGCACCACATGTCTACACATGTGAAAGCAGTTCGACTTTGCACTTACAAATATGCCAGAGCCCCGTTTGGTTACTTGCACTCGCTGGTGGGGTTGGACTTTTGCAAGAATCGGGGGGGCCATTGGAGCATTTTTTTTTTAAACAGAAAAAAGTGTCCAATGCGGGAATCGAACCCGGGTCGTAGTGGTTGAAAACCAAACGGTTTAACCAGTCTTCCACCGACCCCCCGATATATTGTATAATAAAATCCATTTATACAAGAAGAAACACAGGACAGGGAGTAGAGCTTTTTTATATAAGAAAAAAATTGTACAAGCTTTCTGGCACGACACACATAGTAGAGAGAGAGATTTAAATGGATTTCAGAGACAACAATAATCTCTCTATAGCGAATAGGGAGCTCTTTGTTGTTTCTGAAATCCATTTAAATCTACTGCTTATCCCTAGTACACGTGGTACAGGCCATGATAATCATGATGGGTAGTTAGCGACTGCTTTTACTGTAATCGCACCACATGTCTACACATGTGAAAATTTAAATCTACTGATTCCTACATATACAGTAAATCCTCTTACTAAAACCTACAGTAGAATGTCTTACTAGTTTAAAGAACCAAAGTCTTTATTAGAGACAAGTGTCCTCTTACTGAAGAGCAGGTAATATGTAAAAAGGGTCATTTTGGTGATGAAATTTGCCGATTGTGGTGTCTTCTAGCAGGTGTCCTCTCATGGAGTTTCTACTGTATTATCATTTTCCAATTCCATAAAAATGCTGTATTTCTAATATAATGTCATTTTGGCAATATTGTGTAAACATATAAGCAGAACAAACACATATGCACATTTTTATTGTTAGAAAATATTACCATACAATATATTTCAGAATAAAAAAGATAAAAAGAAAAAATATATACATGTTGGAAACTGATAAATATAAACAGTTGTGGAAACACTAGGGATTTTCTATGGAACAATGATTATGATAAAATGTTCCAACTGACATCTTTACATTCAATGTATTCATGATGGATCGGGAATTGGTTTTAATTTTACTAGAGAGGTTGGGAAATGTGTGGAAATTTTACTGCTCTGATATAACTTCCAATTAGGGGAACAAATTTTTACAAGGAGGGTAAAATGAAGAGGTGAAATAAACACTACAAAACAATCATTATGAATCTTAGGTTTTGATAATAACTAGAGAGTAAAAGGATAACACCAAAATTAACTATTGAAGCGTTACCTTTTATTCTTTAGTTACTTAAATCCATCTTCCCAGTAGATCTATCCTTAAATAAAGAGTAAACACAGTAAAAGTCCATGTCCATGTTTATTTACCATCAAAGTCAGACAACAATATAAGCAGATGTTACCTGCATCAATGGATTGGTATCCATACTCTTGTACCATGTAGCAACATTCTTTGGCAAGTTGGAACAATATCCACCGCTGTGAAGCAGAGAATACATCAAGATATCTGCCAGAGTAGGTTGCTGGCTTCTGGAAGCCAAATATTTTTGTTTACCCAAATGAGCATTCATTGTTTTAAGAGTTGTTTGAACCTCCTTGTTGTTGCCATTGCTGATTGTAGAATGAGCTAAATCAATCCATGTGTCAATTTCCGTTGCTTCTGCTGGTGAAAGATCATCGTACAAGCCTGCCTTAATCAACCTTGCTAAAAATCTTGCAATATTTACTTCACCCTTGATTTTTGAATATTTATTTGGGTTTATAACCAATTCTGCATCATGAACATTTTTCCAGATTATTGAAATTGTCAATTTTGGCTTTGTTGATGAATGTACTTCTTGGGTGTAGGGCATTGTATTGGAGTTACTGCTACAATGCATATAATTTTTAAGCTCGATGGGATAAATCTTTGATACAATATCATACAAAATCCAAACACTTTTAGGGGGTTTAGCCGGATTTGCATATATAACGATATTCCTTATTTTATCCTTTTCAAGTTCTTTTATGGTAGTGGTATTAATTTCAACCTCTATTTCGCGATGAGGAATTACAATTTGAGAATCTGACGGGTCAGTATGGGAACCACCTTTTATATTTTCTACCTCTCTAACAAGATTTTCAAGCTTTTGAATTAATTTTATTTGACGGATTTCAAGATCTTTTAGTTCTTGTGGTACTTCATCTTTAGCGAGCTCCATTTTAATAAGGGGTCTAACTTGATACACGCAAGTAGGCAAAGTTATATTTGACTCCAATTCTAAAATTGGCTTTAGTTTATACATCCCTTGAGAAAAAAAAGGTAACTTTAAATATCCGGCTTACTTAAAATAAGCTAAAAACAGGTCAATAATACCGTCACTTTAAGACACGTTTATTGTTATTTTATTTAAAAAAAAAAAAAACAGAGGCAGAAAATCACTGATATTTTAATTATAAATAGAAATTTTAAAAAATAATAATAATATATATATATATATATAGATACTACAATTTTAAGACAACATTTTACACTTTTTTTAATAAAAACATTTTCAAACTGTATTTTTCGATTCTTAAAATTATTTTAGCAATATTACTATAGACATTTTTAGTTTTCATTGAAATACTTTTATTTTAACTGAAATTGGCCTATTTTAAAAAAAATTATATCCCTTATAATAATCAGCATTAGAAATAAATCATTTGAGATATTCTCAAATAAAGTTAATCACTCTTTAATATAGCGTTAATTGTTTCTTATATTCCCAGTACAAGATGCATGCCACCTTAATTTAGCCCTTTTCATAACTGTTTTTCAAATCGATTTTGATAAGTGTAATTATAATACACTGTAATATAATTGAAATTATATTTTAACTCAGCAACACAGTTCAGTTCTGTACTTAGAATGTAAACAATAGAACCTACTTTATCTATCACTAACAACCTGTAAGTAAATAAATCACATAAGTTAGTACTTCCTTCAAGTGCATCGATATTTATTTAGGAATAGGAGAACTAATATTACCATTGAAAACTGTTGAGGATGCGGAAGACAAATATATTGTAATTGATTGCAAATAGCTTAGCTGGTGGTCTAAATAAATTTAAATGGAATGAAAGGATGTCTGCTGTAGGGGGAACAATGTTAATAATAATAATAAAAAGAAAAAGAGGAGCTCACCTGTATGTGAGAGTGTTGTGGCAGGGGAGGCATGAGTCCCTGAGGACCAATTCTGACAGCCAACTGACTACTGTAGCATGCAGTCTGGGTTACAAGGCAACCCTACTCCAGGTCCAGAACCCCATAGACACCTTCAAGTAGATGGCATGCTACAGGAGCTCACCACTAACCAGAAAGTGTGCGTGAGGAACTACACCAAGCCTGGTGTGGGAGCTGGAAAGTGTGGCTGAAGGAAGATTTTAAAAGGCCTATAGACCTCCCTGGCCTTCCTACGGGCTAAACTCCCCATGTGACCTGCTACACCCTGATGCCAAGAGTCTCTCAGTGAGATGTCAAGAGCCCCTCAGTGAGATGCCAAGAGTCCCTCAGTGATGGAGGCAGACCCGCTCAGCAGCCTGGAGATGACCAGACAATAGATAAGCCTGTGAACCCCCACCACCACCAACAACCTCAACCTTCAACTGAGAAGAAGACCCAGATCCCATCACCCATAAAGACAGGTATGAAATTGTCTTTTGCTCTTTGTTTTTTTTATTATTAAATATTTAGAGTTAAAAAAATGAACGTAATATATATTCATTATAAAACCTTAATAATATTAAGCATTTTTTAATTTTTATTAAAAGGCTCTCAGAGTCCGCTCATAGGGGGCAGCATGGTTTGAACCGTAGATGGCGCCAAAAATTTTAAAAAAGCAGGAAAAGAGAGTTGACCATACCGCCGGCCATTTTGGTCAGTGGCTTTCCCCCTACAGTAAGTCCTTTTTCTATTCCATTACATTTATTTTTAGCCACCAGCAATAGTCCTTCAAAGGTTTTATGTGTATATATATATTATTATTTATTTTTTATTAATTGAAAATATTTTAATATTATTCCTTTTTTTTCTCTCGCATCAATTCTTATTAATAAATTTTATTAGATGAAAAATACTAGCCTATTCAATGCACAACCTTGACACCTAATGTGTACGAAAATGTAATAGGTATTGTGACAACTAGCTTCAAAGGTTGGCTTTCTGCAGTCTAAGAAAAGGGACAGCCAGGCATTTAAAAAATAGTTTTGTTGGGTCAGTTTTTCCACTAAACAAAACCCAACAAAGATGTAAACATTCATTTACATCATATAAATATATATACGCAGTGTCTCGCCGAAGTGTTTGTTGCCTAGGTGGAGAACTCCCAACGATGGCCGACGATGCTCTAAAGGCCCCCTCCCTGACGCAGGGCCTCTCTTGGAAGGATGTACAAAGAGCACATGTACAAATAAAACTAGACACCTGAGGACACCAGACTTCCATGCCAAAAGCTGATGCTTGGTGGGGAGGAAAGACACGGGTGGGGTGACATCCAGAGACATCCGTGCTGGGAGCTGCTGTACCATATGTACATATATTGCTGTACCATATGTACATATATTCCCCTCATTTTAGTAGTAGGTGACCTAAGGAAAACAATTTGTCATATAAACATGTAAATCAATAATTTTTATATACTCGGGATATATATATATATTAATTAATTTCCTAAAGGAATTAATTTTTAGGGATTAATTTGTTTTTTCCAATATACAATTTCTTTCTCGCGCGGCAACACGGCAAATTGGGGGCGTGGTCATGATGACGTGCGTGTTTTTCTTCCGACGAATGAAAATGCCCATTGATCACGTGGGTGTTTGCTTTTGACGAATCAAAATGCCAGCCAATAGAAACTTTGGCATGATCAACGAATGGAAATGAAGAGAGGCTAGGATAAAAAGGGCCCGTCCTGACTAGATAGAAGATAGAGAAGAAAGTCGCTCAGTGACAGGAGAAATCCAGCCAGCCGACCCTGAGACGTGGAGGAGACCAGACCTTACCGCCCTTTCCGAGAGAAGGTAAGCCCCGCCATCATGGCCCAGCTCCCCCTTTTAATTTTCAAGTAGAACTAATCCATTTAGATTTTGGATGGGCCCAAAAAGGGCTTTAAAATACAAGATGGAATGTTAGTATCTTTAGTGTCTTATCCCGTTAGGATAGATGGAGATCCATATTTTCCCTCATACAACGAAGAATTTGTAACCTTAAGTCACCTCTACCTAGATCATTATGTAAATAGAATGTCTCGCTAGTATAAAAATGTCCCCAAAGTTTTGCCTAATAAATATCTATAAATATATAACTTATACAGAGAGTTTTGTTTCCTTTTATACAATTTCATTCTCTAGTTTTATGGTAATACCCCCACCTTATTATCTCAAATCCCACTGAATATGGACTACCGACTCTGATGGAATAGAGTTGTGTACTGTGTATTTGCTGTGATATGTTGACACAGCAACAGTTGCAAAATACGACCTTATTATGGCTGCCTTGAGGGTATCTATCTGTTAGGTTTTAATAATATTTGTATCCTCATGTGAAGAATCTGTTTTTTTTTTCACTGTTTGAACAAGATATAGTATGATTCTTACCTATTTGAAGGGAATGTTGCTAATAATCAAGTCTCCCATAAATTGCCGGCCATATACACTGTTGCGAGTGTCTGTGTTTCAGTATGTCCCATCATGTCTACCATTATATTGTTCGTTGATTAAAAATTAATAAGACCCATGTTGCCATAAACTCATTAGGTTGTTCTCTTTATGATTTTATTGAAGACCTTTATTTTAGATACATTACGATTGTTAATGTCAATAGTATAAGTCTATAGTTTGCTTGCTTTTATTTGTTAGATCCTGGTATAATCTTTATAAATAGAGTCCTTTCCATATATCCAGATGGTAACTTACTTATCGCATTTTTTGTTGAATCTTTATTATAAAATTAGGGATTAAAGGATATCCGCATTTTTAATCAGATTTTCTACCAATAAAATCTGAATCTAGTACTTCATGGTATCTAATTTGAAATATTGATTTCCACTTATTATACTTCAATAGAAGTGTTAATTAGGTCTTCTATATTCAGGATATTTTTAGTTTTTTTTTAATAATAACATGTTCATCTTTATCTGAGATCTCCCAAAGTCGTTGGATGATCTCAAAGAACGTGACACAAAAATTGGGTGCGTCACGGACCCGAGTCCGACCCATTCCAGCGTCTAAATTTTTTTTTGGGGGAACCGACCACTATTAAGTCTATAGTTTAGTTGCCTTTATAGCTTATTTGTTAGACTTTAGTATAATCTTTACAAGTAGGGTCACTTCCATATATATATATCCAGATAGCAAATTAATTCCAATATCTTAACCTCTGTGAAATCTCTATGAGAAATAATAAAACTCCGAGGTTGCGTATTATTTTTCTTTTCCCGCTTAATAAGGCTCAAGCTTTCGGATATGGTGGTCCTTCTATAGGAATAACGCGATGGTGGTGGACCGTTAGTAGCTATATATATTTATCTAATATATTTACATCTTTACAAAATTTTCATAAAGGAACTATTAACTTCTTGTTATATGCTAAGTACAGACTATTTACATATTTCTAAACTAAGGTAAAACTATTATATATAATAATTCAACTTATGAAATTTGAATTAGCCATGGAGTAGAGTTACGAAACAAGAGTTACTGTATTAAATATGGGAAGTGTACGTTTAATTGCTATTTATGAGTTCTGTGTATGATTCTATAATTTCAATGTGCCTATTGATGCTGGCGTTCTTTCAATGATAAAGAAACTTCTAAGTACAGTCTTTTCTGTTCGCTGTTCACATTGGTATAAAAGGTTTTGAGTTACTTAGATTGAAGGAGTGACCTGTATTTTGAGTGTGTTGGAATAAAAGGAATTCTTTTATCCTTTCTATGGATCTGGTGTGCCCATCCATTCTATCTATTACTTGTCTGCCGGGTTTCGCCTATGTACATACTATTGCATTGGTTGCATTCTATTGATTACATCGCTTGACTGTTGCATATTGGTGAGTTATGGCTATCTTTTTGTTATGATTTCTGATTATTGCGCGTATGTTAGGTGTTTTCATAATATGTCTTTATACCATATTTCCTAATTCCTCGGGCTACTGTTACGCTGTTAGGAGGGTAAGGTATGATGCAAATAGATTTGTATGTTTGACTATCGTTTGTGTTATTTGGGTTATAAATGCCTTATTATGAATCTATTTACAGTTGATCTGTAAAAATTATAGAGATCTGTTGCTATAATTTCCTCTATGAAATAGCTCCCAGCGTCTTCAGTGGGTGGCTAAATCGCTAGAAGGCGAATCTCTTAAAAGAATGGTTGGGACAACAAGGGAAGCAGGGAGAAGAGGGTCCGCCATTTTTTTTCTTTCATGGAAGAAGAAGCAAGACGGGGGATGTGGACGTTGGACTCCCACATTCCTGAGACGTCGTTAGTTCCCGCGCGACACCCGACGCCCCCATACATTCCAGGAAGAATCCATCAACGGGGCCTCTCTTGAGGGGTCCCTCCCACGCCTTGTTTAGTTGAAAGTTTTTACTTAAAGTTGTGTAGTCCTCAAATCCTTTCTGTATATATATATATATATAATATCTGGTACTCCTCTTTTTCTCAAGTATAACCTTAGCTGTTTAAGTCATATATATTTGTCTATTCCTATGTCACACGTTATCCCGAAGATGGTAGGGGAGTTGTTGTCAAAATGTTACACTTGCAGTTTATAATAAGGAAATTTTTACTAAGTCACAACATACATTCCGAGGATGGTGGTGCCATTGTTGTCGAAAGGTTACACTCGTAAATTTTAATAAGGAAATTGTACTAAGTCACTCCTTACATGCTCCGTTCTCGTAGGTCTAAAATTGGGAACGCGACAGTTTAAAATCCTGTCCCTTCAAAACTAATAAATATATTCAATTTTAATTATTTATATCAAGTAGAGCAGAGAAAATCTCAAATGCTTTATATCTAATGCTGGATTAGAATGGATATAAAAAATTTCTAAAAAATAGACTAATTTCGATTAAATTAAATGTATTTTGATAAAAGCTAAAGATATCTCTATAGTAAAATTGTTAAAATATTTTTTAAAAATCGGAAAATAATGTTTAAAAATGAAATTATTGTTATATAAATGAAAAAGTTATCAGAGTGTAAAATGCTGTTTTTTAAAATTGCAAAACTTATATATATGCACTAGTTCATTTTTTCAGCAGTATCTAAATTTTAAAGGATGCAGCCGATTCTTTTTCAGCATATAGTGTCATATGACTATTAAAACTAATAAGTAAATAAAGTACCTTTTGCTTATGAATATTGATCTCACACAATAATTATTTTATTAGTAGCAATGATCATGAGTATTCTTTCCTTCTACCATTAATATTTTATCATCAATTATTATCCTACCACAAAATATTTAAATGGCTAACCTGGACCTACTTCTTACATATTATAATGAGTTGTTCATCCTATTGGTAGGTTGCCTTAGACATATGGAGATAAATTAAGAATACAGCCCCTCCCCCCCCCCCTTGGAAAAAACATGTCTTTGTACTTATCCTTATATATAAATGTGATGTGAGAGATACACGAGAATGATCAAATATATAACATCTGTGAAAAACGTTAGAGGGTGTTAGGTCGCCTTCTGACGTTTGTACAAAAGTAGGTAGGCCACGATTAAGCCAAAATATCATAAAACCTAACCACTCCCTCTCAAATGGGCAAAGCCCTGGTTACTATGAAGTGTAGAGGAGCCTTCAGCCATGACAGCATTAAGCCAGAGTCTGAGATAGACTCAAACGCCCTTTCCATTTAGTGGAGGTTCATAATTTATGACTGACTTGACCCATCAAAACCAAGCCAGAGTACAGAATGTATTCTTCCATTGTTTTGGCCATCAAACATGAAACATCAATATTTCATCATTTTTGACCTAAAAATGGTAAATTGGTCCAATGCTTGGTTAATTCGATTTTTCTTAGATAAAAATACAAGAATCACTCCAATAGTTTTCGCAATCACTTAACTTTCAAATTTTCAGAGTTTCTCAAAGTATTCACCATTGGCACCTATACAAGATTTCATCGTGAAAAACGAAATTGATAAAAGCTTGCAGTGCTTCATCATCAGTGTCAAATTTTTATCCCTTCCAACAATAACTTAACTATTCGAAATAAAAGAAGTCACAAGATGCTAGGTCTGGTGAATATGGTGGATGAGTGACTAATTGGACACCAGAGTTAGCTAAAAAGTCTAATGTTTGAGCTGAGGTGTGCAGTCTTGCATTGTTATGATGAAGAAGGACTTCTCTTAGTTGAGCTCTTGGTCTGTTTTGCTTGATTCTTCAAATACTTCTGGAAGGAATTTTGTTGTATATATATCAGTCACTATTAACTGTCTTTCGATCTTCTAACTTCACAATATCAATGAAACCACTCTTTAGAAAAAACAAGTGACCATTTGTTTTGAGCTCTGCGAACTTTCTTAGGAGGAGGTGATTTTGAAGCGCACCAAAGAGTAGATTGCCATTCAGTTTCTTAATCAAAATTGTAAATCCAAGTTTACTCACCTGTAATAATATTGAAAACAGCCTTGATTTACCTTCATCAAAATATTTCAACATAAAATTACACCATACAACGCGACCAAATTTTTGGTCTTCAGTCAAGCTGTGAGGTACCCATCTACTAACAAGTTTTCTGTATTTTAAATGATCATTAATGGTGGTGTTGATTGCTGCTGATCCATGCCCACAATTTTCTCTAACTTTTGATATGTAATTCATCTTCTCTAAATGAAAATCTTACCAGCTCAATTTTTTTGGGTCACTGCTGTTAGTGGTCTACCTGAACGAGGTTCTTCTTCATGGTTGGTTTTTCCAAATTAAAATTTGTTAACCCAATTAAAAACTGTTCTAGTAGAAGGATCTTTATCTCCTAAAGCTTTCATCAATCTTTCATGGGGTTCTCTAGAAGTTAAATTACCTTTATAATTCTAAAAGATCTTGACGCGTAAACTTTTCCTGTAAACTCTTGTGTCTGATGCAATGTTTAGAAATTACCGCTGCCGCTGTAAACAAAGTCGCGCCCTCTATGAGTCATTGAAGTTACTATTTTACGAAAATTTTCATGTTAGGTAAAAAAATGCATGTAGATTTTAATGGCATAATTTATTTAAAATTATTTTTAATTATTTAATATCGATTGCAAAATTTTTTGGAGTGACCCTTGTTTAATAAAAACACCTTACATTCTGTCAGAATGGTCAAATATTGAGGAAACTTATAAGGAATAAATAAACATGCATACATAGTTGTGTTGGGGCACGTTTTTGTAACCATACCCCAACAGAAGGCGTATGTATAATCAAATCAAATGGATACATGGCTTCCCTCCCACATAGACTTACAGACCACCTCTTTGCCCAGAAACCTCGACAATTGATGACACCAGACTTCCATGCCGAAAGCTGATGCCTGGTGAAGAAGACACCAGTGACATCCAGAGACATCCGCGCTGGAAGCTGTTGTTCCATATGTACATAGATTCCCCTCACCAAAAATTTAGGTAAAGGTGACCAGAAAAAAAATGGAGAAGGAAGATTTCTAAAAGACTAGCCTTATAAATATCCTTCCCGAAAAAAAGGAAGCATCACATTACAGTCCAGGTAAAAGGGGCCTGGGTCGATTTTTAGCCAAGACGGGGGGCGATATATATACCGTCCCGAGAAAAAGGGAGGATAGTATTTCAATCCAAGTGGAGGGGGGGCCTGGGGTCTGAAATTTTACACTAGTGCCGTAGCTGTTTCTCTCTTTAGATTTTTTTTGTTTTGGTAATACTATATGTTCTATTTTGATGGGAGAGGCCTGGGGCGTCTATGAAATTGTATACTGGAGCCGTTGGCCATTTTGATTGGTGTTTCTTTTGGCGAATGAAAATGCCAGCCAATAGAAACTTTGGCGCGGCAGCGAATGAAAACGGAGAGAGACATGAATAAAAGAGGGTTTCTTTGCCAAAAGGCAGATTCGATCGGAGTCGCTCAGTGAGAGGACAGTCTTCAGACGGGAGATCAGACCTTTGCCGGCACTTTCGAGAAAAGGTAAGCCATTTGTCATTATGACTTAGCGCCCCCCCCTTTTTGTGTAGTAACCAACCTAGATTTCGCATGGGCCCTAAAGGGCTATAAAGTAACTTCAGGTCACCTCTATCTAAATTTTACTATGTAAATAGCATATCTCGTCAGTATAGACATGTTCCCAAATTTTAATTTATTTAAATAAATATCTAGAGAAAATTTCTTGTTTCCTCTCATACATATTTCATTCCTTTTGCTTTATGGTACTACCCCCCACACCTTAATTTCACAAAGTGTACAAATTATAGAACAACCGACTCTGTTGAAATAGAGTTGTGTACTATATCTTTGCTGTGATATATTGACACAGCAACAGTTGCAAAATTACGACTTTATTAGGGCTACTTTGAGGGTATCTATCTGTCAGGTTTTAGTAATGTTGTACTTTTATGTGTTTCAGTGCGTTATTCCATCATATTTACCATTATACCATATTTTCTGATTCCTCGGGCTATTTTACGCTGTTAGGAGGGTACGGCATGATGCAAACAGATTTGTATGTTTGACTATTGTTTTTGTTATTTGGGCTATAAAAATGCCTTAATGTGAATCTATTTACAGTTGATCTGTAGAAATTATAGAGATCTGTTGCTATAAATTTCCTCTATGAAATAGCTCCCAGCGTCTTCAGTGGGTTGCTAAACCTCCAGAAGGAGTCTTTTATAGATTGCCCAATTTAATAACGATCTCATGGGTTGTCTGATGAAATTGTATACTAGTGTCGTGGTTGTTTCCATCTTTAGACCTTTGTCCTGACAATATTATATGCTCGATCCCTGCTTTAACTCAAACTCTTAATCAATTACAGAGTTTTCCCCGTTTTTTTTTTTATTTATTTATCCTGTTTGCACAAATTGCATTACATGTGATGATGTAAAGACATATGTCGATAGTGTATCATTGACAGCTGTGCTTCTATTATACAACATTAAGGTCTTGCTGCGGGTTATATACATGGGGTTGTTGGCCTAAATTGCTATATATATATATACTTAAGTAAGGAAACTTTAATAAGTCACATCGTGTATCCTCCCTTTTCATCTATCCAAACCGGGAACGCAACAATGTCGCCCGCCGCGGGGCTCGAATTTAGTATATGTTTCACCCCCTATACTTTAGAAATATATACCTAATGAAAAGCCATACTATTTTTAAGTATTGGTGAAGTAGTCCACGCATCCTGAGATTAACAGTCTATTATAAATCGTGAATTTTAATTTATGCTTTCCGTTTCACTGGCATTTTATCAGGCAATGAAAGTTATGTTGAGTCGGTGTATACCGCATCTCTCGCCGCTGTCTTTTACGATTCACATTGTTTGTGGCAAAACCTTAATATTTTCATTGATTTCTGATATCAAAGTAAAACGTTTATGGGGATGAGTATCTTTTATTCTGGTCTTCTCAAGCTTTCGAGCTTGTCCGCCCTCCTACAGGAGAAACATATACAATATATCAAGAAAATATAACGTCGCCTGATGCTAAAACTATTATGATTCTATGTACATATATATATATATATACATTAGGAAATTTTGCATATTATTTGTTTTCTTAAGACATTTTTTTTTTTGGTTAAGGTATTTACACATATTCTACTATTGTTTGCTATATTCTAAGAATTATCTTATAGGTTAGAAATTCTATTATTTAAGTAGTTTTATAATAGTTATTGGCTATTACATATAAGTTACTTATATTATTGTTGATATTATTAGCTGGTACTAGGATATATTGTGTTATATGTTTCGGGCAAATCTATTTTCTATTAATGCTATTGTGTTTTCTGAATAATAGAGAATCAATTATAAGCCTTTGATATTTGCTGTTTATGTTATTGTAATGTATTCTAGGTTCTCCTAATGCGAAAGTGTGACCTGTTCCTTTGCAGTATTGGAAAATTAGAGACCTATTGTCTTGATTAATAACGTTGCGTCTATGTTCATATATTCTATTGCTGACTCTCCTTCCTGTCTCCCCTGCGTATTTGGCTTGGCAGCTGTTACACTCTACGGAATATATTGCCTTTTATTCTCTGTTTTGGTTAGTGGGTTTTATGATAGTAGGATTATTTTTAGATAGTGGACTTTTATGGTGGAGCCTATGTTAGGGGAATTACAGTAATATGTTTGGATGCCAGAGTTTCTTAAGTAGTTGGCTATTGTTATAGATGTTTGTGAGTATGGAATGTAACATATCGCCCTATAGATATTTTGTGGTTTTGTTTATTGGGTTATTGATAGTTATACTTTTGTGGAAATGTTGTAATATAAAGGTGGTTTGGTATCCTGCTTGCTGGACATTATTTATAATGTTCTGTGTCTCAATCATTTTGAATTCTGTTGCGAGCACCATTGATTACAATTTCTTTATTTTACTTTCTCAAATTATTATATACAGTATGAGAAATGAGGTTGGATTTCCCATGGTTCAAATTTAGAACGGTGATCAGTGTTTTACAGTAGTCTACTGAAATGACTTAGCATTTTTTTTTTCATCATAGCTCTGATATAATTTTCTCACAGCAGAGGTGAGTTCTGATAATTATTGCTGGATACAAATATCTTAACTTCATTTTAATAGCGCTTTCTATCAAATCATACTAGCCTGTGCATCCAGATATATGAGCCTTAAGGTGAAAATAGAATTGAAGATCCAGTTAGCGTACCCGTGAAGAGAGAAGTTTGATCACCATAAAAAGACGCGTCAGGCAACCGACTTTTTTTTTTTTTTCTCATGATGCCTCCAACTGCATATGATCTTAAATATCCTGTATACACTCTGACAAGGGAAGGTTATCCTGAATTGACAAATGTATAATTTTTGTCTTTAGTAGAGATTTCCAAGATTCTATTTCTGAAACATTTTTTTTTTGGATGAAGACAAATAAAACCATCTTGATAGTATTGAATTTTACAGTAAATATTTGCCAGCAGAAGGCATGATGAGATTACATGAAATTTAAACCAGTTATATGCTTAGTATGTTTCTTCAGCTGTAATTTGACACAGTCATCAAATGAAGAAATGGGCAGTACGCCATATCTTGATGCTGGACACTTCTGTGTCAGGAAGGTGTAGTTAGTCTGTTTAATGAGAATTTCAATAATTATCGAAATTTAGCAGATTATCATTGGGGATTTGAACAACTGTCTTGAAAATTTTTGAACAGCCTGAGTAGATAAAGGAATCCTGGAGTTAGAGTGGAGAATTAGTAGTACAGACTGACCACTCGACGCAGATAACTCTAGGGAACAATTATTGTGTTAATCCGCCGTAGACAAGAAGAACATTGATTCTCAGGATATTCGATAGGCAGAATTTTGAGAATTGATAAGGTCATGGTTAAAGTTTACACAGGCATATGGGAGTAAAGACAGTGATTTAAACAAGATAAGAGGCAGCCTTGTGTCTTAAATACTTTCAGTGGAAGCAGATGCCACTGCAAATATTCAGGTCTAATAATTTCCAAATTTGAAGTCATGCATGACGGGTTAGCACGGGATTGACGCCTGAACTGGCTTTCACTGGGATTAATCGAGCTTGCGAAAGAACTAGAAGAAGTGTGACATGTCACGCCACTGTACTAAATTAATAATTGAGAAGATTTATGTTGAGCCAACTGAAATTAGTAAAGAATTAAGAGATTAAGGTCTTATTCTTTGAGTTTTACACTAATTTCAATTACGCGATATGGACGGCGTTATAAGTTGGGTGGAAATGATTCGGCCGCAATGGGATGGTCTCCTGGAGGTGGTACGATCAAATACTACTTATTGAATGCCGGGCGGGATCGCATGAAGCATTAAATGACATCAAGAAATGCTTAAAGAAACACCCTAGAAGATTGGGGATCGACAAAAATGACGACATGGAAAATGCTCAACATTGTACATTGGCAGCAAAATGATATCTTGCTATTGTATGGACGACCACTCCTTCCTGAAATGTGCAGCGGATGTTAGTCCCAGAATTAGGTCCTTTGAGGCGACACTTTCCTTTGCAGATGACATAAAGACGCATGACAAAACAGCACATGAGCATTTAAACTAACTTCAATTCCTGCCATTAATTAATTTAGTTGACCAATAGCTATAGAACCGCTGGAGACCTCCATACCCTGTGTGAATATTTTAGTGAGAAATGAGCGATTCAATTCTATGAGCCATGAGGTATCCTGTAAGATCAGAGCTGTACCCCATTCAATTTTTTTTTAATAGTAGCCAGTGCGAGATATTTCCAGAATGTTTGTTTCTTTTTCTAACTGTCATATAATTCGGAAACTAGAAAACTACACTATTTTGATACAGTTTACATCTAGCATCCATGTGAACTCAATATGACTATTGAACGTAGATTGTAGATTAATGAGCGAGCCAACCTAAAGAGAACGAGTTTAATAGGCTTACAATCAGTAGTTGAAACAGACTATTCGCACAATTTTGTTATGTTCTCCCTCTAGCTGATCTATGACATTATAGATTTTTTTTAACAAGGTGACTACCCCGTCGAGTGTATATGAAGGTATAAAGGTTTAAAGGTCATAGGCTGTTGGAATAATAATACACTAGTAATAATTATAGTTCATTCTGATGTACAGTAGAGGCAGTGAGAACAGCGCCTCTACCATCATGGCTAGTTAGTTTCAATACACCCAGAAAGAGCATTGATCTAAGATTACTATCCACCCACATGGATGAACATGTACCTCTCCCATTTCCTTCCCCTTTGGGCCATGAACCCATCTTTCACCCCTCGGTTCCCTGCCCCCATTAATACATGAGATTCTCTTCTCCAATCCCCACTACTAATCTGGAATATTTCAGACAGCAGACTGAGAGAGAACTGAGAGAAAAGGCTGAGAACTTTCAATAACGGGGACTTAGTCCTAGTGGAGAGAATGCATGAGACGAAGGGGCGTCACAAATTTGAGCCAAGGTATGGGGGTCCATATGAGGTACTAAGAAGAGCTGGTGATACTGTATATCTCTTGAAGAATCTAGAAACTGGGAATTTGGATAAATACCATATAGATAGGTTAAAACAATACCATATACCAATTAGGATTTTCCCCACAGAGGAGGAGGAAACTAGTGATGGTAATTCAAGTCAAGGTTCCAGTGATGAAGATCATTGGATTCATCTTACAGGTCCAGCTTATCTCCCTAATAGGTCCGTTAATGTAGTGGTTCCACAAGGGGTGACAACCAGAGCGAACTCAGAAGTAATGAGACGAGGGGAAGTTGACAGAGTTAGTGTGAACAGTTTAACCTTACGCAGGTCTACAAGGGTGAAAAGGCCCACACAGTGTAAATTCTGCTTAGACTGTCGCCACTAACTAGGATTTTGGAGTGTGTACGGAGAATCAGCTCGATAGAATGAGAAGTTTAGAGATTTCAACCTTTTTTTTTTTTCATTTAAAAACCTTTTTTTTTTAAAAGTAGAACTTCATTAGGATTCCTTTTTTTTTTCTATACAAACTATTTCTTGTTAAAACCCAAGTTTCAAAGACCAATGAGAATAATGTATACCATTGTGAATTAACTATTTAGTGTAAATCTGAAATTTTAGTTATTATCAGGAGTAATAGGTGAAGGAAGGTGTAGGAAATCACAACTTAGAGGGGGGCTATGTCTAAAACAACAAACCTAATAGGCATCCTATGGCTTGTGTTGGGTAATTCAGAAACCCTATAATCCCTGGCCTTCAGGTAGTAGCTTTGAAATAGGTTTCTAATGAGAACATGGAAGGTCAATCTCTCAGAGTGAAGTTGTGAAGTATAGGGACCCTAGGTCAGGGGTAGAAGTTAAGTAGGCCCAAACTGTAGTCGATCCTTGGAAAGCACTTGAGAATGTTAGTGTTGGGTAGTGAATCGTAAACCCTATAAATCCATCTTTCAATAGAGTGCTGAGGTCGGACTACTGCAAAGGGGGCAGACGCACGAGGAAGTAAGAAGAAAGTGACTTCACCCACGGTGGCTAGGGGAGAGACCCAATCCGCTTTTATGAGGTGTCACGCTTAATGGTCCTTTATTCGCCATTATAATTTGTGTATGTCTTTATATAGAATTGTCGTGAAAAGTCGCTTGGTGTCAAGGCAAGGGCAGTTTTTGAAGTTACACTGATTTTTTTTAGTAAGTTAGCTTCCAGATTATTTAGAATTGTTAACAATTATTGTTAACAATCATTTATCGAGTATAAAATATTAGTATATATAGAGCTTGTACAGAGGCATTTTCTTTTGAGTAACCTAGGGCTTTAGTTCCCAATTTGTTTTAATTTTATTATTTTATTTGATTTCACATTGTGTCCTGAAAGATGTTATCATTTGTTAGGATCTATTAATATAGATAAATGAGTATTTTGGCCTTTGTAGCAGCTTTCAACCTTAGTTTGTATGCGTACCGCGAATGATAGGGGGGAGGGTGTATGAATGAATTGGTGCAATGAATGTAGAAAAAGGTTAAAAACTATTATATTGTGAGCCCAAATTACATTAGAATAGGGTTAAGGACTTTAATAGGATCGATTATTATTTTATTTTATTTTTTATTTCGAATTTTTGTTAGGACCGAGAAGCCTCAAACAGGACAACTACAACTCTATCTAGTTAGAAAATATTCGCTCCCTTTTTGTTAGGTCCCTCGTTAGGGGGTATAATTTCCCTTTGATTTTCTTTTATCTTAGTTTAGCTTGAATTCTAAGGATTGTGGATAAATGATCCCTATCCCGACCCTCAGACTTGGAGATAGTGGAAGGCAAGGATCAAGCCGAATTTCCCACTCAACTCCTCCTCGCAAGAGGAAACGAAGAGGTATAGATTGAATTTTATGCAGGATGGGGGATTTGTTTTAGCCATGCAGTATAGCCTGGGGTATAACGGCGCGACCTTGGGTAACCGATCTGACACCGTAGTTTCGACGCTTTTAGCGTGGCTGGAGCGAGGGTGTTCTAGACGGGAGGTCCTGTAAGATTGGCAAGTAGGCAGAGATTGCCCAGTTATTCTAGACGAAGTGTTTCCGTCTATTGAATTTTTTTTTGGTACCAGTTTGATCCCCCATAGCTAGCGGAAGTTTCTTCTAATAAAGGATTCGCCCTGCCATACGTTTTTGTTGGAATGAATTCGAGCATAAGACCGATTCGAGAGGCAGAATAAGTAATTATTAGGACCTTCAACGAGTTTAGACTCGTTCCATGTTAGGATAAGATTTTAAAGTATTAGTTAACTATAATGACCGCGAACGAGACGCCAGAACAAGCCAGTGAGTCAAAGTTTGAGAAGTGTTGTATTGAGGACAGTAGAATTAAGAGCAGTTATACAGGGAGTAGAATTCTGAAGGAATTTGTAAAAGAACCAAAATTTCAGATTGATAAAATTCAAACTTATAAGATGTAGATTTATAGGATTCAGGTCAATGAATAGGGAGTATATTGGTAGATGAAAGTAATATGAATTTCTTGGAAGGGGGAGGTAGCTGAACTGTACACACGCCAGAGACAAGGTAAACGGAGCCACAAACAAAATAGTAGAAATTGATTAGTCGCTCTGCCAAAACAGAAAATTTCTCTTCATACGGTTGTCACCCTAGATTCAAAAGGACTGTGTAGTTTAATAGAGGTCTGGGCTATGTTCCATTTGACCAAGATTCTGAATGACGTTCCCATTTGGGTTGAGAGTATTGTAACAGAGGAATCTAACACATAAGAGAAAACACACCCTCCAGTAGGATCGGGATAGACGAATATTACCCAGTGACCAACTCGTGATTCCAGACTGAATAAGATTGAAAACTTAACTGAGATACTAAACCTTGAACCTTCAGCGCACAAATATATATAATGTGTTTTCATTTTCTTATTGAATATGTTATTATTTTATATCATATATATTATATTATAATCATATGCTATTCATTTCAACAATTTTATTTCCTTTGATATTCATGATATTAGTAATATTTACCTGCCATGTTGCGATTTTTTTTTTTAACATGTTGTCATGGCTTATTCTTCCCTCAAGGCATGATCTATTTTATCCTTATTGTCTTTTATCCGCCTTACTTGTATATGTATATATATTTTGTCATCATATATAATTTTGTAGTAGTTTTCTTTATCATCTATCATGGGATGATTTTTATCATATTTACTCACTATCTGCATGATACGTGTTTTCTTCAATATATATATTATACCCATCATATAACATGGAAGGATTCATTTTATCATTACATATTTCGTGCCTTATTTAATAATTACTTTCACAATTTGTTTTCTGTAATTTTTTTTATTTAGCAAAAGTCATCATGTCATAGGCTAATCATTTTATACCAAGATATTTCTTTCAGCTAACTATAGTTATCCTTTCCTTTGATTGTATATGTATAACTATACCACACGAATGTCTTGATTGGTACTTAAATAAAGATGCTGGCATGTTTTAGGAGTTGGACTAGTCAGTTATTTCTAAACGACTTCTTGGCGCCCAATTTTTTTTATATATAATATGTAATAGGGAAATGTTCTAACTGTATTGTTAGCAGAAAGAAGGTAGCAATGAAACCAGCACACCAGAGGCAAGGATGGGGTTGAGAGGACCTACCACAAGGAAGGCCTACTCCTCAAGACCAAAGAAGAAAGTGGAAGGGTGGTATATATACCCATGAATGGTAAGACAGATGACCTTGCTTACTTCCATACATATGATATGACTGTCCCCCATAACCTATGTTGATAACAGTGTGCTGACAGAATAATAACACATAAAAACCCCTTTGCCAGGATGCACAATGCCCACTAATGTTCGGAATAATAAACATCTAGAATAGCATACCATCATTTTGATTAGCCTTATCTTCCCTATAGGTTTCGGTACACCTGGCTTCACCTAGTAATGGAAAATGCATTTTGCTAGAAATGGACCTGCTTTCATAGTAACTGATGAAAGGCAGATGAATAATGAATAGCACAAACGCATTTGTCCATTACTTGGCAGGGGGAGGATTGTTGGGGCACGTTTTTGTAACCATACCCCAACAGAAGGCGTATGTATAATCAAATCAAATGGATACATGGCTTCCCTCCCACATAGACTTACAGACCACCTCTTTGCCCAGAAACCTCGACAATTGATGACACCAGACTTCCATGCCGAAAGCTGATGCCTGGTGAAGAAGACACCAGTGACATCCAGAGACATCCGCGCTGGAAGCTGTTGTTCCATATGTACATAGATTCCCCTCACCAAAAATTTAGGTAAAGGTGACCAGAAAAAAAATGGAGAAGGAAGATTTCTAAAAGACTAGCCTTATAAATATCCTTCCCGAAAAAAGGAAGCATCACATTACAGTCCAGGTAAAAGGGGCCTGGGTCGATTTTTAGCCAAGACGGGGGGCGATATATATACCGTCCCGAGAAAAAGGAAGCATCACATTACAGTCCAGGTAAAAGGGGCCTGGGTCGATTTTTAGCCAAGACGGGGGGCGATATATATACCGTCCCGAGAAAAAAGGGAGGATAGTATTTCAATCCATGTGGAGGGGGGGCCTGGGGTCTGAAATTTTACACTAGTGCCGTAGCTGTTTCTCTCTTTAGATTTTTTTTGTTTTGGTAATACTATATGTTCTATTTTGATGGGAGAGGCCTGGGGCGTCTATGAAATTGTATACTGGAGCCGTTGGCCATTTTGATTGGTGTTTCTTTTGGCGAATGAAAATGCCAGCCAATAGAAACTTTGGCGCGGCAGCGAATGAAAACGGAGAGAGACATGAATAAAAGAGGGTTTCTTTGCCAAAAGGCAGATTCGATCGGAGTCGCTCAGTGAGAGGACAGTCTTCAGACGGGAGATCAGACCTTTGCCGGCACTTTCGAGAAAAGGTAAGCCATTTGTCATTATGACTTAGCGCCCCCCCCCTTTTTGTGTAGTAACCAACCTAGATTTCGCATGGGCCCTAAAGGGCTATAAAGTAACTTCAGGTCACCTCTATCTAAATTTTACTATGTAAATAGCATATCTCGTCAGTATAGACATGTTCCCAAATTTTAATTTATTTAAATAAATATCTAGAGAAAATTTCTTGTTTCCTCTCATACATATTTCATTCCTTTTGTTTTATGGTACTACCCCCCACACCTTAATTTCACAAAGTGTACAAATTATAGAACAACCGACTCTGTTGAAATAGAGTTGTGTACTATATCTTTGCTGTGATATATTGACACAGCAACAGTTGCAAAATTACGACTTTATTAGGGCTACTTTGAGGGTATCTATCTGTCAGGTTTTAGTAATGTTGTACTTTTATGTGTTTCAGTGCGTTATTCCATCATATTTACCATTATACCATATTTTCTGATTCCTCGGGCTATTTTACGCTGTTAGGAGGGTACGGCATGATGCAAACAGATTTGTATGTTTGACTATTGTTTTTGTTATTTGGGCTATAAAAATGCCTTAATGTGAATCTATTTACAGTTGATCTGTAGAAATTATAGAGATCTGTTGCTATAAATTTCCTCTATGAAATAGCTCCCAGCGTCTTCAGTGGGTTGCTAAACCTCCAGAAGGAGTCTTTTATAGATTGCCCAATTTAATAACGATCTCATGGGTTGTCTGATGAAATTGTATACTAGTGTCGTGGTTGTTTCCATCTTTAGACCTTTGTCCTGACAATATTATATGCTCGATCCCTGCTTTAACTCAAACTCTTAATCAATTACAGAGTTTTCCCCGTTTTTTTTTTTATTTATTTATCCTGTTTGCACAAATTGCATTACATGTGATGATGTAAAGACATATGTCGATAGTGTATCATTGACAGCTGTGCTTCTATTATACAACATTAAGGTCTTGCTGCGGGTTATATACATGGGGTTGTTGGCCTAAATTGCTATATATATATGTCGTATTAAGGTATATCTTTGAATAATTATAAATTTAAAACTCTAAATTTGTATATAAGAAATAATAGACGCGACAAAAAGAAACGCAGCCATTTTCTCTTTGTTTATTATTCAACCTCCCTCTTTTTCTCCCTCTTACCCCTCGGGTCGTTGGTCAAAAAATTATATACAAGCATTGGCTATTCACTCTTTGATTATAGATATTAAAATATATGGATATGGATATTAAAATATATGGATATGGATATTAAAATATATGGATATAAAAATAAAAATGTGTTGACTATTTACAAGTAGCGTGGGAATTATATTGCAGTGAACCTGCGTGGGGGTGCGCAAGATGAAATTCGTAACTGCACAGTCTAGATAAAATTTTTAATTTTCTCTGAATTGAAAATATCCTAACGAGGTTATGATATACTATTGATATTTTAAACTGTTATTTATTACATCTTTATTATCTAATAAGTCGATAGGATTCGAACAGTGCGGTGTTAAAAAGCTAAAACTACGGATGGTAGATCTCTCGGCCACGACTGCTCACTTTGAATATGTTCATATCTTTCTTCATCCTACGATCCCTATTCCTGGCTTCTCCAGCTTTAAATATACTTAAACCATGTTCAGCCTTCTTCAACGGGGCCATATGTCATAATATATGCTCTTCCAGGAATAATAAAGTAAGCCTACAGTCGATCCAGAGAGAGACGGGAGGGTGTCACGTTAGACAGCAGGACATTCCAAAGGGGGCTCCTGGGGGCCGTCACTTGGCACCTCGGGACTTTGGACAGTTGGTGATTATGTTCGACGCGAGCGGACGCCCGGCGACAGCCGGGTCCGTCATCTTGATAACGTTGTCTGTGTACTTTTTCCTATGATATACTCGCACATTGAGTTTACGACTCACTCAATGGAAGTACATAGGTCAAAGCACTACAACCAAAATTTACTTCTTTTTTAAAAAGGATGATCTCTAATTCGAACTAACATTTGAAATGCACATCTTAGGATAGGTTTTACCGAACATCGATTTTCGAAACTAACCGATGGGGTTATACCATATCTTAGAGGATGATGTGTTTAAAAACCCCAAAATTTTCTTTTTTCTTTTAACCCTCGATAGTTTATCTTATAAAAACGCTTATACTAATCCTATAGTTGTTCTATCGTATTGCTATATACGTAATTTAACTTATTACTATTGTCCTAAATATATCTGTAGGCCTTTACATCTTGTCTGTCCTACACCAGACAAAACGAACGGAGGTATGCGGGGTTGTTATACCCGACTAACGATAAGCGCTAGCCTCTGCATATTGTAAGGTGGCTAAAGATATTTATAAGCTATTTAAACCCACACACGCATTAAGTGTTTTTATGTTCACATTTTAAAGTAATATATTCAAGTATTCAAGGTCATATATCATTTGAGTTTATAGCTTGATTAAAATTATCATATCGCCTCATATAGTCCAACATTACATTTATATACAAATTTATATATTCCACTATTCTAACGGTCCATTTTATCAAGAACATTTTATAAGAGATATGTAGGTTTGTTTGTATGGGTAGAGGCAAGATATAAAACAATAAAGGAAGAAGGTATATACAAGATGCTAAATGAGTATAAAGAATCCAAAATATTATTGTGGTAATTAAAAACAATGGAAAATTTTTAATTCTAAATATAACAGTTTTATACAAAAATGTACACAGTGTGATAACATTATTTATTAACGAGTCTTTATTTAAATAATTTGAAAATTCTTTGGTCGCCAAGGTTGTTGGTATAAAGAAATCAGCATTTGGATTAAGTTTACTGTGTAATTTTTCTTTGGTAGCACCCAAATTACTTTCCACCATATTATCGAATGGATTGATTTTAGGGTCTAAGACCAATGTACTGGATTTAGTGGGCTTTACTATTGATGAAAAAGTTGGTTTGGATGTTATTGGAAAATCAGGCTTATAAAATTTTTCATCCGTGAAAATACTGTTGTCCAAATGGTTAAACGGTTGAAACCATTTCCTTGGTCTGGAGGAACCCGGATCACCCAAGATATCTGTAGTGAAGTGCCTATAAGGAAATAGAAAATAGTTTTGTCTAGGAGGAGAGTCGGGAAGGTCCGTAGGAGGTGTGATATGGGGAATATTTTCCACATATCTACGAAGTTTTTCTATATTTATAAGTTCTGTCTGTAACTGCAAAGGTCTATTTGGTCTATTAATGCGCACTACCTGAGGTGATAGTATTTCCAAGATCTCATATGGGCCTGTATAGTTAGGTTCCAACTTTGGAGTATTCGGATGTCTATAAACTTTCACCAATACTAGATCCCCTGGTACAAAATCAATCTTTTTATGTTTTTGATCGTACATTAGTTTTTCGGCCTTATGCCTTGCTTGGGTCTTTTGTAATGCTATTCTTCTTGCTTCTGAGAGTTCGGGAAATGTCTGAACATGGTTGTTTAAATTGTTAGGGACTATCCCTTTTAATAAATAGATGGGAGGAAATCCCGTCACTGTATGTGGAGTTAGATTGTAGATTCTGGTGACCCTTTCTATCTGTTTGGTCCATGTCTGTTTGGGGTGTTCTAAATGGAGTATCTTTAGTTTCCCTGTTATGGTTGCATTCAATCTCTCGCTCAAACCATTTGACTGTGGGTGATTTGCTGTGGTATACAAGGGTTTTATACCTTGTGAGATTAAAAACCTTCTAAATTGAGCGGATGTAAATGCAGGAGCTCGGTCTGTCAGTAGGTTTTTAGGAATACCTTCCTGAAATACCCTTTTTAGGATTTGAATATAGGTCAGGGTAGAGGTAGATTTACTAGGAAAAGTCCAACAGTATCGACTATGTGATCACATATTACATGTAAATAAGCTCGGTTACCACCATACTTAGTAAATCCGGCTACTGTGTCCATTGACATAAGTTCATAAGGTTCCTTCGCGAGTGGTAAGGTACCCATTTCTCCATATGATGGTCCTTTCGGAGGTTTTATTATTTGGCAAATTTTGCATTTACGGACATAGTTATTTATATCTTTGGTCATACCATCCCAATAATACTGACTAGTGATTAACCTAGTGAGTTGTGTGATTCCTGGATGGTTATACCATTCGTGTGCTTTCTGGAGTAACTTATTTCTTAGTGTATCAGGTACGACTACTCTGGGTACGCCCTTTTTAGTAATAATCGCAAGTCCATCAGTATTGATGAGTGATTGATATTTCTCAGGTACACGATGCTGGTGTTCCTCTAATTGTTGAGCCTCTAGAAATCCGCAAAATGGTTGTCTTGATAATAAATCTGCTTCGAGTTGTTTTTTACCTTTCAGATAGTGTATGTCAAAAGTGTATGGGCTGAGTCTCAAGGACCACCGAAATAACCTACCTGACGGATTTTTAATATTTTTCAAATAGACCAGAGCTTGGTGATCAGAATAAATGGTGAAATGTCTACCAAGCAGGTACACCCTGAAGTATTCGATAGACTCAATGATAGCTAAACACTCCAGCTCCGAGATGGAGTAGTTCTGTTCATACTTGCGTAGAGAGCGAGAGAAATATTGTACAGGATGTTCTTCTCCATTTTCATCCTTTTGCTTTAGAATTCCGGATATTCCTAATGTACTCGCGTCACAATATAAGAAGCAGGGTAAATCTTCTTTAAAGATATGTAAAACTGGTGATGCAGTTAGGCTGCTTTTCAAATCTTCAAATGCCTTCTGACATTCAAGAGTCCACTTAAAAGGAATATTCTTTTTAAGAAGTATATTTAAAGGCGATCTAAGCTGTGCATAATGGGGAATGAATTTATGATATACATTTACGACACCTAAAAATGACTGTAAAGTTTTAACATTAGTCGGAGGTTGGATGGTTCCTATTACCTGAGTGTTAGTTAGGTGAGGTTTATAAGTGCCCTGTGTGATTTCGTATCCTAGGAAGCTAATGGAGGTCTTACATAATTGACATTTGTTAAGGTTGAGGCGGATATTTTCTGCCCTGCATAGTTGGAAGAATAAACGAAGATGTTCTAAGTGTTCTTCAAAACTATCAGAAAAAATTATAAAATCATCATAGTAGTGTTCTAGAAATTGGAAGTTATATTTTCTAAGTATTTGTCCAATAGCTCTCTCGAAGATCTGTGGTGAGCTTCGTAGCCCGAAAGGTAATCTTTTAAACATGTACACTCCTGCGTGGGTGGTGAAGGCTAAATAAGGTCGAGAATCCGGATGGATAGGAACTGTCCAATAAGCGTTGCTCAAATCAAGGCTGGAAAAATACTTAGCTTTCGACAGTTTTTCTATCACTGATTCTATTAATGGTATAGGTTGGGGATCAACTGGAATGTGTTCATTTAATTTTCGAAAATCCACACACATTCTAAATGTTCCATTTTTCTTTTTTACTAGAGTAATAGGTGAAGCATATTCACCTATGGCCGGTTCTATTATATTATTTTTTAACATCTCATTGATTTGTATATCTATTTCTTTCCTATATGTAAATGGTATTCTATACGGTCGCAACCTGATTACTCTATCTGTATTTGGTTTAATCTGTACAGGTTGGATATGTAGGGTAGGAACTTTAAATGGGTCTGTAGGAAATATTTCAGCAAATTCTTTCAATAACCTAATTAACTTAAGGTCTAATAAGTTGTTTATCTTATGATACTTATCAATTAAATCACTGGTTAACTTATTTTCCCCTGGAATGCTTGATTGAGTGGAAAGTGTCTGTTGTAAATGATTAACATAGAGTGGATTACTTCCTGAAGGTGCACAGTGATTATCTAAGATTTGTGTATTAACAATATGAAGGTGTTGGTTTATATTATATTTCCTATCTGGATTTATCACATTGTATGCATCATTTACATAAGCCAAATCTGTTTCAAAATAAAAAAGAGTAGCAGGAATATTTGTGCCTTGTTGACTCACTACATTTCTATTGAAGTCAATTCTAGTTTTTAATTTTTTTAGAGTATATAATCCTATTAGTGCAATTTCATATGGTAGATTAAATATATAAAATTTTAAGCTAACTTTTCTTTTAAAAAAACTGACTGGTAAAATAACATAAAATATAGGTTGGATTGGTCCACTCAATGTATTAATTCTAGAATGCTTATTAACTGAATATTTAGTTATATTTCGAAATATATCTGATGGCAAAATTTTATGCAAATAATCAAAAGATATTAGGTTAATGGTAGAGCCAGTATCCACAAGAAATTTAACATTGAAGGTGAAAATAGATAAATTAAAGAATAGTCTTACATTATGCTGGTCCTTTCCTTGATGAGGGATCACATCCTTGTGATCTGGGTTGATGTCCGCTCGATGTGGCTGGTTCCCTGGGTTCCTTGGGCAGCGTGTTATCCGCGTAGTTGCGAAAGGCAAAACGTCCATCTCCAGGTCGACGAAAAGTTGCTAATTGCCCATATTGTGGCCGGTAATGACCTTGGCTAGGCTGGGGAGTGGATTCGGGTTGCCAGCGGTCAAAACCACGCTGTGGTGTCGGTTGTCCTCGAGTTACTGGTCGCTTTTGGATGGTGTTTACATAGTCCAACCATTCTTCAGGCGTCTGTGGGTTCCTGGTGTATATCATTTTCTTCAAATCATACGTTACACCTGCCGTAAGTGCTTCAACAATTTGTTTGTTTGGAAGTGAGTTCTCTAATGCACCCACAACCTTAAAATGGTAATAATCGTTAATTTTTTCTGGCTTTTCCAATTGGTGAGTGAACAATTCTTCCAACGTTGTCTTCTTCTTTGATATATAGATTGTGGACAGTTTCTGTTTGATATTTAAATAAGTCTCTTGTTCTAAGCCCAATCGATAAAATATATTTTTAGCTCCTTCTTCTAAATTTAGAATAACTAAATTTTTTCTGTCTCGTTCATCGTTCGTTGCATCCTCAATGTTACGAAAGAAAATATTTATATCTTGATTGAGGCCAGAGAATTTACTTATATGATTTTTATTTGAGATCGTCTGTTGTTGTATAATTTGTGTTAGTAAATTAATTTGTTCTTTCATTAATTTAAATTCCATATTATCGTTTCTGTCAGAAAAATGAGTGTCGGTATCTGACTTCCTTTTTGGCATTTTTGTGGCGAATGGTTGTAGGCTAAAGGTTAAATCCAATAAAGTTTAAAAAAAGAAAAAACGTACCGGTTATTATATCCTGTCGGCTAATTACTGTCGTATTAAGGTATATCTTTGAATAATTATAAATTTAAAACTCTAAATTTGTATATAAGAAATAATAGACGCGACAAAAAGAAACGCAGCCATTTTCTCTTTGTTTATTATTCAACCTCCCTCTTTTTCTCCCTCTTACCCCTCGGGTCGTTGGTCAAAAAATTATATACAAGCATTGGCTATTCACTCTTTGATTATAGATATTAAAATATATGGATATGGATATTAAAATATATGGATATGGATATTAAAATATATGGATATAAAAATAAAAATGTGTTGACTATTTACAAGTAGTGTGGGAATTATATTGCATATATATACTTAAGTAAGGAAACTTTAATAAGTCACATCGTGTATCCTCCCTTTTCATCTATCCAAACCGGGAACGCAACAGTTGACATATATTGTTCACGACTTCAAGGAAGGAAGAAATCCAAATATACAGGTTCCTATCTAAAACTACTTGGAATTCCAAGCAAAAGCTGTCAAAAATCAATAAATATAATATTTTATGTTATAAATATAGGTAATCTATTTATAATATTCTCATGCATATATTTATATCCAATATAACTATATATAAATGTCAACTAAGTAAATGTACATATTGTAACATAGTATTTATTAATTTTTATTTTTTTTTTATTAACAGAGTGGTCATTTTTATGTTTATATTTGGCTACTCTGTAAATTTTCCTCGTGGCTTATCTTTTGTTTAAGATTTATAGTTTGTCCGGCCCGGGTAGTTGGCGACTTCTGTACGCTCCAGGAACCTGGGTTACTTAAATAAAAAAAATAATAGTTTGTCCTTGCTTGAGATAAATTGCTGGATAACCCCTAATTTTCCACGTGGCAATATAAATATAAGGATAGTAAAAAAATTCCCTGGGGTAATGATCTGGGAGGCAGATCTCTCTGAAGTTATCAACACACAAGTTGTCTTTGCACTTTTTTCACACCTCTTTAGCCACACAACACGCATTCTTGCTTCTGGATGCTTCTTCCTGTGCGCGTCCTTTGTCCTCACACCTCGACTTCTTGCAACTTACCATATGTATATATCATAATTTGCCTAATGCCCAAGAGATATAATTTATTTTCGCCATAATTAATATGTTAAAATGTAAATACAAATTCACCCACTATAAATCTGTACAAAATAAAGGTGAGAGCCAGCGCGCGCGGGCGAAGGCTACTGCATGCCTCCGCGCGCGCACTCATGAGGGTGGAACAAGTTCTTTTTCAAAGCGTACATGCAAAACGGCTGCGCCCTTCCATTCGACCACGACAGATAAGAGGAGTCGACATACAAAAATAAAGGTCGCCTCTTTTTAAAATAGTCTTCAAAAACTAAGCACCATCTATTGTCCATTTCTGCACACTAACAGACTTGGGTCGGTGACAAGGCCATCTCAGGGAGCCTGACATAGTTGAATATGTGCTGGACAGGCATGAGATGGAGAGTATGGTTGGGAAAGACATTTCCAGGGCAAAGAAAGACCATCCACAGTGCCATCATAGGTGGAAAAGATGGAAGCTGTATTTAAATTCCTAATGTTATGGAAATTGCGACCTGGGATGCAGGATGTGAACAAGGAGAAAACCATGCTACAGACGAAAAGAGTAAACTATGGTGGTCATTATGTGAAAAACCACCGCCTTTGTGATACGCGGATTGATAGAAAGATGACAGCAAGGCGTCGACACTGTTTGAGAGTGGAAAGCAGACCATAGTTTGAATGTGGTACAACAAACAAGATGTGACTCTAATCCTGGCTTTACGTTTTAGGACTGAAGACAAGTTTCGTGTAATACAGGACTTGAGGAGTGAAGACTGGAGAGGATTGCCCTGTTTAGGGCAAACAGTTTTTTTAGGAGGAGCTTTTAGTGTTGGGATGAAAAGCTTCAGAAGCGTCTGGTGTAAAGCGGGGTCAGCTACTTGTTTTGTTCTCTATGAATGAATACAATATGGTAAATAAAGAAGAATCGAACAAAGAGAGATCCTTGTCGATCCCGCGTGCTCATTTGGCCATCCTTGACACAGCGTTGGCGCAACAATATATATGTTGTCTGTTTATTATAATGGTGATTAGTCTCTTGCTTACACATGCCTTTAAACATACTTTCAGCGTTCAAGGTTTAAAAGCGAGCATAATTTTTTTTATCTTAATGTTCAGTTGTCACATAATGAGGAACTAAATAAATGTGGTGGGTTATAATTTAAAATTTGTTTCTTTTTTTTATACCAAATATATTGTAGCAGATTATTTATCATTCTATGAAATGTTTTAAATTTCGATATTTGTATTTTGATACACTGTAAAATTTGCTCATTGCCACTCTGCCATTTCATTAGTATTAATTTGGTTTTGCCTTAAATAAATTGCTGTGTCATTCTGAGGTTTGTCTTTCTTAATTTTTTTACGTTACAACTGGTGGAGATGTTGGGTAGATTAGGGAAGACAAACTGAAAATCTCCGAGAAGACCTAGAGTCCATGGCTGCTATGATCTAAATTTTCAGAGACTGGCTCCAGGATTCCACCGCCGTGTCAAAGCCAAGAATTCCCTCCAAGATTATGTTGTCCGTCCCGACGACAAAGCCGCTCTTCATGCCGCAAGAAAAAGGACGCGAAGCTACAAGGGACAGACGTCCGAACTCCGAGGGAATACTTGACAAAAACACGTCAGATTCTTGTCAGTAGCAACAAGATTTTCAAGCTGTGGGTCACAGCTCCCATAAGGAAGGAACTATGTAGCAGAATATTTATCATTCTATGAAATGTTTTAAATTTCGATATTTGTATTTTGATACACTGTAAAATTTTCTCATTGCCACTCTGCCATTTCATTAGTTTTAATTTGGTTTTGCCTTAAATAAATTACTGTGTCATTCTGAGGTTTGTCTTTCTTAATTTTCTGCGTTACAATATATATTTTTATTTTTTGCAAAGAAAAAATTTAAATTCGTTAAAGTTTGAAAAATTATTTCAGCGTAATAATCATATATCAATAAATAAATTATATTTTAAAATAAATATAATATTTAATAATTTTAATTCTGTGATTTTTTAAATAGTTTTTATTTGGTCAATTTCGTCTGCTGTTATTACTTTAGATATTGAATCATGCTTTTCATTATACGCGAGTTTGACTTTTAATACGTCGTCTGTTATGGCTCTAGATGATTCATTCATATCTACACATCTGGATAATTGCCTTAATTCAAAACAAGAATCGAACCGCCTCTCAATGACATTTATCAACACTAATTCATTAGAAAATTTATTTGCGGACAATTTTGTCCAAAAACAGTCACAAAGACGTGAATCAAATTTAATCAATTCTGATGAAACGAAAGTTTTAGTTATATATACCGGTGGAACGATTGGGATGCTCAAAAACCAAGATGGAGGTATGTAAACATTTAACATATGTGAATAATTTTTAAAAAGGCCTACACTACCAAGTCTCACCCTTTTTACCTTTAAAATCCATTTAAAAATTAAATTTTAATCACCAGACACAATATTAAAAAAATTGTCTTTTAAATATATATATATATAAAAAAAATCAATCTTTATAACACTGTTTTGCAAAAATTATTTTTGAAATTGAATGCCTCCTCATTCAGCAAGCAAAAAAATACATTTTTAAATTCCCATTATGCTCACTTTTTAAATTTATTTTCTGTATAAAATCTTGTGAGAAGTTTCTTGACAAGCTAAATGATTTACTCTTACACAAATCAATCATTTACACTCATATATATGAGGTTAGGTTAGGTGTAAGTCAGAAGAAAGCATGTCCTTGACTTCCCAACTTTTCTATAAGGTTCCTGATCATAATGTTATTCCACTTTTTTTGATATTTTTTCCTAGTTTTAAAATGTCTTTGTTTATTTCCTGTATATAACATGCTCTCTGACTTTGAGACTATCAACAGATTAGTATTCTAAATTTTTGAGAGAATCTTAAGGTTATGTCAAGATTCAATTTTTTTTGTCTGATAGGGTCTCGATGTACAAAAATAGTTCCATTTTTAAAATAACCTAACCTATTTAACTTTTCTGAAACTAACCAAAACTAGCATATTGATACACTTAGCGTTTCGTATCAGAGTACGACCTTAGGATTTTAGCATTGTACTCTATATGCAAACTAAAAGAATAATAATTTTATAAGGCCTTTAAACCTCACATTAGCTTACATATCGGAAAAAAAAAAAAGAATTATTTAAAAAGAACCATAAAAGCTAATAAACATATATACAATATATGGAGTAATAAAAGAAAATAAGACCTAATCCAAATAATTTATTAGTGTGTGACGTTTCGGCAACAACATTGTCACCATCTTCAGACAAAAGAATAAAATGTAATTGCAATAATGTAAAAATAAATGTAATAATCTAAAATGGATTTTATTCTTTTGTCTGATGATGGTGACAATGTTGTTGCCAAAACGTCACACACTAATAAATTATTTGGATTAGGTCTTATTTTCTTTTATTATAATCTATAATCCAAATTGTGCTTTATCAATATATGGAGTAATATATGTGGTCAATAATGTTTATTTACTCTTTTTTCACTGGCTTTATAATAATTGTCAACAAACAAACTGCCATCAAGCCTGATGTCTAACGGGATTATGAGAACAATATGTGTATAAGGTAAAAAAATAAAGCACAAACTTTCTGGTAGTTGATGCCAGGAGTGGCTTACAGGGGAAGGCAAAAGAGGGGAAAATGGCTGCTGTAGGGGAACTGTTGACATTGTTCACTCCCCCTAATCTTTTACACCCAGTTGAATACTGGTTTCTGTGTTTCTCAGCAACAATACAGTCTTCCATGAGAGCCTAAAAACATGGCTAAACTGTCCTAGAGGTGATCTCTCATTAAAGACTCTGTCATGTCAGTTTTACAATGGCAACAGCATCTATATTGAAATACCACCAGGAGAGATCCATTTTATCCATGTTATTAGGTAGTCTCACATGAGTGACTCTATACTGTGTACTTAGAAATACTTTTTTCATTCTCACTTAGAATTTGGCAAATTTTTAGCAGCCCCCCCCCACATCACCCTATAATTTATACACATAACCCTTTAGTTACATTGAGCCTATATGTTAGACCTGAGCTTATTTTCCTGTCTTTTTGCAAGAACCTATATAATAGGCCTGTAGTGTTGTTGATCTTGTTTCCCTCCACTGAAAGTCTGGACCCAGATGTCCCATGTGAAATGGACCTTCCATCACAAATTTCTCCCATATATTTATATTTCACATTGTTACATTAAGAAACTGTCTCTAACTAAATTGGTTTATTTTTTCCTTCTATTACAGAATTTTTTTATTTTCTTCCAGCAGTTGTTCTATGGTGGAGTTAGGGACATTTGTTTCAGACTTTGGTGTTATGGTGCCAGGAAATACTGCTTGCTTGAAAGATCTCCCAAATCCTGATTGTTTTTATTTTCTGATTACTGTTTGTTTTTACTATAGACACATTATATTTATGCACACTAAGTCAAATGGACCCAGATTTACTCAATGTTTATTATCCAGGTACAGTAGAACCTCCCTGTAAAGGACACCTAGTTACAGAGCCAAAGTATCCTATAGAGAGGTGTGTCCTCTTACCAGAGAGTTGCTAAATAGTAAAAATGGCAATGAAAACTGTCCTTTGTGGAGAGGTGTCTTCTAGCGGGATTGTCCTTTCATAGAGAGAGGTTCTATTTTAACCCATAATTACTTTATAAAAGTAGATTTTTTTTGTTTAGATTATCTGTTAGACATTTGTTATTAATATTTCCACAAAATGTTTTTGTTAAAAAGCTTCACTGTGATATTAAAATCCAGCCAATTGAAATCAAACTCACTAATTAATCTGTGTCATGTTTTGTAGAGTAGGTCAGAACTTGTGGGTAAAATCATATTTTATTTGGGAAAAATGGAGCTATTTATAGTGTGGTGGGCTGAATTCTATAGTTACTGGGCACACAGACAGCCCAGAATCAAGGTTACAGATAAATTACCCTTGGGGTCAGACACTTTTTTTCCTCCATTTCCTTTATCACCTCTAAGATAATATAAGACGTTTGTTTCATTCACGTAAGGGTTTCATTGTTTCACTCTTCCTTCCTCTTTGGGTTTGTGTGGTTCTAAAATGTAGTTTGGATGTTCTGAACTCTGGTTTAATTGTCTAAATTGTGGTTTTAAACTGTGGCTTGGAGGCTTTAAAATGTAGTTTATTTTTTTCTCTAAATTGTGGTTTTAAACTGTGGCTTGGAGGCTTTAAACTGTAGTTTAATTTTTTTTCTAAATTGTGGTTTTAAACTGTGGTCTGGTGGTTCTAAACTCTCAACAAATAAAACCTGGGCTGAAAGTCTGCATTGAAGCAATTTTAAAGAAAATAATAAATTGACTCAGTGCTTTCCCCTGATTGTTGCACTAGTTCAACCCCATTAGTGATAGCAAGTTTCCACAAATGGAGCTCTAACTACCTGTAAGTGTAAAGTCAAACTGCTTTCTACGTGTGTAGACATGCAGTGTGCTTGCAGTAAAGCACTCTCAAACTCCAGTCCACCATGATGTTTTATGGCCTGATACATGTGTATTGGGATAATAATACACAGTATAATCTCTTTAATTCAACAGAAAATTGTGATCTCTTATGGTTTTGAATTAAAGCCCCTATGGGATTGTCACAGTGGTGCTTCAAGTTTTGTATTGTTCCAGTGCTGATTCCCAAGGAAAATGTCCTCACCGAGCTCCTAAGGAAATACCCCCAGCTCCACGATGAGACCTATGAAATCAAGAGCTCCTTCAAGGAACAAAATCCTCTGGTTCTGCCGTAAGTATTGAATGTTTTTCATGAACTACTCTGGTAAAATCCATTTGTTTTTCCAAGTGTGTTCCTTTAACCTACATTTATTGGGGTAATGTAGGGATTGGCACACAACATTTAACTATATAGAGAAGAGCTACCTCTCAAAGTATACAAAACTATGCATCATCTCTGTAAACTCAGGATAGTGCATAGTGTTTAAATGTATTTTGATGGGAGAGGTAATCTTTCTAGAGACCATTATTCTTCCACACAGGAAAATTTCCATCAATATATTTAACTATATACCATCTAATGGACCAGCAAAAATACCTAATTGAAGATTTTCCAGTTGGCCACATGTTTAAAATCACTGACCTCTCCTTAAAGCCTTTTTTAAAGGAAAAATACATAAAATATATACTCTATTTATTAATGCTTTAAATGGGTAGCCCCTCTCATTGACGAATTTTTCACTATGGTACTCCTGGAGATGGTCTCATATTAAAGGTTGAGTTAAGATGGTCACTCACATGAGAAGCTTGGCTGTAGTATTGAAATGTATAAAAATTTCAAATTAGTGGAGTTCTTATAAACAACAGGCTCACACTTTTTATCAACCAAAATATAGGCATTACATATACAGTAAAACATTTCTCAAGCTGACCCTATGTCATCTCTCACAGAGTTGATGTACAAGCACCTGTTTAAAATGACAACCTCAGCCACCTGAGTGGCTGCTTAAAACAGATCTTTTGGCTAAATACAGTAAAACCTGCCTTAGGAGTAACTTGTCTTGGGAACTCTCCAGCCTTAGGAGTCCATTTTTAATGGGAACCATCTGTTTCCCCTTATAATTTAGTTTCCTTATAACGATTTTTATATATAAATTATTTAATTTAATTGAATACTAAAAATAATAAAGTTTTACTTTACTGAAAAGCTAATATTGAATACTATTGAAAATTTCTACAGGTAAACTCCGTATAATTGGTACAATTGTATAACGAATCACAAGTTTTTACGAAGGAGCTTCTTTTATTGTACTTGTGCTAGCTTTCGAACCTTTCGGTTCTTCAACAGGCGTGGCTAGTATGACTATACTAACAATTTAGTATAGTCATACTAGCCACGCCTGTTGAAGAACCGAAAGGTTCGAAAGCTAGCACAAGTACAATAAAAGAAGCTCCTTCGTAAAAACTTGTGATTCGTTATACAATTGTACCATTGAAAATATTAAATATATATTACCCCAGAAAAAAAGGAGAGGGAGAGAGAATTTTCTAGAATCAAACCCAGTCTTATATTCAATATAGAATTTCAATGTAACACCTGATCTAAATAAATTCTGCATGCTGATTGGCTAATGAATTTAATACTGATTGACAGTGAACAACCAATCTTGAGTGTGAATTGACACAAACATAAATATTGAGTCGTATATGCAGTGCAATAAAGTAAAAAAGTGGGGAAGTGTGAGATTGTGGACATATTGAAAGAGGAATTTAGTACCACAGTGTGACAAAAGACCATTAGGACAACACAAGGACTGAGTCTAACACCATCTTATCTAGACCTGCTGACAGAGATACTAACAAGCAGGCCTACAGCAAGGGCTACCTACACATTTACATCAGAACAGTTAAGTTGGACTAAGAGGATGATCTATTTCTAAAGACAACCCCTTTCTAAAGATCAGCACTGTTGCTATATATTTGGCCTTTGTGCTCAAATTAAAAGTACAGTAGAACCTCCATGAGAGGACACCTTTAAACTGTGGCTTGGAGGCTTTAAACTGTAGTTTAATTTTTCTAAATTGTGGTTTTAAACTGTGGTCTGGTGGTTCTAAACTCTCAGCAAACAAAACCCGGGTTCAAAGCTACAGAGAGTAAATCCCCAAATTAGTTATCCTTATAATCAAGCTATATCTTGAAGATCAAACTTTGTCATACCATGGTGATATGTGCCTTTATAACACGGGGAAGTGTGATGATATATCCTGTCAAAGATAACAAGGAGGAAGATAGGTGAGGCAACCATCATCCCTTACAACCTGCTCTGATGTAATTCCTTTCGGCCACCCACCCAGTTATTCCATAGTTTTTTTTTAAGAAATAGAAAAATAGATTCCCATTAAAATAATAGTTGGTATTCTTCCAAGCAGCTACCTGTCTGGAGTGGTCAACCTTTGAAATGACACAGTAGAACTTTCTATTGAAACACCTTTTACCAAGAGACCTTAACATTTACTCCCTGCTTTCCACATGCCTTCTATTTTATACAGATACCTTTTTAAGGCCATTTTAACAAAATTTGTAACTTTTTCTGATACTTATTCTAAATATACATGTTTATAGGCCATAATAAAAATGGTAGGTAGTTATAAATTGCCTTTTACTGTAAGTGCACAACATGTCTGCCAAAGCCCCATTTGGTTACTTACACCCACTGGTGGGGTTGGACTCTTGCAAGAATGAGGGGCCATTGAACTGGAAAAGAGATCCATGTTGAGATTCAGCTACAGGTTGTTGGGGGTCAAAAATAGTGTCTATCATTCCTCTACCAACCCCAGAATTTTAACTCTGTTAAAATAAGCCCTCTATAGACTCTCTTGACCTTTGCTAGAGAAAGTGTAGTGAGAGGGAGGAGTGACCGGCAACAGATATCTCTTAGGTAATATTGCAGCACATACACACGTGAGTGAGATTGTCTAAGAACCATGACCTTGTTGACAGTTAGAAAGTCCTTGGCCCTATCTCAGCTGGCAGCATGTTTACAGCACCCACTACTTGTGTTTGTGTGGATATTATTGGAGTGATCAACACTAATGGCTGACCACAACAAGGGAGCTTATACCAGGTTATTATCAGTTGATTTAAAAAAAACTCAATAAACGGTATATCAATAGGCCATCCTAATTCTTGAACAAGTTCCATTCTACCAGAGATTGTAAGTAGCCCAATGGGGTTCTGGCACCTTGTAAGTGCCTGAAATCAGGCTACTTTGCCTGGGGTGTTGATGTTCACTAAAGATCCAATTTATCTTCACCAATGCTGTGAAGAAAATGGTCAGGTAAGGCTGATTCCTTGAAACATTTGATCCACATGGGGAGACTTTGACCTTTAATGGGATGGTTTTAATAGGCCTGTTGTTAGTCTGGAAGGTCCTGTCCACTTAGATCAAGTTTGTTCCAGGTCTGATGCGCTGTTGAACTAGTGGTGGTTTATTGAGAACTTATTTTGTTTGATAGCTGTGAAGTCATTAGCTTAATTTATGTAGTTTATTGACACAGGTGCTGATTTGGCAAGAATGATTTAGTATTCCATTGAAGGATATGGTGATATAAGCCATTTATTTGAGGTAAATAACCAGAATCCAATAGAAAAACCCTGATTTAGCTGTTTAAAAATAATGATTGTTGTTTCCATAGGCCAGAATCTAGTACAAGTCCAATCTACCCATTGAATGCAACAACCAAATCGTAAGTATAAATCTCAAACTGATTCTACAGGTGTGGCAGACATGTGGTGGTATAATTAGTTTAAGCAGTTGCAAATTCTTAGCCACCATGATAAGCTACAATTTAGATTATAGATTAGAAATAAAAGGTATAATAAGACCAAATAATGGAATTCGTGTAATCTTTACATAAGGGGATAAGAAACAACAACAGACTAAATAAATAAATAGTTTGTGACGTTTCGGTTACAGAATTGTCACCATCATCAGACAAAAGTAGGTAACAATGCTGTTACCGAAACATCACATACTATATTTTTATTAGGATTTGGTCTTATTACCTTTTATTCTTAGTTGGCATGATATGTACTTGGGATATTAGAGGTTGTCCCAAGGTATGTTTCCATACCACATGGCCTTACAATCCAATATAGTTGGTCTATTGATCAATAGCCCCAATGTTGGAACCAATCCAACAGCAGCCTTCTTCCTGTGTCTTCACATGTTTACCTCCCTTTCCCCCTCACATTTTGGTTTTGTGACCAGAACAACTAGCTAAATTTATAGTTGCAACAAATCTTTTTTTATTAGAGAATGGTTAATTAACTACACACTGGTTAATTAAGAAAACCTAAAAGTAGTTAAGAGCCCACTTCTGATAAACAAGGGAAATCTTGTCTTACAAGGCCTTTTGGGAGATGTTAGGTCACCACATGGTCAGTTTTCCAACCAAATTTATTATCTGCAGGGATTCACCAGTGCTAGATAACACTTTTTAACATACTCTTTGGCCAGGCACAACCTATAGGTATCTTATTGTTTAGTTGAAAGATCCCAATACAGTTTAGCCTATATTAAGCCTCCATTATAAGCCACTTGTCTTCTTTGTAGTCACTTAGAATATGTATTTGAGCCTGTTTTATAAATGATTGATTGAGATGAGTAAAATTCTCTTTATTCATTAAGACTGAGGGCACTCAACAAGTCAACTTGGCTCCACTTTTAAATTGGTCTCCTCTCTGACATGAGCAACTGATGCCATGTGTAGCTAACTTGGAATACAGATCATCCTGTGACCCAGGTGCTCTTACAAGGTACTATCAGCTGATCCCAAGCTCGTTTAAAAGGGAAATTAGTTGGCAGTGACAGTGTAAATAGATAACTTGTATCTTATCTCCAGGCCAACATTTCTGGCATTTACGACACCGTAAATTTCTTACTATATGGTCATTGCTCGTGGGCCAAGAATTTTTTGCCCAAGTGTTTCTTCTTCCCTGTTAGCATGTTCAAATGGTTTAAACTCCAAAGGCTGAGATAATCTACAGAGAGATGTTTAAATTGAGGGCTCTAGATCAAACATATTAGGTTGTCAAACATGGGAGTTGAAATTATTGCAGCTCTTTCTCTGAGTAGGTTTTGTCCAAAGGACTGGAGACCATTTAGAAGTGATGAAGCTTTTATACCCAACTCAAGTTTCTCAACTAATTTAATACTCAAGCCTTGCACAATTTTTTCTAGAACCTTTGCTTTTTGGAATGTCTGACTTGTATAATATCCCTGATGAGCATTGGAACAATTCCAACTTAGTGTGACTTTTTAGTTACAGTGTAGCTTGTGTGAAACTTTGATCACAAACCTGCTTCTAGGGATCCCACTGGAGAGTGTTGTCTTACTTAAAGGCGAAATGACATTGCTAGATGGCCAACATCCATATTGTACACGTGGTACAGGCCATGATAATCATGGTGGGTAGAAATAGGCGACTGCTTTTACTATAAGCGCACCACATGTCTACACATGTGAAAAGCAGTTTGACTTTTGCACTTACAAATGTGCCAGAGCTCCGTTTGGTTACTTGCACTCGCTGGTGGAGTTGGACTTTTGCAAGAATCGGGGGCCATTAGAGCATTTTATTTTTTTTTTTTAATCAGAAAAAGTGCCCAATGCAGGATTTGATCCCGGGTTGTAGTGGTCGAAAACCAATGGTTTAGACCCTCCTTCCACCGACCCCCATATTGGTACTGCATTACAATGAAGTCTTGGCTTTAAAGGATCTTGTCCTAAGTGTAAACCTACTTTATACTGTTGAAATGCAATGTTCTGTTGGGAGAATCGTAATAAATACTCTCTATTAAAACATAAAACTTCTTTATTGAAGGCACAAAAAACAATGAATTTAAATTTCTATAATAAAACTAAATAACTCTTACACCTAAACGTCTCCACATATACTCTCTCCCACACTACTCTCAAAGAAATGCATATATTTATATACATTCAACACCACAGAATAAATTAAATCACAGATTAATTCAATCACAGAATGAAAATTAACATTTTAAATAATTAACATCAACATGTTCTTGTGATTATCTAGTGCATGTGCTTGTTAAAAACAACCTGCGACATACAACCATTTTGTTTCAGCCCCCCAAGTGACTTTTTAAGGTTTACTTTAGCATGCATTGACAGATAAATGTACTGGTCTAATAATAGAAGCCATTTTTCTCTGATTCTTTCTTCCCTTTAATTAACAAACGGCTGTGTGAGGCAGGTTCACTGGAGAGCCCCAGCGGGTGCTGTACAAGATCATTGAGTACTTTCCACTGCTGGACTCCTCCAACATGTCCATTGACCATTGGATCCTGATTGCTGAGGACATCAAGGTAGGTACTCCATCATTTTCCCAACTGACTGACCCATGTTCTTCCTGCAGAGGTACTATGATGACTACGATGGGTTTGTCATCCTCCATGGGACTGACACCATGGCCTACACTGCTTCAGCCCTCTCCTTCATGCTTGAAAACCTTGGGAAGACCGTCATTATCACTGGATCTCAGGTAGGTAGCTTCCTTTATTTTGGTTCTTCTTAGGTGGATAATGTAAGTATAAGAGCAAAGGAAAAATGTTAATTATAACCTTTTTTTTTTTTGCTTATCCCTAGTACACGCGGTACAGGCCATGATAATCATGGTGGGTAGTTAGCGACTGCTTTTTTTACTGTAAGCGCACCACATGTCTACACATGTGAAAAGCAGTTCGACTTTGCACTTACAAATGTGCCAGAGCCCCGTTTGGTTACTTGCACTCGCTGGTGGGGTTGGACTTTTGCAAGAATCGGGGGCCATTGGAGCATTTTTTTTATTTATTTCAAAAACAGAAAAAAGTGTCCAATGCGGGAATCGAACCCGGGTCGTAGTGGTCGAAAACCAAACGGTTTAACCAGCCTTCCACCGACCCCCATTTATTATAACGTTGAAACACAATCTCTTAAACCTCATGGCTCTTTACAGGTGGAATAATGTGTGAATATAGCCTAGTGTCTGGTTGTTGGGACATTGAGAATATAGGGGTGAAGTCAATCACATATTTGCTTCCTCTCTTACCTTTATTATTCATGCTCCACTAGAATTTCAGTAAGAGAGATTCAAAGTAAGAAAAATATAGTTACAAGAAAATAAGACCTAATCCACAATCTTCCAATTCAATTACAATCCAATTTTTTTTTTTTGGATTAGGTCTTATTTTCTTGTATCTATAATCCAAATTGTTGATTTATCATAAGAAATATATAATTATACTTTACTGAAGCAATATTGTGAGTTCATTACCTAACCAGTTTAAGAGCAGAGTGTCTATAGATCGCTAATGTTGGTGACATATCCTTGGAGTAACACTCCTTCCTTCCTCACCACACTGACAACAAACAGACCTCAGGTTATGGGGGAATGTATTGTGGCATTGGATAGATTCAATACACTCTCCTTTATTTAAATCCATCACTTCACCTCTTTAGTGCTTCCAGTCTTAATGACAAAGGCATTCTACTTCACCCAGTCATGATGGTTGTCAAACAAACACCATCAAGGGTCACAACTTGATACCCTGATATGATTGAGTGGAGATAAGAAAGAAGAAGAAGACTTCACCTCTTTCTTTTTAAAATCATTTATTTAATGGAATCAACATAGAGAGATCAAATGGATTTTTGTTTGCTTGTCAGCTATTCTATAATATATTACACCTACTCATGTAAAAACCCAAAGTTTATTTAAATGAAGATTTATGTGGTGGTGTAAGGCTTAATTTTTACATATATACATATTAAAAATAAAGAAGGCATCTCCTGACCATGAGCACATATGCTTTTAGATGGCAGAGCGCCATCTAGTGGAGCAAAAATAAACTAAACGTTTATTTAGCTTGCTCCGAGATATTTGGCCAACCCAATCTTTTTGGTCGCAGTGGTTACAGCCTTCTCCACGCTGACGAGCGCCAACAGCGCGAAACGCGTTCGTGGATGGCTTTTCTTGATTTATCAAGAAATTGGGTTGGCCAAATATCTCGGAGCAAGCTAAATAAACGTTTAGTTTATTTTTGCTCCACTAGATGGCGCTCTGCCATCTAAAAGCACATGTGCTCGTGGTCAGGAGATGCCTTCTTTATTTTTAATATCAACACCTGACCCACTTATCTTTTTTTTTTTTTTTCTATTGTTTTTTCATATATACATATCTCCTTATGTTGCATAACACCATCAATTTACAATGTTTGTTTCAGATTCCACTGTTTGAGCTGCGGAGTGATGGAAGACAGAACCTCCTGGGCTCCCTCATTGTGGCCGGTACCTATGTCATACCTGAGGTAAGCAGGGCTAGCTGAATAACTTGATCTGACTTCCAAAAATACATGCCTGGTATTTCTTATAAAGGCCTTTTTTTTTTTAAAAAAAGACACTTTTTCTGTGTCAATGATACTATGCCCCATCTATAAATCTTCAGCATTTTTGCACACTTGGGTCAATGAAGATGCTAGAATACCAGCTTTGCCAAATCTGAATGCCCACCTGAAGAACATGTTCTCTTATCGAAGGTTGGGTTAGTTGAGCCAATTGTTATTATACAAAGTCTGGAAGTGGTAATTTATCATATGCACTGTAGCATCCATTATTTCTCGCCTTTTTTTAAACAAATCTTTTTCTGAGCAAATCTCTGTTGACCTGTCAACTCTACCTGTGAGAAGTTATGATAACTTCTGAAAGTTGTGATTCATGGCACCCTTCCATTGTCATGGAGTTAAAATGGCTAAATATAAGAATCATTGTGTCATTTTTAAAAACTACTTTTATCTCATTGGAATGATATGTGAAAAGAAGTTTTGCCATTCACAGATCTTGTACTATTTATAGGAGTGTTTATAAGAATTTGTGAGATTATTCCTTAGATGGAAAACCTTCTAAGGCGCTGAGACAAAACTCATTGTAACTACATGTTACTTCAGGTGGCAAAGTAGGACATTCAGAGATTTGTGCTATGTCCAATGACATTAGAGAGCAGATTCATTAAGTGGAATTATCAACGTGATAAAGCACAATTTGGATTATAGATTATAAAAACAAGGTAATAAGACCAAATCCAAATAAATAAATAGTGTGTGACGTTTCGGTAACAGCGTTGTTACCATCTTCAGACAAAAGTACTTCATTCAAAAGTATCATTTCAATACTTTTGTCTGAAGATGGTAACAACGCTGTTACCGAAATGTCACACACTATTTATTTATTTGGATTTGGCCATATTACCTTGTATTTAGAATTATCAACAGTTATTCAAAAATAAAAAAGAAATCAATGTTTTATTATTGGAAAAAGCAAGCTTTTGAGTTACAACAATCTTCTACTGACTTATCAATATCATTTGGAGAAGTACAGACTGTTTGTTAAAAATAAATGTTCACCTGCGCAGGCAGGCATAATGAAATAAAAACTTTAAAATCCCTTCAAAACACTCATTATCCCATGTATTTATATTTTTGAAATATTATTTTGTAATCATAAATTGGGGGGGGGGGGGGGGGTTCATTTTAAAATGAATATTTTAAATCAATTTTTTAATTAGAGAGTAGAGTTAGCAGAGCAGCAAGTGTAGTGCACTAGAGTGAAAAGGGCTGAAAGAATTTTAAATACACACCTTTCTCAATATATAATTAATTTCTGCCCCATCATAGTGCATCTATTGGAGTGAAAAGGGCTGAAAGAATTTTAAATACACACCTTAATTTCTGCCCCATCATAGTGCATCTATTGGAGTGAAAAGGGCTGAAAGAATTTTAAATACACACCTTAATTTCTGCCCCATCATAGTGCATCTATTGGAGTGAAAAGGGCTGAAAGAATTTTAAATACACACCTTTCTCAATATATAATTAATTTCTGCCCCATCATAGTGCATCTATTGGAGTGAAAAGGGCTGAAAGAATTTTAAATACACACCTTAATTTCTGCCCCATCATAGTGCATCTATTGGAGTGAAAAGGGCTGAAAGAATTTTAAATACACACCTTAATTTCTGCCCCATCATAGTGCATCTATTGGAGTGAAAAGGGCTGAAAGAATTTTAAATACACACCTTTCTCAATATATAATTAATTTCTGCCCCATCATAGTGCATCTATTGGAGTGAAAAGGGCTGAAAGAATTTTAAATACACACCTTAATTTCTGCCCCATCATAGTGCATCTATTGGAGTGAAAAGGGCTGAAAGAATTTTAAATACACACCTTTCTCAATATATAATTAATTTCTGCCCCATCATAGTGCATCTATTGGAGTGAAAAGGGCTGAAAGAATTTTAAATACACACCTTTCTCAATATATAATTAATTTCTGCCCCATCATAGTGCATCTATTGGAGTGAAAAGGGCTCAAAGAATTTTAAATACACACCTTTCTCAATATGTAATCAATTTCTGCCCCATCATAGAAAATCCCTCTCAATAAGAGGATCTATTTTGTTGTGAAGTGTTGCCCCAGTTGCTGTGTCCAGGTACTGATCCAGTTCAACAACAACCTCTACCGGGGTAACCGCACCAGCAAGGTCAAGGCAGATGCTCTGGATGCCTTCACCACCCCCAACTTCCCTGCCATAGCCAACTTTGGCATTCAGATACAGAGTGAGTAGCTGTTTGCTTGTTTAGCACACTTGTGAAACTGATGGAAGACCCTCAAACAGGCATTTAATGATGGAAGAATGCCATCTTTACCAACGCCATCCTTAAATATTCATTTGAGAGGTCAGGATGCCTGTCTCATCAATGATTAGGTACAATTTGGATTATAGATTGGAAACAAAAGGTAATAAGACCAAATAAATAAATTGTATGCAACTGTTTCTGTAACAGTGCTGTTACCGAAATGGCACCGCTATTTATTTGGATTTAGTCTTATTACCTTTTGTTTTACCTGTCTCATCAGTTTAAATGCCCGGCCTTCTCTATTTCACCTCTTTTACACAATTTAAAAATTGGCCGACATTAGGACACAGTCAAACCTTATAGGACAGTCAAATTATTGGAATCTGACATAACAGAAGTCCTCAGCATTGTCTTTTAATGAGATAAATCAAGTACGATCAGCAAAATAAAATATTAAAAGAGAGATGGAATAATGACTATAGATATAAATGATACTTATTCTGATAGATGGTGCATCAGCAATATCCATTTAAGTTATTGAAGGGTGTAATCAGAGGAACATAACAGGTAAACAGAACTTAAATTTGCTCTCCACTGGGGGGATTCCTGTTGCGGTAGATTTAACTGCAGTCTTCTTTCACAACTACAATTCTGCTATTCTCCCAAAATGTTATTGGGTCTGCAGGTTTGCCAATATTCCCTTGCTGCTTGTTAGTCAACATTGTAGCATCTGTGTAGTAAGGATGGGATATTTCAACATGTTTAATTGTTTTTTTAATCATATAGGGAGGAGAAAGACTAATTCAGTTAGTGAACTCATTATTTGGGAAGGACTTGATTCATTAGTGGTTTTTCTTATTTAATCTACTAGATTAATATACTTTATGATTGTATTATTTATTCTGCTGGTAAAATTTCTCATTCAGTACTTTTGTCTGAAGATGGTAACAACGCTGTTACCGAAACGTCACACACTATTTATTTATTTGGTCTTATTACCTTGTGCTTATATATAGTCTGTGCATTTAAAGGTTTATTCTTGGTGATGGTATTTATAAAATAATATAATCATGTTTTATTATTGAAATCCAAGAACTTAAAGTGCACTCTGTGTAATAGTGAATTTAGCCAGGACTTTTTCCACTTTACATGTTTTACTGTCCAGCTATGGAGGATGAGAGAGTGATTCTCTGCAAGAAGATATGAAAATAATTAGGCATATGTGCATATAGGCATAATTAGGCCTTGTCTTTATAGTTTGCTGAAGAGCATTGCTTGAAGCAAATATTTGAATGTAATTCTACTGTCCTATAAGCTTATGTCCATAGTTTACTTGAAAACCATTTCTAAGATTCCATCCTTCAGTGTAGCATATAAAAGCAGAATGATCCAATACAGTTTTAGAGCTCTGAGAAGCGGTCTGGTGGATTAAATTGGCGAAACCGCTGGGAGGGTTCACCACTGATGAGCCAAGCCCTCCCAATATATTTTTTCATTGCAGTAAGGACAGTAGAAGTTCGTTTTATGTATAAAAGAAACATTCGCGCTTTTAAATCCTTTTATTTTATATGTATAGATGGCACGTTATTGCTTTGTGTTAATCATATGTGTTTTATTGACAAAATTAGTGAAAAGCAGAACCAATGTAATGGCTTTTTACAAATATTCTGGAGAATAACACAGTCAAAAGGCATAACACAGAATCCAACTTGAGGAAAGATTGATGTTATTCTCCACTTTCTGTAAATAACTGTTATGCAACTTCTATTTACCCATATGGGAGAATCCTGTATGGGACAAGTGTCCCTAATAAAGGCTTTGTTGTTGTTGTTGGTATTTAGAAAAACTATAAAAATGTGGTTCTAGCATAGTCTTCCCAAATATTTTCAAAATTTCAGTTCACTAATTGTAGGAATTCATCTTATACACACACATATATATTGTCAAGTAGCTCCATCCAGATGGGACAACTGTCAATCATCCCTGGACCCCGGGGGGGGGGGGGGGGGGGACCACAGGTGTGGGGGCTTCTGGGAAGCTGATCTGTAAATAAGGAAAACGGGACGGTGGCTAACGCCGTTCATTCAGGATTAGTTTTTAACTGAGGGTAAGTGGTATTTTCTCTCTCTCTCCCTATAAATACCCCTTATAATAAATTAATTAGCCCCAAACTTGCCCTTGCTTTATTTATCTCCGCGACAATATTTTTTCAAGTAGTGTTTAGTAAATCCATCTTTAATGTTGTCTAAATATCAGCTTGTCTTTCTCCTGTAAATTACCCAGATCTGTTCAGAGTGACTTCAGGGTATGTGTGTGTGTGTAGTTGACTGGAAGAATGTCTTCCCCTCCCAGACCCTGGAGAAGTTCAGAGTCCACCCCACTCTCAGCAAGAATGTCGGACTGCTCCGGCTCTTCCCCAGCCTCACCGTAGAGGTGGTAAGTGTCACTGTAGCTGTGCTGACTGACCCTACATGTGGGTTGGCACTGCTTCTTGTGCATGCTAAATGTCTTCCATGGCCAGGCCTACTCTTGTACAAGTCCTGAGCTTGAAAATTACCCACTGGGGCTTGCCAAGTTGGTAAGTTTTTGAGCAGCTAAATTGCTAGTTAGTTAGCTAGGCACATGTGGAGTTGTTCCTAAAAAGAAAAGGAACCTCTCATCCAAAAGCTATCCACTATCTAGTAACTCTTGGCAATTTAGCGGACTCATGTCGATGAATGCCCCTCCTTTTGAGCCATGGCCCTCATCAATCCAGAATCGGCTTTGTTTTCACGTTACTCACAAGGGATTCATGAAATGTTCTGAATTTTCCAAAATGGCTGGGCCAATTCTATGGTTAACAATTGATGGGAGTTATATTGCCACTAGTCTCTATAGCAGGGAACAGCCATGAGGTTGGAACTTCAGTTACTGTTATTTTATCGCCTGGTGGGGGATTGCATCAGCACAAGATCCATTGAAACATGAGGCCACTGACTTTCCTGCAGGCCCTAGCATGAGAACTGACAGTTCCTCCACTACTGAGTGGGCTTGGCAGAGGTGACACACTGAGATGTAGCAAGTGATGTCTAATTGGGAGTGTGTGGTCCACCAGATGAGGATCTTCCTCAGCCCCCCACTAGAGGGCATTGTGCTCCAGACCTACGGAGCAGGCAATGGCCCCACTGATAGGAAGGACCTCCTGGAGGAGCTGAAGAAGGCTTCAGACCGCGGAGTCATCATTGTCAACTGTACTCAGTGTATCTACGGCCCCGTGCAGTCTAGCACCTACGCTACTGGCTCAGTAAGTACTCTCATAGCTTTGTGTGCTCTACATAATAGAGATTCCTCCACAGGTAACATTCACCAACTTGGGATAGTATTTGTAGAGCTAGGATTACATTGGGTTGCTCTCATCCATAGAATTTGTCATGTTTGCCCAAATAGTAGACCTCCATGTAAAGGGAGTTTTTCCACCCACAGTCCCCAATATTCACAGTTGATGATGGATTGGTTGGTCTCTTAGGAGTAGGGGACTTTATTATTTTAGAAACTCTCTAGTAATATTATATAAAAAGGTGTACTTGGATCTCTCTCTGTGAAGGAAAAAATATATATATTTCAAAATATTGTATGTATCAAGGATTACTCCCACTTTATTAATTTATTGCCCCCAAAAAATTAAAAAAATCTCTCTTTTAACTCTGTGAATTATTACACATGTCAATATATTTTGGAGGCTATATGCTATCTCCAAGAGAAAATGACATTCAGAGAAGAGCTACTAGTGCAATAAATATTCTTCCTCTCATCCTAAGGGGAGAGTTAGCATATAGATTACAAACAGTACCACAAATAAATACTCTACTAACTACACACAGACTAACAAGCCTTGTGTCCAGGCCCTGCTGGAAGCTGGAGTGGTGCCAGGCTCTGACATGACCCCTGAGGCCGCCCTCACCAAGCTCAGCTATGTGCTCAGCAAGTCTGAGTGGTCCCTGGCTACCAAGAAAAAGGTAAGTTCTGAAAATTCTTCTAATCAAACCAGGTACAAAACTACAACACCGTTAAAACAATTGCAACTTTTAATTAAGAATTATGTTATAACCAAGTTGCTATTATAAAATATGCTTTTATAATGAGGTTCCACTGTATACTTCATGTGATATAAAATCACTCTGTTCTGAGCACTTCATATCTTCTAATTCCAGGCCATTCTATTAGAACCAATCCTTAATTGGTCTACTTCCCTCTTCATTCTTCAAGTTGTATCTTTCCTGTATGGTGTCAAATGACAGTCCTCGGACTACATGTCCTGCAAATTTACATTTGATTACTTCATTTAGAAGTCTATATTCTCCATTAAAACTCATCCAAAAATTTTCTTGTGTGTGTCACCATATTGAATTTGAGGATTCTAGCACACAGATATCAAAGAGTTAATTTTTTGCTCCATTTCTTTGGTCATTGTCTAAACTTCACATCCATATAGGAAACCTGATGGCACAAAACATTTAAAAACGTATTTTTATTCAGTTCCATATTTAAATATCTTAAAAGCTTTTTATATCCACAAAAAATATCTTATGTAAGTCTTCATTTTCCAAGTAAATATGTATAGAGAGAGTAGGTATATGTGTGATGTCCAGATGCTCCAGACCAACATCCGGGGTGAGCTGACAGAACCAGTGTCTGACCAGAAAGACGCCAAGAATATGGTTACCAACCTCCCACAGATGTTGATCAATGCCTTCAGCGAGGTACTTTCTTTCCTTTTTGACACTCTCTTTTACTCACCAAACAACCTTCATTCTCAAAGTATCTGTTCCCAAAAATTGACAAAGCTCGGCTTACTCAATGATAAATTGTTTAAAACAACTACTGAGAATACTCCCCAGAGTGTATTGCTTGTTGTTTTCTAGGGTTCCTTTATTATGTTCCTGAAATTCTTGAACTTCTTTTTGGAAGTATATTTGGAACACTTTGAGAAATTATCACCTTTATAGTATCACTAGACGGGTGACCCGGGCTTCGCCCCGGGATTGACCCATGTGCATATCTACCCGAGTGATATATATTTAGATAAGATTTTTTTTTATAATTGTTTGTTATTAGCATTATCTATTTGTTTGCATCAGCATAATTTAATCTAATCTTTGATAGAGGGCGCTGTTCGTGAGCTAAGTAGAATAATTTGAATATATAGTTTTAATAATTGATTTATATATTTTTTAAAATAGCCTATCGTCTTCCCCGTATTTTTTTACCTATGTATGGAAATTTTGGTTTGAATTAGTGAACTACTGCGAATTTGTATACCGGACATACAAACATACAAACATTGATTTTTATATATATAGATGTAGAAAAATGAGGGAAGAGACAAACATGACAAAACAATTTATTTTGATCAAAACAATTACCAACTTATTTACATGAGAGAACAGATGTGCTGAGTAATATGTGTTGGTATAAAAATCATTGGTTAATTTAAAAAATATTCTGCTACAATATATTTGTAAAAAAAGTTCCATCAAATATTACTTTTAAAGTTGCTGATTTGCAACATTATAGAAACAATTTCAGACATGTAAAAGAATCAATTCAATCATCTTGTGTTCACCTGCAGTTGAACCTAGGCCATGGGGAGCTGTGTTACCTCCATGTAAAATGTTGCTACAGTTCATTGTGTGGGAAATGTAATAAAGGTATAACTATGTGCCTATTCTACCCATGAAAGTTGAACTACAGCCATAGTTTTGCCTTAAATTATTCTTTATCATTATGATACTTATCATCATTATTATTGAGAGGTAGGGTTAGCTTAGATAAACCTTCCCTATAAAAAATTGCTACATCTAGTCAAAATATCATCTGAATAAGCTAAGCAAATGTTGAGTTTTTTACAAAAATATACACATTTTACTCCCTTTTACTTCCTTTTATTTTTATAGTCTTTATTTTCACAGACAATTTTAAAAGTCTTTATTGACATCTAGTCAATGGATATTGAGGGAAAACATAAATAAGGAAATAGAGAGATTGTACAAATACACCTTGTCATCATCTGTACCAACATAAATTGTTCCTTTTAATAATTACATCAAATATATTATCTCTACAGACTATTTTATCATTGCAGTAAGGTCTGTAGAGATCATATTTGATGTAATTATTGAAAAGAAACACATTTCCAGTAAATTTAATTGTTACAAATTTTATCGATAGATGACAATTGAATTTATAAAGTGTTCCACCCCCAGGTTGAGCCAACTAACTGTGTGACTTGCAGAGGAACCAGTCCCTGAAGGACAAGCTGTACCCGGCCTTGCTGTGTCGCCTGGTGGCTGACGGCAACCTGGAGAGTCTGGAGATCATGAGGCAGATTGTGAGTACCAGCTTCTCTTACTACCTGGAGGGGGGCACTTCTCTAAGATGTCTAAAAGAGAGACTTTGGTCTCAGTGACATTCTTTTATTTTTCTATAGACATTTGGACACAAATTTGTTTTCTCTGGGGTAAAAACAATAAAAATTTGGCTAGTGGGAGTAGTAAACATATACAGTAAAACACTGCTAATATGAACCCTGGATATAAAGAACCTTCCCTTATAACGAACCCACGCCGATTCCCAATTCCATTCCATTGAAAATACCATTGTTATAACGAACTACCCCTATAACGAACCTATTTTCGGTCCCAAAATAATAAAATCTATTTAAAATACTATGCTTATAACGAACTTAGAATTGTAATTTAAAAAAAAATTAAAACAACCAAATTTTGAGCATGTTTCAGCTCGCGGATCGCGATTTCAAAACAATAAATTTAGCGGCATTGTTTGTTTTGAATTTTGCACTTTATTTTTGCTGTATGTTGTATAAATTTTAACACATTATACTTTTTATTAAATAGAATATATTTGCATCCATTAAATTTGAAATATAAAAATACAAATGGCTTCCAAAATGAAGAAAACAAAGCATTTTAAAAACAAAAGCGTTATTTCTTTAAAAAAAAAAGGCCATTTTCATAACTTTTCAAAGTGAAACAACACAGGCAAAATGTTAAGAACATATTAAAATAAGAGAATATAACTTTTCTATTATAAAAGATGAAATATAAAGCTATTAAAGATTGTTACAAAGAGGAATCAACCTCAACTTTTGCCGCGATCGTACGTTTTAGGGCTAAAAAAAAAAAAAAAATCCAAATAAATGGTCCCGTGATGAAACAAAAACTATTTTTATGCCATTAACTATGGTGATTTTAAAGTCAGCAATGTTTTGCATGACAGGTTAAAAAAAACTAAATCTAGACCTAGAAGAAATGTGGGAAAATGAAATGGAAGAAAAACACTTAACTTTATTTGAATGGTGCAATGCTTGAAGAATGCTTTGGAGCAACAAGGTGTTAGAGCCATTTTTCCAAGTAAACAATGTATTATATAATGTGATAATGATGTTTTAAAATCATTTTATATCTTTGAATATATATTTAATAAAACTTTGCCTAGGATTTGTCTTGATTTTTAAAGTAGACATAGAGGTACATGTATGTTAATGATAAGAAGAACCTATCATCTAATGATTTCTATTATTATTCAGTATTAATATAAGGAAATTGGTCAATTAAGGGAATTAAAACAAAGCGACCACTATTAAGAGGAAGCCTCTTGTGTGTATGGCTGTCCTTTAATTATACGGTCTAAAAATTTTTAAAAGTAAAAAAAAAATGGCCAAACCGTGGCTATAGTGAACCGTGGCTATAGTGAACCAAAAGCTCTGTCCCATTGGGGTTCACTATAGAGGGGTTTTACTGTATTATAAAAGTATAAGATATTTTTAATGCTTTGCCAAATATATCTATGACATGAAGAGGACTTTAGTTTTTGTCAACACTTTGGTAGAAATTTGTAAAAAATTCACAGACTGCAGTATCTTTATCAGATGTGTCCTTCCTTCTCAATTCTAATGTGTGTGTGGCACAGGGTGGTCACCTGTCAGTGCGGGACTACGACATGAGAACTCCCCTTCACATTGCCTGTGCCATGAGCAATGCAGAGACCACGCGGTACCTTCTCCACCATGGGGCCAGCGTCCATATTCGGGACAGGGAGCAGCGGACTCCTCTCATGGTGGCTGTGGAGTGTGACCAGCATGACAACATCCGGCTGTTGGTGCGGACTGGGGCCTCTCTCAATGTCCCCAAGGTGACCGTGGGCAACATGCTCTGCCAGTGAGTTGTCCTCCCACCTCTCTCCTTACTCTGGATCTTAACATTGTGGTGTTCAGGGCTGCCCGCAACGGCAACATCCTCAGACTGGAGTCCCTGGCCCTGGCTGGAGCCAACCCTAACGAGATGGATGTCACACGGCGGACTGCTCTGCATGCTGTAAGTCCTCTCTACACAGTTGAACACACTGTAACTACATCACTTGGAACACAAAGGTGTTATAACCACAGTTAAAGCAATGGGACCTTAGAATTTGGTGGGTTCTAACCATGTTGCTGTTATAGCGAGGATCTAGCTATATCATGGTTACAAATGTTGTCTTTAACCAGACAGTGTTGCTACCTTGTTAGCAATTCTTACATTTACAGTCTGGACCAAGTTTAGGGTATGAGAATTATACTAGGGCCAGTGCATGGTGATTTAAATAATATGGGCAGTTTACTCTGGGTTTTAGCTGTAGTTATATATAACCCATTGTGAGTTTACTTCAATGCCGCATGATTTTTTATGAGCATGTATTTAATTTATCAAGGTTGCATTGAACAACAAAGTTCTATATTAAATATAAGAATGTAGGTTTTTAATTTTAAGAAGCTCCATTTTTTTGGTAACGTTAAAAATATTTAAATATTTTTGTGATTTAATTTTTATTTCTCTCTCGCAGAGTTGCATTTATGAATTATTTTGATACAGTAGAACCTCTTTCTAAAGGACACCTAATTGTAGAGCCAAAGTGTCCTCTTACCAGAGAGTTTCTAAATCATAAAAATGATAATTTTGGCCGTAAAAACTGTCCTTTGTATGTCCTTTCATGGAGGTTTAACTGTATTAGGAATTCAAAAGGTAATAAGACCAAATAAATAAATAGTGTGTGACGTTTCGGTAACAACGCTGGTTACCGAAAGGTCACACACTATTTATTTATTTGGTCTTATTACCTTGTTTTTATAATCTATAATCCAAATTGTGCCTTATCTGTATTAGGAATTTTCAATTCTCTCTTTATTTTATAGGGATCTGACACTTTTTATTTTGCATTGGTAAATTTATCACAGTGAGAATAGTTCAATTTTATTGACACATTTGAAGGTTTAAATGTTTGTGGTGTTGAGTGTGATGTAATAGTTATGTCTTCTTCTTTCTTATCTCCACTCAATCATATTAGGGTATCAAGTTGTGACCCTTGATGGTATTTGACAACCATCATGACTGGGTGAAGTAGAATGCGTCTGCCTTTGTCATTAAGACTGGGAGCACTACTCAGTGGCAGGCCGACTTAGCTCCAAAAGAAATGGCCGCCTCTGACATGAGGAACAGACGCCATGTGCAGCCACTCCTAACATGGAGTACAAACGCTGCTCATCCTGTATTCCTAGATTAGGAGCCCTTACAGGGTACTATCAGCCAGGCCAGCTGAGCCCAGGTTTTTTAGTGAGCTTGTTACTGCTCCCCCTCCTCCTTTTTCATCCGGGCTTGGGACCGGCAAAGGCTGTGTTTATAGTGTATTATAGTTATGTGTGTGCAGGCAGTGGAGGCAGAAGAGGAGTGTGTGGTGAAGTTCCTGTTCAGTCTGGGAGTGAAGTGTTGCGGCCTGAAGGACATCTACGGCCACACTCCGCACGACATCGCCGCCATCTTGAATTACACCACAGTCGGCAGCTTGCTGGATGAATACTGCACCAGACAAAAGAAATCTACCACCACCACCACCTAGCTCTATTATTGTTGTTGTTGATGTTTTTATGGCTAGTCTTCAGTTTATTTGTGACCTTTCTATTTATTTTTTAAATTCTGGAGACACATTCTAGTCTTTTTTAAACCAAGTGAGCTTGTATTTATATTTTTTATTATTTGTTATACTTGTTCATCTCTTTTTTTTTAAAAAGTAAATATGTAAATATTTATATAATAAACAGCATGCATTTTATTTTTTAATTGGTTAGCTTCGAAAAATATTTTTTCTCCCTCCCCCTCAATGTGTGTATAAATCCTCTCCTCCATGTTAAAAACAGTCCCTAAAGCATTTTCCCCCCCTTCCTGTATATGTGATGTATTATTTGGACTTCCAAATAGCTGTTTGTGCTCCAATTGTGAAGAGAAGTGTTTCTGTTCTATTCTCTCCTATTGAACTCTTTATATTTGAGAGAACTCTAGCACCTAACTTAGGACAGAGGTGTGCTGATTGTTAGTGCTTCCACATAGGATAAGTCAACAGTATTTCATGAGTCTTTGACAAAACACATAGTTATTAAACCTAGAAGAAGAATTGTTTTCTATATTTCAATTTTTTAAGCTAATCTGCTATATCACTGAAGCACAAAATTTAAACCCAGGCTTCTGTGGTTCTTCTAAAGTTCTATTTACCTCAGTTTGAGTCAAAAGGCGATCCATCAATAAAGTTTATATAAAAGGGTGTATTTGGATCTGTAAAGAAAAAAGACAATTTATTGATAAAGAGGGAGCAATCTCTCTCAAAATATTTTGAGAAAAAATTGTCTTTTTTTTTTACAGATCCAGGTATGCCCTTTTATATAAACTCACTAGACGGGTGACCCGGGCTTCGCCCCGGGATTGACCCGTGTGCATATCTACCTGAGTGATATATATTTAGATAAGATTTTTTTATAATTGTTTGTTATTAGCATTATCTATTTGTTTGCATCAGCATAATTTAATCTAATCTTTGATAGAGGACACTGTTCGTGAGCTAAGTAGAATAATTTGAATATATAGTTTTAATAATTGATTTATATATTTTTTAAAATAGCCTATCGTCTTTCCCGTATTTTTTTTTTACCTATGTATGGAAATTTTGGTTTGAATTAGTGAACTACTGCGAATTTGTATACCGGACATACAAACATTGATTTTTATATATATAGAGATATTAGTTGTTGCTGGATTGTACGGCTCTCTCATCTATTTGAAGAGTTGCCCTAGTAAAGTTTGGTATTTCTCTGTTGGGGTTGTTGACAACTAGGTGTACACACTCCAACTATTGTGTTGTTGTTTCTTATCCCCTTGTGTAAAGATTACACGAATTCCATGAGTTCATGCTCCTCGAGCTGTTTTATGATGAGCAGCGGCCTCTCCCAAAGGTCCTGTTTAGTGCATCTAATGCAAGCCAAAATGTGTTCTGGAGCTGCAGGTACCAAACTACATTTTGGGCAAGTGGGATAAATTTTGTTATTATTTTCTATCTTCAATGGCTGTTCTAAATCTTGTTAGTGTTGTTTGATGCTGTCTATTTTTGATCTTCAGAGCTCCTCCTGGGTTCACTCCACTGTACCAACTGTGCTTAGGTGGGATCCTCCAGTTCTTATTTATTTTTGTTTTGGCTATTGTTTCTATTTCTTTAAAAGTAAGTTTATTTTTCTGTGGCAAGGGTTCTTTTGTGCCTTTTTTTGCTAGCACATCAGCAGCTTCATTGCCTTCAATGCCAATGTGTGAGGGTATCCATTGAAGGTGAATTTTTGAGGTTTTTGAGAGTTTTTGGAGATAACCAATTATGTTCCTGCTTACTTTGTCTCTGAGTTCCCCTGTGTGACTCAAGTGTTGTATGGCACTTCTACTATCAGTAAGAATTCAGATATCGTGATGTTTAGTGTTTCTGATGGATTTTAAGGCTTCATAGATGGCTATAAGTTCTGATTTGAAGACTGAGCAAAAATCTGGGTTTCTTCTGTTCATTTTCTCAATGCCATTTGTGGTTTTGATGAGACAGCCACTGCCAGTGTGTCCTAGCTCGTCTCTGCTACCATCGGTATAGATAGTTATTGCATTTTTAGGAATGTTATTAATTATTTCTAATGATAATTGTTTTAAGTATTCTGGATTTTGGTATTGTTTGTTGGTGGGTTCATTTAAAGTGGCATTAAAAATAACATTTTGTAGTGGTTTGCATGGAGAAATTTTTTCTGCTAAATAATTTTTTTCCACTTTATATTTTAAAAATTCATTTCTTTTGGCCAGGTGTAGAGGGCCTTCTTTTTTGAGTCTTAAATTGGATTCCCAATTAAGTATGTACTTGGAAGTTCTGTGTTTGTTTCCATAACTCTTGATTTTGTTTATATATTTTGGCAGATTGTAGCTTCTTCTATCCTTTAAGGGCATAATGTCTGCCTCGTAAAGTACAATATCATTAGGGCAGGTATTACGAAGACCTGTAATAATTCTAGCTGCACTTAGTTGTATCCTTTCCAGTGATTTTAGATTTGTTTCAGATGCTGTACCATAGATTTGATATCCATATTCCAGGATAGGTCTAATTAGAGATGTGTAAGTTAATTTTAGTGTGGTTGCATCGGCTCCCCACTCTCTTCCTGAAATATATTTCAGGATTTTTAGTCGGTCTCTTCCTTTTCTAATAACTTCTTCAATGTGTTTACTGGAGTTAATTTCTGGATCCAGGGTGTAGCCAAGATATTTAGGATGTTTATTATATTGCAATTGTTGTTCTTTCAGAATAATTTTTGGTCTTATTTTGTATAGTTTCTTATCGGTAGTAAAAAGACAGGTTTCAGATTTTTGGGGGTTAAATTCTAATTTATGTTTATTAGCAAATTTTTCTAGGTGGAAAAGAGTCTTGTTCAAATCTCTTTCAGCTTTTTTCCAGTTATTATTGCTGCTCCATAGAATAATGTCATCAGCGAAAAGTCCAATATTGGTTTTATGAGAAATTTTTTCTTCTATGCCTGCAATAAATAGGGTGAAGAGAGTTGGGCTAAGGACTGATCCTTGTGGTAATCCTTGGTACAATTTGAAGGTTTTAGATAGAGTGCCATTATATTTGACCCTGATGTATCTATTTTTAAGGAAATCATTTATCCAAGTGATAGCTTTTCCATCAATTTTGAAATGTTTGTATAATTTTGTAATTAACTTGTTTTTCCATACCTTATCGAAAGCTTGTGTAAGGTCTAAAAAAGCAGCTATTGTGTGGTTAGTTGGTTTTCTGTTTTGTGCATCTTTTACCTTTTGTGTGAAAAATAAGAGTTGGTCTATTGTCCCATGTCCTTTCCTAAATCCATATTGTTCTTTTGGTAAGAGATTTCTTGTGTCAAGATGGTAGGTAAGTCGTCTGAGTATAATTTTTTCCATTAATTTGCAGCAAATACTTGTGAGGGAGATAGGTCGGTAGTTTTTTTGGGTCATCAGCAGATTTGTCAAGTTTTTTAATAGGAATTATTGTTGCAGTTTTCCAGTCTTGAGGCAATTTTCCAGTTTTCCAGGAGTTATTGAAAATATCAAGAAGCTTTTCTTTGCCATTTTTGCCCAAGTTTGATATCATTTGGCCATGGATTCCATCTGGCCCAGGAGTCTTGTTTAGGTCAGTGTTTTCTAATGCATAATCTAGCTCTTTCATATTGATTTTTTCATGGAAAATATTATGAGTGCTAGTGACGTTTTTACAGTCATGGATAATCTTTCGGGCCTTTTTTTCAACTTTCTTATCTTTTATTTCAAATTTGATTTTACTACTTATTTGATATGAATTACCTAAAAGATTAGCAGCATTTTTGTCATTAGTTGCTGGGGTACCATCTGTATTCTTAATCATATTTGTGTTTTCAGTTTGTGGCTGGGCTCTGTCAATTTGTTTTGCCAAATGCCAAAGTTTTGTATTTGGGTTTCTTGGGTTCAGGTTTTCACAAGTTTGTTTCCATTTTTCCCTTTTCATATTTACGTATAATCTTTTATTTTTGCATTCACAATGTTCAGTTCAGTTCTACAATTTGTTTGGTTTTGGGTGCACTTTTTTTGTAGTTCATTTCTTTTAGTTATAAGTGTTTGAATATCTTTTGCCTGGTGTGTATAATTTGGAATCCATTTCTTAATATTACCTCTTGGTATTGAAACTTTGGCTGCTTTAATAATGGTGTTTTTGAAAGATATCCAATTTTGTTCCAGATCTTTCATTCTAGTGGGTGCTTTTCTAAAGTCTTCATTGGTGTTTTGCTGGTAAAGATTCCAATTAGCCTTTTTGAAGTTCCAGAATTTTTCTTTAATTGAGCTGGTTTTGGTCTTGGTGCTAATTTCTATCAAAATAGGCAAATGATCACTTCCAATACTTTTTAATATTTGCCATTTGCATTTGTGGAAAATGTCAGGACTGGAGAAACTTATATCAAGGGCTTGTGCGGTATTATAACTGTAGGAATGGTGGGTAGGATTCCCATCATTTAAGCACATGAAGGCATTGTCGTCAAATAAGTTTGAAAGTATTTTGCCTCTTGGGTTTGGCGTGGAACATCCCCATAGTTGATGTTTGGCATTAGGTCACCTACAATAATAGTGTTGTCTGTAAGAAATTGAGCCATTGTTCCATCGTCAATAAGTTTATTGTTTGGTGGGTGATACATATTGAATATGTTGATGGTTTTGTTTTGATTGAGGTAGACTTTGATACCTTGGGCTTCGAGGTCTGATGTGTTTGGAATATTAATGGCTATGTCTTCATAGTACAAATTATTGATTAAAAATGCAAGGCCACCCCCTTCTTTATTTCTGTCTTTTCTGAGGATATTGTAGTTTTTATATTTGAGATTGTACTTTTCATTTAATTTGGTTTCCTGTAGGGCTATAATTTGTATCTTTTGTTTTTCAGCTATTTCCATTATTTCTTCTAATTTTATTTTTGTTGCTGTTGAGCACAATCCATTGATGTTGCACTGCAGAATGCTCAATTGCTTGGAAGCTGCAAAGTTAGAAGTTTGTGGAGACTGTATTATACTTATCGGACAGAACCCTCTACCTAAGTCCTGAACGCGCCCCTGTTTATTCTGCGCGACGGGCGATGCAGCATGCAAATCAACATCTGATCTCATGGAATGGGGTATAGGGGTGCAGCTTTCGTTGATCATGGCACCATGATCCAGGCACACTTTGGTGAAAGTCTGACTTTGCCTGTAGTTTGAGGCCGTTCCTAACATGGAAGCAGACGCCTTTGCTGCCGACTCTAACATGAGTACAGACACAGCTCCTCCGTATCCCTGGAGTGGGACCCTTGCTGAGGTCCATCAACCCGGGTCAGTTGAAGTCAGGATTTTTAAAGAGGTCTACTCCTCTTCTAACAATGCTGCTGTTGGTCCGCGACTGCTTATTTGTCAGAGTTATTCTGCTTGTTTCGCAGCTGGCCTTCATATCTGAAGGTCGTTCCCCTATCCGCCACCTGGGGACGCGCCCTATAGCAGTCAGCTATTGGCTCTTCTTGTTAATTCAAGAATCGGACTAATTTCTAGATAAACCAACATTCAGTTTTTTTCAGTCAAAAACCAATCCATTGAGAATATATTTAAAACTAGATGATAGACCACATTGGAGGTGAGGCCGTAAAGTTAAAAAATCCCCCCTTGCCGACCACAGTAGAAATTAGAAAAAGCTACATTGACGTAAACATAGACCTACCAAGTCCTCATGAAGAAGATATCTCAACTGAAAGAAGACATCCACCGCAGTCACCTGAAAATATCCCTGGCCATAGTACTAGTTCTTAAGACTGACGACGTAAGGCTCCTTCTGAGCATCGGTCGATGCTCTTTATAGGAGGAGGCTATGTGGCGAAGAAATATTTTATTATTTAATTTAATATTATTCAATGAAAATATATTCACCAGATTATAATATATATATTTTAATCTGTTTTTGTGAAATCATCTTAAAATATTTCTTTGCTTACACTTGCTTAAGATTCTCTAGCTGTAGATAGTTTTGGGGCTGACCTGTGAATAATTGTCGACTCGTCGCTGTGACGTCATCAATAAGTACTTTTGCATCTTAGGATATTTCAAGGCTTGATTTCTACGCTACAATATAAATATTTTCAACTTCAATAGAGAGAGAGAGCTCTGAATTATATTTATTCTTTTATGTAAAAAAAAAAAGAAAAGAAAACTAGAATCAAAATTAAGCAGCCATCACAACTATAAGCCATTATCAGAATGCAATATCAGATGATTATTTCATATATCATCATGGAAAAGGTCTGAAACCAAGGTGAAAGAACAATGAGTATATTATTCAAAGGAATCTGGTGAAGAATTGGAAATTTATAAGATTAGTTCTGAGGAATGGTTCAAGAATGTACCAGATTTGTTCACATTCTCACCTAGCTATGCATTGAACTTTACCATGCTCATGTTGGCCATGATGATCTTACTCGAGCTTTGTACATCTGCCAGGAGCAAACCGAGCAGCTGGGATAACAATAGGTTCATATTTGACATCGTTTCAGATATCAGTGACGACTTCTTTGACAAAAATTCCTCTCTTCCTAACAAAAGAAGTCCCCTTCTTCAAAATCCAAACACAATACAGAAAAAGAGATTTCAAATTTCATCGAGGGATTTATTTTCTTATTTAAACGAACAGAAGTCTTCAAACCAAAGATATTTAGTGTTTAAACCAAAAATGCATACCAAATTGACCATTCCGAAGAATAACCTTAAAAATACTCACCTTGATATGTTTAAATACAAGTTGGTAAAAGTACCATCCAACACTCTTCGCCTCGATTTTTCCAACAGTGTTAGATCCGTCGACAATAAAAATTCAATCGACAAAACATTTAACATGGAAAAGACAACCCCGAACGTACCTATAATACCAGAAAATGGAGAACATCCAAGTCATCTAATAAAAATTATCAAAATTCCAATTCAAGCTAACACAAGTCACAATGAAGACAGCAAACTTCTTAAAACACTTCAGGAAATTCTTCAGCATAAAAGAAAAAATATTTTTAGGGAATCATCTAAGAAAACGAGGATGAATGCAGAAGAGAATAGCAAGAGCAACTCGCCACAAATACCTGAAAAACTTTTGTATCGAATTCAATTTTTGCTTGCTTTCATTGGAGCAGGGTGTATTTCTACTTCTACTGGTAAAGCTTTCAACATCCATTTACGAATACCACAAATTTTCCGTTCTAAAGGATGAAATTAAAAAAGAATCGTTAATGGAATTAGCAAAACTTACCAAAGGAGAATGCCAACATGTTATGGAAAAAAAGTGCAACGTCGAAATCAAGCCACGCGATCTTGTACCTATTATTAAGCCAACTGGGAGTCATAGGTCCCCGACACACCACCATCACCACCATTCTGGTAAAGCCACAAGTCGCAAAACCTTAACATGGGACAGCAGTATTCCAAAGTCCAACTCCATACAGAATATGCCCAAATTCCAAGATGATGAACAATATTTCTATTCGCTTCAAAACCAAAGTAGAGATAAATCGCCATTTTCTAGGGAATCCCCCAGGGAAGTATCAACAAGTATAGCCAAAGGAGATCATAACCGAAAAATTCGAAATATTCCTTGTTAGACGAGTTACTTTATACTAATTTCCAAGTTGACGCGCTACCTCATCCAAAAAAGGAAAATATCACAAAAGAAGGACGTCTTCATTAGCCTTCTGCAAAGAACCCAAATCCACATTTACAAAAACAAAGTCTCTTCGGAATATGACATTAAAAGAATGTTATTTAGACAGAGAATATTAAAGGCATCATTCATACAAAATATATCAGTCCCATATTAACATCCCATACTAGCCATGAGACCTGTTGTATATATATATATATTGTTTTATTATATATATGTGTGTGTGTGTGTGTATATTAAAAATAATATCATATTAAAAATCAAGAAAATGGGTTGGCCAAATAGTATTAAACAAGCCTAAATAAAAGTTTAGTTGATTTTTGTTCCACTAGATGGTGCTTTACCATCTAAAATATTCATATGTAAGCGTTCAAGATTGTGCTGAGGTGGGTGTTGGCCAAAAATAATATTTTAATATATTTACTCTTATAGATTTATCATTCTCCTAACTTGTCACAAATGTCCCGAGCAATGCCCAGGATTTACTTGAGTGCAATTTTACCTGACCCACTAATGACCCAGTTCCACCCAACAATTTTTCATCGCATTAAGAACAGTAGGAAGTTGTTTTATTTAGCTTTTTAATCGCGATAAAATATCGTTTCATTTATAATGTAATGATGGGGCGCCAAATCCTTATATTTATTCAGTACACATCGGAAAATTTTTGTAAATTAAATTTAAAATATTAATCTTTTTTTATATAGTTAATCTCTCTCGAATGCAGTATTAGATAATTTAAAATATAAGTATATTGAGATTTTAAAATTTAATTATAAATAAAATATGATATAATTATATATTTAGGCATATGTTGAAAAATTATTGTTTTTACCATTTTGGTGTAGCACAAATGAACGTTCTAAAGCGCGGCCATATTTGTAAACAAAATATATTAATACTAGCCGAGTGACCCGGGCAACGCCCAGGGTTTACCCAAAGGGCCTATAAATATAAAGTTAAATGGTGAGCCACAAATTTTTTTTACGGTGGGCCGCGAATTGGCCAGGCCTGGTCTAAACCATTGTTTTTTGGTCGCTACGACCCGGGATTAAATTCGGCATTGGGCACTTTTTTCCTGATAAAAATAAATGCTCCAATGCCCCCCCCCCCACCAAGATTCTCACTACACAGACAAAACTTAAGGAAGTTGTACCTTTTACCATGTATTTCAAATATGGCTTGCAGGGGTCGGTGGAAGAATGGTCTAAACTGTTAGTTTTCAACCGCTATGACCCGGGTTTGATTCCTGCATTGAGCACTTATTTCTGATTTAAAAAATAAATAAATTTAAAAGTAATAAACTGCTTTGCAGTCACAATCAAGATGCCCAATCTGGGGGATTACGGAGATGGTAGGTAAGGGAGTATCATCTTCCAACCTATAGCTCCCCTGAATGAGAACACCCCACCAAAAACACAAGGTAATAAGACCAAATCTAAATAAATAAATAGTGTGTGACGTTTCTGTAACAACACTATTTATTTATTGCCTGTTGTTGTTTCTTATCCCCTTGTGTAAAGATTACACAAATTCCATGAGTTCATGCTCCTCGGGCTGTTTCATGGTAAGCAGCAGCCTCTCTCAAAGGTCCTGTTTAGTACATCTAATACAAGCCAAAATGTGTTTTGGAGCTGCAGGTACCAAGCTACATTTTGGGCAAGTGGGGTAGATTTGGTTATTTTCTATCTTTTCAAATGGCTTGAGATGGCCTGTTCTATTGCCTATTTTTGTTATTATTGTATATTTAAAATCCACTATTGTGGATTCTTCTAGTATTTACTGAACCCCGCAGAAACAGTCCAGTTCAACCATTTAGAACACAATATTTATTAAATAAAGATAATATATAACCTACATTTACTGGACTTATGTAGAACAACCCCTGTATGTGAGTGTTGTTTCTATCAAAACACACAGTACAGTATAGGACTTAATAGATGGCTGGCCCATTATATTTTATCCTAAGTTTGATCAGCCTCTCTTGTTGTTGTTTCTTATCCCCTTGTGTAAAGATTACACGAATTCCATGAATTCATGCTCCTCAAGCCTTGTTGTATAATACAAAGGGGTATAAACTCTATAACTTCCCCATATAACTATGTTCTTGCAGTAATGTGACATCATTCAAACTTTTATTTATTTTCACACCCTACTGACTGTTCAAGGTTGGTCTCATATATATGTAAGTAATTTCCTCAAGTCTATTTAAAGGTGGAAGAACAAAATTTATTTGGCCATTGGCATAGACAGAAAAGGGCACTAGCAAACCACTTTTGTATCAAGCATTGCTGAGAAAACTATATTTGTATCCATATACTCACCAAAAGTTGATGGACAACAACAACAACAATATGTGAATCACCAAGATATATTTTTTTATTATCCCTAGTACACATGGTATAAGCCATGATAATCATGGTGGGTAGAAGTTGGTGACTACTTTTACTGTAAGTACACCACATGTCTACACATGTGAAAAGCAGTTCAACTTTTGCACTTACAAATGTGCCCCGTTTGGTTACTTGCACTCGCTGGTGGGGTTGAACTTTTGCAAGAATCGGGGGCCATTGGAGCATTTTTTAAACCAAGATGTGTATGTGTGATGAGAAAGGGTTTTGATAAGGTGACACAAATGTGGGGTGCGAGAATAATAGAATATTGGGTCACGATGTTCTTTCTTCTACAATCACTTTCAAACCAGCTAAGGATTTTCACACTTTCTTAATTTAACAGACTATATATATATATATATATATATATGACACTGCTATAACTGCTGAAGCTTCAGTGTAAACCTGTTATAGCCCTAAATTTTGTTAATACAGATAAAAAAATCTTTTTGAGAGAAATCTCTTTCAATCTGTTTCTACTTCCCCATTAACTCTTTCTTTAATTCCTAATTATATTTTTCTTTCATATATATGATTTTTTTTAAATTAGAAAGGCATATATTGGTATAATAAATGATTTTTTGATTCAATATATGCCTTTTTAATTAAAGATTTATTTATGGATTGCTCTATTTTCAAAAATATATATATATGCATGCAGAATTATATATACAGTAGAATCTCCCTGTAAAGGACAACACCTAATTGCAGAGCCAAAGTGTTCTTTAGGGAGAGGTGTCCTCTTACCGGAGAGTTGATAAATTGTAAAAATAGTAATTTTACAAATGAAAACTGTTCTTTGTGGAGAGGTGTCTGCTAGCGGGGTGTCCTCTAAAGGGAAGTTCTACTGTATATCACTAGATTCAGTTCTTTTGTCTGAAGATGGTAACAACACTGTTACCAAAACGTCACACACTATTTATTTATTTGGATTTGGTCTTGTTACCTTGTGTATATCACTACTTTAAATATATAACCCTTTAATTTTTTCTGAGCACACAGAATGTTCACTTTCAAATTACCATCTTTGGTTGAATTAAAGATAATTTTAGAAAGGGGTATATATTTGTCAAGATTTAATAATAATAGAAAGATGATTCCAGTAAATGTGTTGAGTTAGAAAGGTTTGATAACTAAAGTCTCTAGTGTAGTTAGAGAGTTGTCTGTGATAGATAGCCTCTAGATAAGTACAATCTCTGGCATATTTGTAAGTGCAAAGTCAAACTGCTTTTCACATGTGTAGACATGTGAGGCACTTACAGTAAAAGCAGTCGCCTACTTCTTCCCACCATGATTACCATGGCCTGTATGTGTACTTAGGGATAAGTAAAAAAAAATAATAATAAAATAAAAAATAAGTACATTACAGGATTGTTCCTTACAGACAGTTACTTTAGTAGTAAATTGATATTGTATATAGAAGTATATACCTGTTGAAGAGTAGAAATTTTGCTCGAAAACTTGCGAAAATTAAAAGAAACCCTTTACCTTAATATTGTTTATTTTTCTTTTTCGAGTAATTTCTAGGTAACTGTTACTTACATAGACTGATCTTTATGTATTGGATCTCTATATACAATGTTGAACTCAATAAGGCATAACTTGGAATATAGATTAGAAACACAAAGTAATAAGACCAAATAAATGGATGTAAGTAACAGCATTGTTACCAACACAAGGTAATAAGACCAAATCCAAATAAATAAATAGTGTGTGACATTTCGGTAACAACGTTGTTACCATCTTCAGATAAAAGTGTTACTGAAACATCACACACTATTTATTTATTTGGATTTGGTCTTATTACCTTGTAAAGAAGGTTGAAATCCTCTGAAGAATGTAAGTAATAGATTTAAAGCGACCGAGGATGCGTGTCTTTTAGGTTTTAATAAGGACGAGCTTTCGGGCCAATAACCCTTCTACAGGACATCATACCTAAATAAATGTGCATCTTATATACGTATCAAAAACTAGGAAAATTAGCATATATACAAGAAAAATAAACGTATTAGCATATATGTAAGAAAAGTAATGGTAAGAAATATCTGCAAGTTTTGAGTATGCTAAGTAGGGAAATCAAAAGGAGCTTCACGATTATGATACAATTCAATTAAGGCTGCATGAGTGAAACAATCCAAAATAAAACAAACTGGCAATGGTCAACTATGGTACACTATGGTAATATTGCTTTGTATGCGTCTGGGATGTCTATGTGTCTATTAATACTATTGTGTTACTTTTCTTACATATATGCTAATACGTTTATTTTTCTTGTATATATGCTAATTTTCCTAGTTTTTGATACGTATATAAGATGCACATTTATTTAGGTATGATGTCCTGTAGAAGGGTTATTGGCCCGAAAGCTCGTCCTTATTAAAACCTAAAAGACACGCATCCTCGGTCGCTTTAAATCTATTACTTACTTATTACCTTGTGTTTATAATCTATAATCCAAATTATGCCTTATCTGCATTGTTACCGAAACATCACACACTATTTATTTATTTGGAATTGTTCTTGTTACCTTATATTTCTAAAATATAAACTTCTCAACAGCCACCTATCTGATGTGTTACCTTTATCAAATCTAACCCAACCTCTCATAAGAGATCACCTACAATAGAATCCAGAAATGTTTATTTGTGTCAGATATGTTTCTCATGGGAGGGACACATTCTACTGTATTATAAATGTATTTTATCAATATTTATTTTTCTGCAGACACCTATATATGTAAAGAGAAAATATATTTTGTACAATATATACAATTTAAATATATATACAGTTAAACCTGTCTATAGTGCCCCCTCTAAATAGCACCTTCCTTTCTATAGCGCCCGATTTTAAATATGTAGTACGATGCGATTTACATTAAAAGTGACCTGTCTATAGCACCCTGGTGAGTCCCAAGAGGGGGCGCTATAGACAGGTTTAACTGTATCATACAATAATATTGTAGATATATCAGAATGTTCTCTCAGTTTTCAAAATATGTTTTCTTCTTTATAAGATATATATAATGAAATATATTACTGTTATAATTGATATCTGTTCAATTAGTTACAAATATATTTTAAAAACTAGTTTCTTATAAATGATATAAAAATTTGATTATCAATGCTTTCTGATTTTTTTGTACATTTTAATCTTAATAGAACCTACCCATTATATAACATTCAGTCTTCCCTATATGTCATTTTAATCTTAGAGACATTTCTCCCTTCAAATTATAAACAAAATCTCTATTCATGATGAAATTGTGAACAACTTTTGAAAACAATTCCTAACAATGAGTTTCTCTTTTTATAAATATATTATAAACCAAATGTCATCATCAAATTGGTCTTTGCCAGCAAACACTGGTCAATTTAGAATATTTGGCCAGTTTCTTAGAGGACCTCATGAAATCAAAGCTATAACTGAGGGACAAACACTATATTGATACTATAATCCCTTCAGTACTTTTGTCTGAAGATGGTAACAACGCTGTTACCGAAACTTCGCACACTATTTATTTATTTGGTCTTATTACCTTGTGTTTATAACTATGTAAACTATTTTTAACACAAATGTGATTTTTTAAAAAATTAATCAAATTTATACTGGAATGATAAAATAATGGGACGGCAGTAGATTTTTTTGATTTATTTTTTAAAGAATCATTTGCGTCACAAAAATACATTTCTTATAACAGATGGCACACTAATGTATTATATTATGAAATTATAAATAAATCTGTTGAGAGGAGAGTTTCTTTTATATTACAACAATTTAAGGTTTCGAATGCCTTTCAACAGGTATGATTGTATCAGTATCATAATTGTACTTGTTGAAGGGCTGAAAGCTTTTGTATTGTCATGTTTTTTTTTTTTGCTTATCCCTAGTACACGTGGTACAGGCCATGATAATCATGGTGGGTAGTTAGCGATTGCTTTTTACTGTAAGTGCACCACATGTCTACACATGTGAAAAGCAGTTCGACTTTGCACTTACAAATGTGCCAGAGCCCCGTTTAGTTACTTGCACTCGCTGGTGGGGTTGGACTTTTGCAAGAATCGGAGGCCATTGGAGCATTTTTTTTTTTTTATCAGAAAAAAGTGTCCATTGCGGGAATCGAAACCCGGGTCGTAGTGGTTGAAAACCAAATGGTTTAACCAGCCTTCAACCGACCCCCGTATTGTCATGTAATAAAAGAAAGTCTTCCTTCAATATGGATTGTTTTTTATTTATAACTAAAACTAGGGTCTTTATATGGACTTTTTAAAATTGTAACTACTGGTATTATGGTCCTGTCTCTCTATGGATAGTTTGTCTGTCAACAGATGAGTTTTTACCTTGTTTGATGAGAGAAAGGCAGCTTTACTTTTTAAGATTTATTTTGTAAACTTGTTGTTGTTGTTGTTTCTTATCCCCTTGTGTAAAGATTACACGAATCCCATGAGTTCATGACCTCATGGAATGGGGTATAGGGGTGCAGCTTTCGTTGATCATGGCACCATGATTCAGGCACACTTTGGTGAAAGTCTGACTTTGCCTGTAGTTTGAGGCTGTTCCTAACATGGAAGCCTTTGCTGCACTCTTAACATGAGTACGGACACAGCTCCTCCGTATTCCTGGAGTGGGACCCAAAAAATGAATAAATTAGTACTTTAAGTACTTTTGTCTGACAATGGTAATGCAGTTACTAAAATGTCATGCCATAAGTTTGGATGTGGTCTTGCTACTGATGGTGAAAAAATATAGGTAAAGGGGGAGTGGATCCCTGAGTGTATAAGATAACAAGTTCCTCACATTTTGTAAACTTTCTATCAACAATTGAAATGTCTTATATTTAATCATGATTGACTGTTTTTAGCTTCTTAAACTGTGACATTTATTTACATGTTGAAATAATATAGAGATATGTTGTACTTATTTTTGTGATAACTTTTTTTATTCAAATATGTACCAAAAATACTTTTATCCAAATTCTTCCATATGATATTCCTTTGTCTTTACAGCTTTTGGTATGCAAGTAACACACAGTTGCATATTGTTTCTGTATGTATAGTTGTATTAGACTACGTAGAAACTGTGAAATATTTAACAATTATCATCATCATCATCTATGCTAAATATATATACAGTAGAACTACCTCTTTGTAAAGGACAACACCTAGTTGCAGAGCCAAAGTATCCTTTAGAGAGAGGTGTCCTCTTACTAGAGAGTTGCTGAATAGTAAAATGGTATTTTTGTTGATGAAAAAACTGACCTTTGTAGAGAGGTGACCTCTAGTGGTAGTTGTCCTCTTATGGAGGTTCTACTGTATATATAAAAGGACAAATTTCAACAATCATTAGGTAGAAAATTAGAAAAACATATATTGGGGGATGGCCTGGATCATCAATGGTGAATTCTCTCAATATTTTTGATCTTCTGTATATAGTTGTTATGGAAATTTATTTTTCAGAAAATATATATTTAGAGAGTTCCTGATAATTTTCACAGGTTGCTAGTGTTCAAAAGGTATAGAAACTATGGGAAGTTACCCCAGTAGTGCAAGCAACTAGCTCAATATTTCTAGGTGTGGTGATCATACAAGCAATTCTATATAGCTATGCCATCTATATTCTTTATCACAATTAGTAACAAACCCATTGATAGAGTTTATATTATAGTTTTTACTATTTATTACAGTTGAGATCACATTTTCCACTTTTTATCCATTGAGAAATGACTTCAATATTAAGCTCTGTTATTAGATTGTATGAGGTGAAGGTGTCTTCCACTAGAATTACATGAGAAAGAAAAGATTATTTTTTTTGTTCTTCCAATAACTTCTTTGTGGTCTTCCCTGTAGATCTGTGTGTAAAATAGGTCTCTATTCAGTGATTTTATTTTGATAAGGTACAATTTGGATTATAGATTATAAACACAAGGTAATAAGACATCCAATAGTGTGTGACCAAAACGTCACACACATATTTATTTATTTGGATTTGGTCTTATTACCTTGGGATTTTATTTCATTTTCCATCATCTCTTAGTGCTCTCCTTAATAAATAATCACTCACTCCCTTTATATGCTATATTTAAAACTTTAAAAGATGGAGTATGATTTTCCAGTAATTTGTTGAAACAGTTTCCTAATTGGTGATAGTTTCATTTAACCATCATATCTCTAACTTAGCCCCTCCTCCCTTCACCCACTCCCTGTATATGTTATTTATAGCACTTTCTTTTACTTATTTCTCTTTTTATTAAATATATATACAGTTGAACTACCTCTCTGTAAAGGACAACACCTAATTGCAGAGTCAAAGTGTCCTTTAGGGAGAGGTGTACTCTTACTAGAGAATTACTACATAGTAAAAATGGTAATTTTGCAAATGAAAACTGTCCTTTGTAGAGAGGTGTCCTCTAGCGGGGAGTCCTCTAAAGGGAGGTTCTACTGTATTATTAAAATATCAATATATATATAGTCTTGATGACATTGTATAATGGGATATAATTAAAGATATTAAATTCTATAATAAATACATTGAAATATGTAGATATGTATCTTCCAGAGAGACAAAGCCAATCTTCCCACATTGTGTAGGCTAATGTCATTATTTGATAAAATTAATGATTCTAAAGTTTGATAAGGTACAATTTTGATTAAAACATAGATAACAAATTCAAATAAATAGTGTGTGATGTTTCAGTAACAGTGTAGTTACCTTCATTCAGTACTTTTTTTCTGACGATGGTAACAACACTGTTACAGAAACATCACACACTATTTATTTATCTGCACACACAGACTGAGTTTTAGGATATTTTCTTTGTATATAGCATTAATTTATATCCCAGTCACACAATTTTGCTAATTAAATGTCTCACAGAAAAGTTATAGAAGGTATGAGATGTTCTTTTGAGAGATTTGACACTTGTTGAAGCAATCTTTGGCCAAACATGAGGTAAAAAAACCCAGACTACAGAATAAACTGTCTATAATTGAGATTAGATTTTAAAAGATAGAAAAATAGGTTGGAGGCTGAAACATTATTTCTATGGGCTGTGAAGAAAATGAGATTTTATATAGAAAATGGTATGACATTTGGAGAAGGACAGTTTGTCTTTCTTCACCTTGAGTCTTTATAATCCAAATTGTACCTAACTAGCATTTTGGTAAGTTGACAAGGGGGTATATAGTTTTATTTATAAAATAGCCTCATGGTCACGAACATTCATTTTAGCATTGGGCCAGTATAATTTGGATATTGGGAACTACACTGTGCTTGGAGATATGGGGTCTTGACAAACAAGAAGAATTGATGTTAATGAGCAATACATTTTTTTTTCTTTATGAAACATGGGACTCAGTATTTGGGACAGAACAACTGATTACTTGATATGACATTGGAACACTTTTGGTTGTCGCCATTATACTTGTTTCTCTTCACTTCTGGTCAATATTTTTATTCACTAAACCTCCATAATCACTGTGTGCTCTAATGTTTTTTACAGTAGAACTTATCTGGACTTGATCCACTTGGTTGTTCTGACATTTCGCCAGGAACTCAATGAGTTGTCTTCACATCATTAGAAATTTATATTCACTATATATTTGATTGATTATATATGTGTATTTATCTAAAATATATTTTTCTCCTTTTTTTTCACATTTCAATTCTGTATAGAGTCGAACCTCGCTATAACAACATCTCTTGTGTGGAACTGTTGTGATAACCACAGTTAAAACAATCGGGAATTAAAACTTGTTACATAAGAATTATCATGTTATAAAGGAGGCAGGTACCACTGTTGTATATATTATGAAATAACCCAAATTTATTAAGTTTTAAAATATTTTTGTGCTCCACAGAAGACTAAGTTACCCATATGTTACAGCTATGCATTTGTATCTAAAACTACTTCTCTCCAACTCTACCAATATATATGTACACGCGGTGATGTATGGCAATAAAGGAGCAAGTTCCAATCTTGTGTTAACTTGTGTTACTCCAAAGATCATTGTCCTACCAATTGGTCTAAAACCAATAGCTTTAATAATAGCCTCTCAAGTGGCGGTCTGATAGTGCTGGGCCGCACAACACAATAATTTTTGACTTTGCTTAGAATTATTAATGAAACTGATTCCAATAATTATTAATTAAACATTATATTTATTGATTTACAAAAGAGAGAACAAAATATAAAACGGAAACTAATATTGAACAAAGGAACTTTTTTTCTGTTTCGGTTAGCGCCTATTTACCTGTGAGCTTACACACACTCTGTGGTAAAAATTAATTAATATATGTACAACAATAATAGTGTTACGAGGCTTTTCGGCCATCGTTGTCTGCGTACCTGGCTTCAAAATAACAAGTATTACCAGTAGTTGATAGTAGAATTAAGGGTTAGATGTCTCCAATGTCCGCCACCAGGAGGATCTTCCTCGCCAACAGCCGTCCAAGTCGGGTAAACTTCTCTGGTACCCAGGATCATCCACACTCCCGGAGACAACTTGCCGCTTCCTCTCGCACCGCCGATGTCACCAGACTGTCTGTTCAGTCCCGCCGGTCTCTTCGTCAGCTGGCCTCTTCATCCCACGGTCTCCTCTGGATCAGTACTTCCTTATCTACCACCTACTTCGTCTTGGCTATTGTGATGGGGAGTACCAGATGTCATAATATAAATAAATGCCAGGGTGTCTGTTCACACAGTAGGTGGTTGCTTCTATAATTTGTTTGATCAATCCCGTTAAAAAATATGAACAGAATATGCGATTTAGTGTGATAATAGGCTGATTTGCATATTATGGCTTAGGAAAATGATTGTGATAATAATGCACAAACACCCCCACCTTTACTCTTACTACTCTATTAATAGTATTAGCAAATTAAAAAAATAAATAAAAATAAAACAATATAAAGGCTCACACAAAGCTGGATCCTTTGTCTAACTTCCAAATAAAGTAATTTCCACAATCATTTTACTTTCTATGAATGCATATGTCAATGACTCCCGTAATTTACATGTAAATTTGATTTCTCTCACCAATAGAAAGATTCACGATAAACCACCCATACTCCAGACCCAGTGACTCCGTGAAACAGGTTGGTAGCCAATTAAGGCAATGGGATCACCCGGGGTGTGGGGGTTTTTACGCGGGGATGGTATAAAAAATAATGGGCCCATTAGACGGCAGGCTGACAGACCGTGGCGAGACGAGCTGGCCTCACTTTCACAGACCGGCCACATCTCTTTCTTTCAGTTTCCCTTTATTACTATCGGGCCTGGAGGTTGGCGCTACAACCGTCGATTTTCGAAAACCCAGGATCGAATCCTGCGTTTGGAACTTTTTTTTAAACGAAAGTTTAACCTCCCCGGTGTATACAAGTAATCAAAACGGCGCTCTGTCACCTTGTAAGTGCAAACGTCGAACTGCTTTCTACCTGTGATGACATGTGGGTACACTTACAGTTAAAACAGTCGCTACTAACCATGATTATCATGGCCTGTATCATCGGGCCTCCATGTACCATAGGTATCGGTTCAAAATCACATTAATAGGTACCGCTCAACAAGAGCAACCTAGTTCATGATAATTGAAAGAATGAATAATATGTTAAGTTATTCACATATTAAACAAATTTTAACGCGGGATTCAATCCCGGTTCATGACTGTCGGGAATCGAGCGTGTTACCCTCTCATCCACCGACTTTTTTTGTTTTTACCATAGGTATATATACTAGATGATGTTTCCATTTAAAAATTCGCTATAGAGAAACAAACTTTTTATATAAATTATATTATATGTAAAGACAATATTAAAATATTGCATTGTGAATATTGCGCGAAATATATATATAACTAAATATTTTTTTAATTATCCCCAGTACACATGGTACAGGCCATGATAATCATGGTAGGTAGAAGTAGGCGAATGCTTTCACTGTAATTGCACCACATGTCTACACATATGAAAAGCAGTTCGACTTTTACACTTGCAAGTGTGCCAGAGCCCTGTTTGGTTACTTGCACTTGCTGGTGGAGTTGAACTTTTGCAATAACAGGGGGCCATTGGAGATTTTTTTTTTTCAATTAGAAAAATGTGCCCAATTGTGGGAATCTATCCCGGGTCGTAGTGGTCGAAAACCAACGGTTTAGACCAGCCTTCCACCGACCCCTCGAAATAAATTAAATACTACAATATTATATACAAGCTACATTACCAGCAGGAGTGAATAAAGAACGTAAAAAAATAACTTATTCATAAAGGAGATGAATATATAAAACCGCAGTTGAAGCCATTGCTATTCTTTTGATTTGTAATTTTTAAATATTGCTACAGTTATAATACTAAAAAATAATTTTTAAAAAGGCATCTCCTTATCGTGCAACTGAAAGTACAATTTGTCAGTTTCGTTTTTCAGAAAAAAAAAAAAAAACGAAATTAAAAGACAATTCATTTAAGTCAACTTTATGTACCCAATATTCACTCGACGGTGGCGCTTGAGTGGCAAAATTGGGAACTACAATTTATTATTTTTATTTTTAAATATATCGTTCGTTTAAAGGAAAATTTAAGTGTTTATTGCTTATTATTGTTAATTTATTGTTATCAACATCACAAACACGATCCCAATTTAAACGGGATGGTAAAAAATATTAAATAATTTTAGTTCCAATTTCTGCCACTCGAGCGCCACCGTCGAGCTGATATTTGGTCCATAAAGCTCGCTTATTTGAAAAATATTTTTTTTCCCATTTTTTTTTTGAATAATTCGTGTGTGAGCCAATTTTCTATATATTTAAAAACTAATTTTTCTCCATTTTAGAAAGGTTTATGCTATTTTAACGATTTCTGTTAGCTTATTATAATTTAACCTTTTATATTCAAAGTTCTCTTAATATAACTTCTGTGTTCATTCATTGTGAAATATAGAATAACCTATTTATCTACTGAATCCAATCCCTCGATTTTTTCTTTTATAAATAAAACAGCTTCCAACTGTCCTTACTGTGATGAAAATATATAATGAGATCCATTAAATATAAACGTTTTAAATCCAAGCCTTCCTCCTGTTCCACAATAACTTTATTAGGTATCGCTCAAAAAGAACAACCTAGCTATAAGTCGGTGGATGAGAGGGTAACACGCTCGATTCCCGACAGTCATGACCGGGATTGAATCCCGTGTTAAAAATTGTTTAATATGTGAATAACCTTCACATATTATTCATTGTTCAATTATCATGAACTAGGTTGCTCTTGCTGAGCGGTACCTATTTATGTGAATTTGAACCAAAAACCTAGCTTATGTTATTTACATGAGAAATATGAACAAGTTCTTCACAGAAAACAGTGTACAATGCGGGATTCGATCCCAGTTCATGGCTGTCGGGAATCAAGGATTTTAACCACTCGTATTCAAGCATTGCTTTCTATTAACATGAAGCAATAACGCGCCATCTATAGACAGCAAATGAAAACATTATAAGACACGGATGTTTCTTTCCCACATCATTCAAACTTCTACTGTCCTTACTGCAATGAAAAAAATATATATATTGAGAGAGCTTGGCTCATCAGTGGTGAACCCTCCCAGTGGTATCGCCAATTCAATTTACCAGACCGCTTCTTTAGAGCTCTAATACTGTATTGAATCAGTCTGCTTATATATGCTACACTGAAGGGTGGAATCTCAGAAATGGTATTTAAGCAAACTATGGATATAAGCTTTTAGGACAGTAGAATTACATATAAATATTTGCCTTGAGCAATGCTCCTCCGCAAACAATAAGGACAAGGCCAGTTAGGTATAAATTAACATAAAGCAATAACGCGCTACCTATATAGAGCAAATGAAGAAAACATCAAGCAAGTATAGAAAGTAATTGAAAACATTCGCGTCTTAATATTTTCTTCATTTGCTGTATATATATGGAACGTTATTGGTTTATGTTAATGTATACCTAACTGGCCTTGTCCTTATTGTTTGCGGAGGAGCATTGCTCGAGGCAAATATTTATATTACAATATCACGTATTTAAGTAAGTATAGAAAGTAATTGAAAACATTCACGTCTTGAACTATTTATTATTTTACACACACAAGCATTTATTATTTTACACTTGTATTAACAGAGTATCATTTTTTATGTTTATATTTTACTACTCTGTAAACTTACCTCATTCCTTATCTTTTGTTTATCCTGCATAGTTTGTTCTTGTCTGAAATAAATTGCTGTCTCATCCCAAAGTTGGTCTTCCCTAATTTTCCACCTGGCAATATTAATATAATGGATTCGCGCGCCATCTGTTTAAAGAAATTGTAACTATTTTTAACACGTATGATTCTTTTTAAAATAAAATAATTTTCTCCTGCCCAATATGTAAACAGAAATATACCTTTAAAACCACAAATTTCTAGTAGTTATCGCATGTATTTTATTGCGAACAGGCTAATATGTAAAAAGGAAGAGGATACTACAAATAAGCAGCACCGGCTGGCACAGTAACCCCATTGACATAATTTATCATCCGATCAAAAAGTGTTACTTTGTCCTCATTTTACTTCTTTTTTATTATTACGGACTTTCCCCGAGTGTATATTATTATTTTGTTTCCTAAATCAACATTTTCACAAATATATAGGCTACACTCATAGACAAAACTTAAGGAAGTTGTAACCTTTTAGCATGTATATCGGGATTCAGACAATAACTCTGAAAGTGACCTTTATTGAAGACGCACGAGATAACCAAGTTTAAGCAAAATTGCCTCTGTCTCCTTAAAAAAATTAAAAAAAAATAATTGACGACCGGCGATATTAAAGACTTTCCACTGCCTTAAGTTTTGTCCATGAGTGTAATTGAATTTTGAGTTTCTATGTTATCATTATCTGTGTGATAGGAGTTTTGCTTGTACATATTCATTCTCTTTCTAGGAGCGGATATATAAGAACCACAGTTAGTTCTATATAAGCCTTATTCATAGGTTTATAATATTGTCAAGAAGCTCCATCCAATGGGACACCTGTCAATCATCCCTGGACCCCGGGGGGGGGGGGGGGGGGGACCACAGGTGTGAGAGGTTCTCGGAAGCTGATCTGCAAATAAGGAAAACGGTACCCCTTGGTGGCTGACGCCGCTCATTATTATTATCTTTACCTGGGGATAAGTTGTTTTTATCATCTGACTCTCTCTCCCTTAAATACCTCTTGTATATAATTTTATTGAAGAACTAAAAAGTAAATACCCACCTTTATGATAAATTAATTATCCCCAAATTTGCCCTTGCTTTATTTATCTCCGCGACAATATGATTTTATCATTATTTTGCATCAGACTGACGAAGAGAGAGTGAAAGTGTTACGACTATTCTACCAAAAGTATTATTGTAATACGAGATACCCGACATTCTGTGGAGTACGAATATTACTTGCTTTGTGGAATAAGTTCGTATTAAACATTTATCGCGACATCTAATTGTCCATGTGATGTGAGCCAACCCAACTTTACTGTTGTTACACCAGGATATAAGTTTGAAGAGCTCATCAATGTTCTCCTGTGTTGTACATATTTCCCGAGCTGGGGATGTTGAAGAGATTACATATCAAAGTTGTTTATTTATTTGTTGTCTCTTCCTCGTAGATGATATCATGTCTTCTCGTCCGTGGCTCCTGACAACATGGGTCTCGTCATCACTAAAACCTTCAAAGTGGTGTTACATAGTGGGGTGTTGAATATACATAATGGTAATATATAATATACATAATCAACACGAAAAAACTACATTCATGGATAAAACTTTAGGAATTGGAAAGTCTTTGATGTCACCGTTCGTCCTTTTTTTGTTGTTTTTTGAAAAAGAGAGAGGCAATTTTGTTCTCGTGTGTTTTCAATAATGGTCACTGTAATATCTTTCAGAGTTATTATCTGAATCCCGATATACATGCTAAAAGGTACAACTTCCTTAATTTTTGTCCATGAGTGTACATCCATGAGTCGCTGTAGCATAAAGTTGAGAGAGATTGATATTCATATACCAAAAGTGGCACCTCTCCCTTTAAAAATGCATTAAAACAATGTATTTTTAAATTGTGAGGTGACATTTTGTATGTTGGGGATAGAAAATAAGTTCGACTGTAGGTATATATTGCCGGTCTTGAAGATAGAGGTCGCCTGGTATAACATGTTGGGAACTACAGAAAACTGGTTACATAGCCTAACTAGTCGAACTACACCCGCTGTCCGTACAAGTACCCAAACATCATTATCATGACATGTCGACTCTAATCTAAGGTTGTCAGTCATGAAGTTCCATCCCCCCTGGACCTTCCACTTCAGCAGCAAGTAGCTCATTCCACCACAGTCCTTGAAGTCATATGTCCTCATTCTTTTTTATTTTTCACTTTTCTTGTCCTCTTATTCATCCCTCCAAGAGAGAGAATATGGTTTCACGGGCAACTAACCAAAGTGGGTGATTTTTGAGCCCAAACCGCAATGCACTGTAGCAAAGTACCAAGGTACTGCACGCCACCAAGGTTGTTCAAAAAGGTTAGATTCCCCAGGCCAGGGAAGTTAAGAGAGACAGGTGTTGATTAAATCCCTCCAAGAACAAAATCTTCTCTTAAAGAATCTCTCGTCAAAACATGAAATGCTTATCTCAATTTACCATCAGCTGCAGTTCTTTTTTTTTAACAGAGAGAATCTATTAAGAAAAAGGCGTCTCCTTATCGTGCAACTGAAAGTTTCTGATGGCTTACGCCATCTATCGGAATAAATATCAACTATTCTCGTTGATATTTATTCCGATAGATGGCGCAAGCCATCAGCAACTTTAAGTTGCACGATAAGGCAATTCTTGAATAATTAAAAAATCAACGAGAATAGTTTATATTTATTCCGATAGATTGCACTAGCCATCAGCAACTTTCAGTTGCACGATAAGGAGATGCCTTTTTCTTAATTTATGCACCTTATCCCAGTACAATATTACATTTGTACTATTTTTTCACAGAGAGAATCTAGTTCTAACTTTCCTCCAAACTTCTTTATTGGCAATTCTGTCGATCCACTTTCTTTTCACTAGTTGTCTGTAGGTCCAAAAATATTGATTACTATGAAGAAGAAGGATGGATGTCTATTCACACAATATGTATCTAACGGGGGACGTTTCAGGCTAAGTACATGTTTCTTCGTATTCTAATATGATTCCCATAATTTCCATGATGTTCCAGAGTTGTTCCAACAGAAACATCAATCGATTACATCTATGTAATCTCCCTCACGCAGCCGAGAATTTCCTAAAATAATAATTAAATTAAAAAAAAGCACCGACATCAAACTTCCAGTTTATGGCAGCCTACGTACGGTGGGCTTCGAACGACTGCGATAAGCGGATAACTCGTTTCCAATCTTAATTAGGCCTGACCCAGTTTTAAGAACTACAAGGTCATCAAATGAATTGCGACACTTATTTCTATTATTGGCCTATACTTATCTAACTGCTTACGTGTCTATTACACGACTGTATATAGGTGTAACCACGATGTTCTCACACCTAGGTATACGTATTCAACTGCTTACGTATCAATTACACGACTGTATATAAGTGTAACCACGATGTCCTCACACCTGGGTATACGTATTCAACTGCTTACGTATCAATTACACTACTGTATATAAGTGTAACCACGATTTTCTCACACCTGGATATACGTACTCAACTGCTTACGTGTCTATTACACGACTGTATATAGGTGTAACCACGATGTCCTCACACCTGGGTATACGTACTCAACTGCTTACGTATCAATTACACGACTGTATATAAGTGTAACCACGATGTTCTCACACCTGGGTATACGTATTCAACTGCTTACGTATCAATTACACGACTGTATATAAGTGTAACCACGATGTTCTCACACCTGGGTATACGTATTCAACTGCTTACGTATCAATTACACGACTGTATATAAGTGTAACCACGATTTTCTCACACCTGGGTATACGTATTCAACTGCTTACGTATCAATTACACGACTGTATATAAGTGTAACCACGATGTTCTCACACCTGGGTATACGTATTCAACTGCTTACGTATCAATTACACGACTGTATATAAGTGTAACCACGATGTTCTCACACCTGGGTATACGTATTCAACTGCTTACGTATCAATTACACGACTGTATATAAGTGTAACCACGATGTTCTCACACCTGGGTATACGTATTCAACTGCTTACGTGTCTATTACACGACTGTATATAGGTGTAACGACGATGTCCTCACACCTGGGTATACGTATCTAACTGCTTACGTGTCTATTACACGACTGTATATAAGTGTAACCACGATGTTCTCACACCTGGGTATACGTATTCAACTGCTGACCCTGTGTGTGTACACTATGTCACTAGACCCTGTGTGTGTACACTATGTCACTAGACCCTGTGTGTGTACACTATGTCACTAGACCCTGTGTGTGTACACTATGTCACTAGACCCTGTGTGTGTACACTATGTCACTAGACCCTGTGTGTGTACACTATGTCACTAGACCCTGTGTGTGTACACTATGTCACTAGACCCTGTGTGTGTACACTATGTCACTAGACCCTGTGTGTGTACACTATGTCACTAGACCCTGTGTGTGTACACTATGTCACTAGACCCTGTGTGTGTACACTATGTCACACCGTATCAAGCTGAACAGACGGTGGTGTGAGAGGAATCATAGTTCTCTCATAATCAGAAAGACGGATAGTTTACAGCACACTCTGACGTCGAAAATTGAAGCAACCTTTTGGCGCTACTTTTTTATAATTAAAAGTTATTTCGACAGATCTTATACTGTAATGATAAAATGGGAGGTTATAGCTCATCATTGGTGAACCCTCTCATCTAAACTGGCGAAACCATTGAAAGAGTTCACCACTGTTGAGCTATGCCCTCAAATTTGTAATTTTATAATCGCTGTAGATATAGTTATGATTATAAGAACGTAGCGCTAATATCAATTTTCAGCTATAGAGGGCGCTAAGAGGATGATGATATTTGACTCTTCAGCATCATTCAAGACTTCCATGAGAGAGATCGAGAAAAGGTCTCATGGTTATATACTCCGTGTTGAAATATAAACCATCCATCAGAGGGTATAGTAAAACATTCTATATATAGAAGCCGAGGATATATTTGTGGGGACCACACTGTCAGAACGATCTCCTATTGTCTAAATATTTCTGTCAGGTCATTGGATCAAGACCATCATGATGCTGGAACATATGGCCGTTACTATAGAAGTCTATTGAGCCATTAGAGCAAATACACCATGCTCCAAGAAAGTGCTCCTAATTTAATTTGAACATAAGTCCATCATCCAAACCAGTATTTCTACGCTACAAGACAATGTCCATTGGATCATTCAAATTATTTCTTTATGCTACAAGTCAATGTTCATTGGATCATTCAAATTATTTCTTTATGCTACAAGACAATGTCCATTGGATCATTCAAATTATTTCTTTATGCTACAAGACAATGTCCATTGGATCATTCAAATTATTTCTTTATGCTACAAGACAATTTCCATTGGATCATTCAAATTATTTCTTTATGCTACAAGACAATGTCCATTGGATCATTCAAATTATTTCTTTATGCTACAAGACAATGTCCATTGGATCATTCAAATTATTTCTTTATGCTACAAGACAATGTCCATTGGATCATCCAAACCAGTATTTGTACGCTGCAAGACAATGTCCATTGGATCATCCAAATTAGTTCTACACAATACAAGACAATGTCCATTGGATCATCCAAATTAGTTCTACACAATACAAGACAATGTCCATTGGATCATCCAAATTAGTTCTTAACGCTACAAGACAATGCCCATTGGATCATCCAAACCAGTATTTGTACGCTGCAAGACAATGTCCATTGGATCATCCAAATTAGTTCTACACAATACAAGACAATGTCCATTGGATCATCCAAACCAGTATTTCTACGCTACAAGACAATGTCCATTGGATCATCCAAACCAGTATTTCTACGCTACAAGACAATGTCCATTGGATCATCCAAACCAGTATTTCTACGCTACAAGACAATGTCCATTGGATCATCCAAACCAGTATTTCTACGCTACAAGACAATGTCCATTGGATCATCCAAACCAGTATTTCTACGCTACAAGACAATCTCCATTGGATCATCCAAACCAGTATTTCTACGCTACAAGACAATGTCCATTGGATCATCCAAACCAGTATTTCTACGCTACAAGACAATGTCCATTGGATCATCCAAACCAGTATTTCTACGCTACAAGACAATCTCCATTGGATCATCCAAACCAGTATTTCTACGATACAAGACAATCTCCATTGGATCATCCAAACCAGTATTTCTACGCTACAAGACAATGTTCATTGGATCATCCAAACCAGTATTTCTACGCTACAAGACAATGTCCATTGGATCATCCAAACCAGTATTTCTACGCTACAAGACAATGTCCATTGGATCATCCAAACCAGTATTTCTACGCTACAAGACAATGTCCATTGGATTATCCAAACCAGTATTTCTACGCTACGAGACAATGTCCATTGGATCATCCAAACCAGTATTTCTACGCTACAAGACAATGTCCATTGGATCATCCAAACCAGTATTTCTACGCTACAAGACAATGTCCATTGGATCATCCAAACCAGTATTTCTACGCTACAAGACAATGTCCATTGGATCATCCAAACCAGTATTTCTACGCTACAAGACAATCTCCATTGGATCATCCAAACCAGTATTTCTACGCTACAAGACAATGTCCATTGGATCATCCAAACCAGTATTTCTACGCTACAAGACAATGTCCATTGGATCATCCAAACCAGTATTTCTACGCTACAAGACAATGTCCATTGGATCATCCAAACCAGTTGTTCACACTACAATCAACTGTCAATCAGACCATCCAAATACAAGTCCGCTACGCTACCAGAATATGCTGGCCAGGCCATCTGAACTATAATCCACGCTAACAAGTGGCGGGAAGACCGAACTAAACCCAGACCGGCTCCATGACCGTGACCTGCACACCCACCATTTTTCTAAAGCCTCCAATAAAAGTTATATTTAGCCACAACTGGACGTCCTCGTCATGTTTATGCCGGCTAAAAATATACAAGCGGCGTTGTTTTTGTATATTTTTTGTTAGTGCAGGAGTGCTGTAAATATAGCCTTCAAATTACATAATAGTTTATTCCCGAGGTAAAAATACGTCATCAAATTGTAGTTAGAAGCTTCTGGTTTATGAGGAAGAGATTTTAGTGTTTGATAATAGCTTCTGTGTTTGGACAACATATATCTACAAGGGCGGTTTAAAATTATTTGAAAAGAAGATAAACAATGTTTATTTACATGAGCACATCCTCACACATAAGGACATCAATCTATTTATAATAAACAGTGAAGGGGTTGGAAATACATAGAATTGATGTTTACCTATTTACATATTAACCCATGTTCCATTTCTACTGTCTCCCCGTATAGTTTTAACGTACATGTCTATGAAATAATATATGAATTTAAAAGTTTATTTATTAATTAAATGATGAAATCTATGTTAATTATAATTGAATAATATGTGTTGTTGTGTTTGTTCTTCAGATTTTCTGATGACACCAGAATAATATTTCAAATGTTGGTCTCTACAGTATAGCTGGAAACAAGCAAATTACGTTGCTTTATCTGCTATATAAAGTTCCACATTTATATCACTTCTTGATTTAGTGAACAGTATTAATTTGTATTCTGTGTCTAATTCTTTCTGTGCGCTCGTTCCAAATTAAAGAATAAATTTGATTATTTTTATAGTTACATAGAAGATGTGGGGGTCGGTGGATGGCTGGTTAAACCGTTTGGTTTTCGACCACTAGGACCCGTGTTCGATTCCCGCATTGGACACTTTTTTCTGTTAAAAAAAATGCTCCAATGGCCCCCGATTCTTGCAAAAGTCCAACCCCACCAGCGAGTGCAAGTAACCAAACGGGACTCTGGCACATTTGTAAGTGCAAAGTCGAACTGCTTTTCACATGTGTAGACATGTGGTGCGCTTACAGTAAAAGCAGTCGCCAACTACCCACCATGATTATCATGGCCTACTAGGGATAAGCAAAAAAAAAAAACATAGAAGATAATGAGATATATCAGAAGGAAGGGGCAATATTTGAGAACAACTGCCCACCGTAAATTTTAACACATTTTCAAGGCGATGGCATATTGCCTAGTTCATACAAAGTGGAACCAAAGATCGATACCCTTAACTATCTAATCCCCCAAATATATATGACTTCCTGTCTGTGAATAGTTATTGTATTAATGATGAGGGATATATGCAAATAAGAATTTAAATCTCTCGTGTGCGCGCCATTCACTTCATGCGAACTCTCCACGCCGCGATCAATAATAACAGAGAAAAAGATATTTACATAGCGTTTTTATACCGAATCAAACACATTTTCGCGATTAAAAAAAAAATAACATCGCTAAAGTGCTTTCTCAATTTCTTAATTTTCGTATATCTACGCTCGCTCTTTTTAATTTTTATTAATAATACTTTACTTTTAAAATTTAGTTAAAAATGAGAAAAATCAAACCTTTTATTTTAAAAATGCTAGGTTTATAATGCTTGACATATAAAGAAGAAGTACTATTAACATAGTTTGAGCGCAATA
>CP092878.1:19604117-19711710 GCA_030710605.1 Cordylochernes scorpioides
CCCATCCAATCGTTTTTATTTTTACCTATCATCATTATATGTTCTCTATTAAATATTTTATTCATATTTTTATTTTTACTTGTATGTTTAATATTAGTTGTTTATGCTTTATTATCTCTTATGGATATACAGAAATTAACCCCATGTTATATAACAAATCACTTTAATTAATTTTTTTAAAATTACTTCCTTAATAACAGTCTTCCTATTCCGCTCTCTTAAATCCCTCCATATGAACCCTCTCACATCCGGGGCCATCTGTGATGATTTAAGACCATGGAATTGTTGTAAATAGTCTAAATATCCACTACCACATGTTCCACCCCATGACTGTATATAACTTCTTATGTACTGCACATAGAAAGCCTCAACTAACATCAATCTGTACCGCGTAAGAATCTAATAAAGTATTGCAACTGTACAGATAGAAGGAATGGAGAGAGACAGGAGAAAGTTAAGGTTAAAACAAATCAGGCTTAGAGGATCGTAGAAGTCAAACCTAAGAGGTAGGCCTAGAAGAGAACATAATTATTAATAACGCCACAGTTAACCTTCTGACCCCGGACACCCTGCGAGCTAAGTTTAAACCAATATTTCCGGACAAGACAGGACGTATCTTGTGACCAGAAGTTATAAAAGTTTGAGAGACGCCCAATTTCCGGAACAAGACCGGACGTATTTCTTCCGTCAAAGAGATAAGCCCGGCCCAATCAGAAGACAATACCTAAGTAGGTCAACCAATAGCCCACTACCACGTGAAAAAGTCCCACCAATTAGGAAAGAATCACCTAAATAGGTCAGCCAATTAGAAAGCAGCAAGGTCGTGGTGTTAAATCGAGGCCCTAGAATTGCAGTCTACGCTTGGATTCCAACGGTAACACTTGCTCTAAAATCTCTCTCTCCTCATCCCATTCCTTCTTGACGTCAGACGCTTCTTAGTGGAATCTCTGTTTGTTTATTTCACCTTTGGCCCAGCTGTGTCGCCTTCCACCACGACTGCACGGTAGAGTTGACATCGAGGTTCGTCTAGCATCAGGTAACACTGGTCCCAGAGGTCCCAAGATATCACATATATATATATATATATATATATGTGAACCGATTAATGCTATATATTTAATTAAAAATAAAACTCGAACTTTCCTAAAAAAAAGAGGAAATTCCAAAAAAAATTCAACTATTGAGGGAAATTTCAAGGATAATTAAAAATAAAATTTTCCCCCTTGTACTTGATGCATGTCCTATCTTGTCATCCAAATGCTGGCATTGGCCATGAATGTGTGCCAGGCCATCACCACCGAGGAATCCCCGACATTGCGCAAGGGGGTGATTCCCGACAGTAGGGACAGTTGACCCCGAGCTGACCTACGGGAATGAAGAAGCAGGGATTGCGCAACGGGCGGCAACCCCGCACGGCAGTGGACCTGTGGTGGTGGTTCACCTCGTCCAATCGTCACATCCTTGTCTGCTGCTCCTTTGACAGCAAGAAGGAATTGTCGACGTTCTCGGCAACCACCTACGTCAATAATGCCATATAGGATGTTTGCTCTTCTCAGCGACATTCTTTATTTATGGACTCTTACGGAAGTGTATGAGGATGTTAGATGAAATATATCTTTTGTTCAGTAATGATTGAGATATGCTAAACTGTAGGGTTATGGGATTATCAAAATATGATTAGAGATCCTGATGGTTCATGATTTTAGATTTCAATCTACCAGCAACGACGTTTCATGTTGTTTTCAACATGGTTTGCTTGAATAAAAGGTTTAACTCTTCTCTTGCTGTTGTTAAATACCAATATGAACCAAAAGATTATAAAATCCTCTTTCTTGATGTAACCAGGATTCCTGGAGCGTTCAAAATCAGTCACCAACTATCAGGGGATTAGTTTATTTAGCCAGTATGCAATAAAGAAACCTCTCTCACTTTTATAATACATACGTTACAAACGAAAAATTGCAAATAACGAGGAATTTATGGTGATCTTTTTTTGGATTCCTGTTAATATATAGATTTAAGAAATCATATTGATATATACACTATGTTATTAAAATTCAAAACTATTTTAAAGGCGTAAGATTCTTTTTGATATTAAACAATTTCTACTGCCTTTACTGCAATGGAAAAATCCATTGCAGTAAAGGCAGTAGAAATTGTTTAATATCAAAAAGAATCTTACGCCTTTAAAATAGTTTTGAATTTTGATAACAGATGGCGCGCTAGTGCATCATATATACACTATGTGTTATTGTTTTTAAGATTCTTAACAAAAAGTTTTGTTTTCTATTTGAAAAAGGACACACCTCGGCCTGATTTAAGATATTTATTTCGGTGAATAGCATCCACCTTCGTCAGTTATGCAAATTAGCTAGAAAAATAATTTCTATCCCTGTCTATTTCTAACTAGAAAATTTTAGTATTAGAGTATTTGTTGAGGAGATAGTCTTCTGAATTATTTAGTGCCCCATTTCCCATTTTTTATATCTCTATAAAAAAGAGCACAATATGATGCTTGCCATTCTTGTTCGTGATCTGTATGCATTGTGTGTTCTCCAATTTTGCTAAATGTCCGTTTTCCCTTTAAACTTTGTTTGGTGATCTTTAATTCTTGTGTTTATTTCACGTCCTGTTTCATCTATATAATTTTTATCGCATTTAATGCACTTTATCCCATATATTGCCTTATATATCATGTATAATTTACCTTTATTTATGCTATTTCTTGGTGAAAATGATCTTTTTCCAGGAGTATACCAAATTTTGCACTTAAATCTTGTTAAAATCCGAGTTTATCTATTTCTGTAACAAGTGTTACCTTATTTTTATCACTAAGCCTTTGTTTATAGAAACTGAACGACTTCTGATCAGCCCTCTCTACCATGGCAAAATAAGAATCGATATGTATACATGTTCTGTTGTTGAAGACATGTTGGTGATGTCGTTGGGAATTCCACCATCAGCCAGCCAATCATTGCGAATGTACAAGTTCTTCTTTATCCTTAACTCCATTCAATCATATTAGGGTCTGGGTGAAGTAGAATGCATCTTGCCTTTGTCATTAAGACTGGGAGCACTACTCAGTGGCAGGCCGACTTAGCTCCAAAAGAAATGGCCGCCTCTGACATGAGGAACAGACACCATGTGCAAGCCGCTCCTAACATGGAGTACAAATGCTGCTCATCCTGTATCCCTGGAGCCCTTACAGGGTACTATTAGCCGGGCCAGCTGAGCCCAGGTTTTTTAGTGAGCTTGTTACTGCTCCCCCTCCTCCTTTTTCATCCGGGCTTGGGACCAGCAAAGGTGGAGTTGAATGTACAAGTAATGTATTTTTACTGCCTTGTCTAACGTGGGTTACTGCTTCTTTATCTTGCCTGTCCAGAGATGTCATGTTGAACCAACTACTATAGCGCTATCACAGCACCGAGCAGTTGTTGGACGAGCAACTTCTTGACCCCCTACTTTTGCATCTCTAGCTAGGAATTATGCATTTCCAATGTACTAACAAATATGGCTGACACATTGGAAGTTTTCACTAGCCTTTCTTTAAACTATAGGTTCATATAGCAGCAGGTAAACTTCATTGAGTATAGAGATTCCCAATATGTAAATTAAAATAATTATACAGACGCGCAAGAGAAAACACCAATTCTATCAAATATAATAGAATCTCCCATGAGAGACCTAAAAACATAGCTTCTCCTGGAGGTGGCCTCTTATCAGAGAATTTCGTGATTTGGTCAGCAGAACAGAATCTAGGATTGAAGACCACCTCAGTGAGAGTCTTACTCTAGCCATTATTTTAGGTATGGCCTCTCGTGGGAAACTCTATTGTATATATGTTTCATATTCAAAATTTTAATTTGTAGATATTTAGTGCTTACTCTTACATATAATTTTGCCCGTTGAAGAGCGAGAAAGTTCGCAGTTTTTTTAAAAACAAACAAACTTATTGCGAAAGGTTTTTGATCTCCTTTTTATCTTTCTGTAATATATATAGCTATAAATAGATACATACATATACAAAACAGTTTAACGCCAAAATATACATGTAATTATATTCAATATATTAGAACCTCTCTGAAAAGGCCACCTAGTTACAGAGCCAAAATATTCTTTAGATGGAGGTATTCTCTTACCGGAAATTTAAATTATAATAAAAATGATAATTGTGGCGATGAAAACTGTCCTTTGTAGAGAGGTGGTCTCTCATGGAGGTTCTACTGTATATATGTTTCATATTTAAGAAAATATTAAGTTGTGAAGGTAGAACGACTTTAACAATTTTACCGCAAATGTTTCTTTTGAACGAAAAATCGTAATTTATTTTAAGGAGAAATAACGACTATTTCTATCCTTAGGGATGAAGTATGAAAGGATGAATTGTGAAGAGTAATAATGAACGGAAAAATAAAAGTGTCAAGGGATGGGAATGATTGAAAGCTTATCGGATGAATGGTTTAAAAAAATCCACATTTTCTAGGAAAATTTCCACGTCAAATAATCTCTAAAGTATACATTAGTATACAAGTTTTTAATTGTAAAGGCTGAGAGATATTTCTATACATAGAATTTGTGTCTGGAGAGTTAACATACCTTTCTCTCACAAAGGTCCGGCCCACCTCAAAACAAACCAAAAAACATGGCTGCTGCCGTCGAAGCAGACGATAATTAAAATGCTCCGTTGCCAGATCCAATCTAGGAAAATTACATGGTCCAAAGTGACAAAACCCTTTCTCCTGGCGCCACAGTGTTCCTTCACCGAGAAAGAACGGCGCTATTAAGTGAACTCATCATACGAGGATCCTCTTCATGGAACTTTTCTTTAAAATCTAATTGCAAAATATTTAGTTTTTGTTGATGTTTCGTGTGGACGTTCTTTTCATGAGAGAGTGACACTTTGATTATTTTTTCTTATCAGAAAAAAAAAATTGACATTTTAAATACGTTTTAGTTTTTTTTTTCACCAAATTGTATTTCGTGTTTTAATTAAGATTTTAAATGTTGTATTGAATAAAAGAGATAACACACCAGAATGTCACTACCCTGAACTGTCCAGAGATCACCAATATGACTAGAAACTATCAGTTCAGTCTGTGGGCCGCTGAGAGCAGAACCAGTTGGACACAAATGCTGGAAGTGATTCTGGCCATAGATTGAGGAAGATCTCCAAATGGAAGAGCCATCCTATGTCTCAGTCTTATATCTTAGTGATTAAAATCTACAGTGGGAGATCAATCATAAATACGGTGTTAAATAAATAAATAAAGTATAGGTTTGACTATTGACCTATTCTGTTATTTTATTCACCATTACGTATCTATGCATTGTTTGTTTGTTTCATTTTAAAAGGAGCAGGTTAGATTAGGACAAAGATCCCTCTCTTTTTGAGAATAGAATCGAGATAGAAGCATCTTTACAAATAGTGTTCAAGACACAATAAATAGATCACAGATAAGTCTCTCATTAGACGCAAATATTTCAATATCGCGCTTGGTTGATTAATTAAAAAAAATGTTTTTAATAAGTCTCTCATTTTAATGAGTCTCATCAAAGGGTATTAGTTTCCACCCTTAACTTTGTTAGGTCATTTTTTGTACTTGTTATATAGCCAGCGTATCTCAGATCAAGTTTTTAACTGGGAGGATGTGTTTAAATTAGTTAATATATGTGACTGTGTGCAAGTGTAAGAATGTTTATATATTTTTTAGTTAAAATAATTTGGAAATTAAAAAATACTTTTTAGATAAATAATTTTTAAAACTGGTGTGTCTTCTCATAACGAGGACCTATCTATATACCGTTGAACTAGCAGTAGGTTCGTATGTCTATAGAAGCCGTTTCCAACTACAAGGACAAGTGAGCGTCCTCCTCCATATCAGGATGAAGTCCCGGTCTCTGCTCGACCTCTCTGACTGCCAAATATAGCTGAAATAGTAAGATGGTACAACCGAAGTCTGAAAGTCCTTACCCCCTGTCCTATGTCACGGAAACACTTCTAACAACCTCTTTGTTGGATTTTAAAGTTTGAAAATAAAAACTAGACTAATATAAAACGGGTTTGTAGAGTTCTAAATACTGATACGTATCGCTTAGTGACCTTCCGCTTAACGACGGATTCGTTTTAAGGACAGTCTCGATTAGCTAAATTCCTTTTTGTCGTTCTGAATCGGAAAGTAAAGACTCGATCTGTTAGATATTTACAGAGTTGTGATATAAATACTGTGCTATATACATAAGAGTGGTATTATAGCCATCATAGGTATAATTGTACCAGCCGGTAGGTGTTTATTATGTTCGCTTAGCGAGAACTGGGTCCCTATACCTGTTGTTTAATGATGTCTCCCGTCAAAGTAGGCACTAAAACAAACGCCTTCTATTGACTGTTTCGCAAACTAGCGGGTTCGGGCCAGTATCAAAGCTGGTATAGTGATTTTGTCATCGACTTAGATCCGTTAGTTTGCGGATACGGTCGGTAAATGGCGTCTAATTTTAGTTTTTATTTTAACGGGAGAAGTGATTTTTTCATAAATCCACATTCATTCGCCAAAATTTTCATCATTTTTTTTTGTTCATATTGAACATTCACATCGCGCGAGTATAGCATGTCATATTTCTAGCTGGTTGATTGATTCACTTACTATATTTTAGCTATCGGTCGATACTCGATCAACAACTATGCAAATATCTCGTAGTATTTACATATTTACAATGAGAAACAGGCTTTCATCTGTCCATATTCAGCAATGGAAATGCCTTGGTTGCGGCAACTCATAACAATTGGAATATGACATCTACAGAACTGGGTTGATTTTTATTTTCTCAATATATTTTCTCTGTAGAATTTTAATCTGAGATCCCTCTCTCTCGTAATGTATGTTCAAACTTCTTTTTTTAACCCACTTCCAAGATATATAGAGGACAAACATAAATTATTTGATCCTTAACATATATATTGCGCTCAAACTATGTTAATAGTGCTTCTTCTTTATATGTCAAGCATTATAAACTTTTTATAATAAAACTTTGATTTTTCTCATTTTTTAATAAATTTTAAAAATAAAGTATCTATATATATATAAATGAATGTATGTGTGTGTGTGTCTGTCCTTTATGCCTGACCAAACCACTCATTGGAACGCCATGAAACTTTGGGAAGTTATTTAGTATAGTACTGGGAAGGTTTCTGAAAAATAATTTCTTGAATATCTTGAATATCCTTAGAGTTATTTGCTGATTTGTAGATTTAACTCGCAAGCAGCGCCACCATTGCGACGATGATAACAAGTTTTTTTTTATCTAAAAGTTTTATTATCACTAAGTTTATTATCTTAAAGATTATTTATCAAAAGTAAGATTTTCTACCTATTAATTGCGCACAAGTCAAAGTTAGTTATCGAGTATTTTTCAAGGGACCGGGAAAAAATGTTCACTAGATAAAACGATGATTTTGTAATGTAGAAAATTAGGAAAGACAAAATTCAGGATGACACGGCACACAGGGACCGGGAAAAAATGTTCACTTTATCGAGAGATTCAAATTTACGAGTTTCAAATTATCAAAATATATCTATTATTTTTTTATATAAAAGTTTATAGAGAATTGTTTTAACAAATGTTCGTTAGACAAACCTTTACTCGGGTAAAACCCGGGCGAAGCCGAGTACATCCGCTAGTTATTAATAAAAATGGAAAAGAGCGTGCTTAGATATATGAAAATAAAAAAATTGAGAAAGCACTTTAGCGATATTAAAATCTTTTTTTATTATTATTGTTATCGCGAAAATGTGTTTGATTCGGAATAGAAACGCTATGTAAATATATTTTGATTTTGATTGACATTGATCGGCGTGAAGAGTTCGCATGAAGTGAATGGCGCGCACGGGGGATTTAAATTCTTATATATATATATTAGCATATCTTTCATCATTAATAAAATAACTATTCACAAACAGAAAGTCATATATTTGGGGGGTTAGATAGTTAAGGGTATCGATCTTTGGTTCCACTTTGTATGTACTAGGCAATATGGCATCGCCTTGAAAATCTGTTAAAATTTACGGTGGGCAGTTGTTCTCAAATATTGCCCCCTTCCTTCTGATATATCTCATTATCTTCTATGTAACTCTAAACTATCATCAAATTTCTTCTTTAATATGGAACGAGCACAGAAAGAATTAGACACAGAATACGAATTAATACTGTTCACTAAATCAAGAAGTGATCTAAATGTGGAACTTTCTATAGCAGATAAAGCAACGTAATTTTCTTGTTTCCAGCTATACTGTAGAGACCAAAATTTGAAATCTTATTCTGGCGTCAGAAAACATAAATAACAAACACAACAACACATATTATCCAATTATAATTAACATAGATTTCATCATTTAATTAATAAATAAACTTTTAAATTCATATATTATTTCATAAACATGTACCTTAAAACTATTCGGGGAGACAGTAGAAATGGAACATGGGTTAATATGTAAATATGTAACATCAATTCTATGTATTTCCAACACTGTTTATTATAACTAGATTGATGTCCTTATGAGGATGTTCTCACGTAAAAAAAAACATTGTTTATCTTCTTTTCAAATAATTTTAAAACGCCCTTGTAGATATATGTTGTCCGAACACAGGAGCTATTATCAAACACTAAAATCTCTTCCTCATAAACCAGAAGCTTTTAACTACAATTTGATGACGTATTTTTACCTCGGGAATAAACTATTATGTAATTTGAATGCTATATTTACAGCACTCCAGCACCAACAAAAAATATACAAAAACAACGCCGCTTGTATATTTTTAGCCGGCATAAACATGGCGAGGACGTCCAGTTGTGGCTAAATATAACTTTTATTGGAGGTTTTAGAAAAATGGTGGGTGTGCAGGTCACGGTCATGGAGCCGGTCTGGGTTTAGTTCGGTCTTCCCGCCACTTGTTAGCGTGGATTATAGTTCAGATGGCCTGGCCAGCATATTCTGGTAGCGTAGCGGACTTGTATTTGGATGGTCTGATTGACATTTGATTGTAGTGTGAACAACTGGTTTGGATGATCCAATGGACATTTTATTGTAGTGTAAAGAACTGGTTTGGATGATCCAATGGACATTTTATTGTAGTGTAAAGAACTGGTTTGGATGATCCAATGGACATTGTCTTGTAGCGTAGAAATACTGGTTTGGATGATCCAATGGACTTTGTCTTGTAGCGTAGAAATACTGGTTTGGATGATCCAATGGACATTGTCATGTAGCGTAGAAATACTGGTTTGGATGATCCAATGGACATTGTCTTGTAGCGTAGAAATACTGGTTTGGATGATCCAATGGCCATTGTCTTGTAGCACAAATAAATAATTTGAATGATCCAATGGGCATTGTCTTGTAGCGTAGAAATACTGGTTTGGATGATCCAATGGGCATTGTCTTGTAGCGTAGAAATACTGGTTTGGATGATCCAATGGACATTGTCTTGTAGCGTAGAAATACTGGTTTAGATGATCCAATGGACATTGTCTTGTAGCGTAGAAATACTGGTTTGGATGATCCAATGGGCATTGTCTTGTAGCGTAGAAATACTGGTTTGGATGATCCAATGGACATTGTCTTGTAGCGTAGAAATACTGGTTTAGATGATCCAATGGACATTGTCTTGTAGCGTAGAAATACTGGTTTGGATGATCCAATGGGCATTGTCTTGTAGCGTATAAATACTGGTTTGGATGATCCAATGGACATTGTCTTGTAGCGTAGAAATACTGGTTTGGATGATCTAGTGGACATTGTCTTGTAGCGTAGAAATACTGGTTTGGATGATCCAATGGACATAGTCTTGTAGCGTAGAAATACTGGTTTGGATGATCCAATGGACATTGTCTTGTAGCGTAGAAATACTGGTTTGGATGATCCAATGGACATTGTCTTGTATTGTGTAGAACTAATTTGGATGATCCAATGGACATTGTCTTGTATTGTGTAGAACTAATTTGGATGATCCAATGGACATTGTCTTGTAGCGTAGAAATACTGGTTTGAATGATCCAATGGACATTGTCTTGTAGCGTTAAGAACTAATTTGGATTATCCAATGGGCATTGTCTTGTAGCGTTAAGAACTAATTTGGATGATCCAATGGACATTGTCTTGTATTGTGTAGAACTAATTTGGATGATCCAATGGACATTGTCTTGCAGCGTACAAATACTGGTTTGGATGATCCAATGGGCATTGTCTTGTAGCGTTAAGAACTAATTTGGATGATCCAATGGACATTGTCTTGTATTGTGTAGAACTAATTTGGATGATCCAATGGACATTGTCTTGCAGCGTACAAATACTGGTTTGGATGATCCAATGGACATTGTCTTGTAGCGTAAAGAACTAATTTGGATGATTCAATGGATATTTTCTTGTAGCGTGATGGACTAATGCTCAAATTGAATTAGAAACACTTTCTTGTAGCATGGTGTATTTTCTCTAATGGCTCAATAGACTTCTATAGTAACGGCCATATGTTCCAGCATCATGATGGTCTTGATCCAACGGCCTGACAGAAATATAGGAGATCGTTCTGACGGTGTGGTCCCCACAAATATATCCTCGGCTTCTATATATACTCGTAGAATGTTTTACTATTCCCTCTGATTGATGGTTTATATTTCAACACGGAGTATATAACCATGAGACCTTATCTCGATCTCTCTCATGGAAGTCTTGAATGATGCTGAAGAGTCAAATATCATCATCCCCTTAGCGCCCTCTATAGCTGAAAATTGATATTAACGCTACGTTCTTATAATCATAACTATATCTACAGCGCGATTATAAAATTACAAATTTGAGGGCATAGCTCATCAGTAGTGAACCCTTTCAATGGTTTCGCCAGTTTAGATGAAAGGGTTCACCAATGATGAGCTATAACCTCCCATTTTATCATTACAGTATAAGATCTGGCGAAATAAATTTTAATTATAAAAAAAGTAGCACCAAAAAGTTGCATCAATTTTTGACGTCAGAGTGTGCTGTAAACTATCCGTCTTTCTGATTATGAGAGAACTATGATTCCTCTCACACCATCATCTGTCCAGCTTGTACGTATCCCCAGGTGTGAGAACATCGTGGTTACACCTATATACAGTCGTGTAATAGACACGTAAGCAGTTAGATACGTATACCCAGGTGTGAGGACATCGTGGTTACACCTATATACAGTCGTGTAATAGACACGTAAGCAGTTAGATACGTATACCCAGGTGTGAGGACATCGTGGTTACACCTATATACAGTCGTGTAATAGACACGTAAGCAGTTAGATACGTATCCCCAGGTGTGAGGACATCGTGGTTACACCTATATACAGTCGTGTAATAGACACGTAAGCAGTTAGATACGTATACCCAGGTGTGAGGACATCGTGGTTACACCTATATACAGTCGTGTAATAGACACGTAAGCAGTTAGATACGTATACCCAGGTGTGAGGACATCGTGGTTACACCTATATACAGTCGTGTAATAGACACGTAAGCAGTTAGATACGTATACCCAGGTGTGAGGACATCGTGGTTACACCTATATACAGTCGTGTAATAGACACGTAAGCAGTTAGATACGTATCCCCAGGTGTGAGGACATCGTGGTTACACCTATATACAGTCGTGTAATAGACACGTAAGCAGTTAGATACGTATCCCCAGGTGTGAGGACATCGTGGTTACACCTATATACAGTCGTGTAATAGACACGTAAGCAGTTAGATAAGTATACCCAGGGGTGTGAGAACATCGTGGTTACACCTATATACAGTCGTGTAATAGACACGTAAGCAGTTAGATACGTATACCCAGGTGTGAGGACATCGTGGTTACACCTATATACAGTCGTGTAATAGACACGTAAGCAGTTAGATACGTATCCCCAGGTGTGAGGACATCGTGGTTACACCTATATACAGTCGTGTAATAGACACGTAAGCAGTTAGATACGTATCCCCAGGTGTGAGGACATCGTGGTTACACCTATATACAGTCGTGTAATAGACACGTAAGCAGTTAGATAAGTATAAGCCAATAATAGAAATAAGTGTCGCAATTCATTTGATGACCTTGTAGTTTTTAAAACTGGGTCAGGCCTAATTAAGATTGGAAACGAGTTATCCGCTTATCGCAGTCGTTCGAAGCCCACCGTGCGTAGGCTGCCATAAACTGGAAGTTTGATGTCGGTGCTTTTTTTTTTAAATTTAATTATTATTTTAGGAAATTCTCGGCTGCGTGAGGGAGATTACATAGATGGAATCGATTGATGTTTCTGTTGGAACAACTCTGGAACATCATAGAAATTATGGGAATCATATTAGAATACGAAGAAACATGTGCTTAACCTTAAACGTCCCCCGTTAAATACATATTGTGTGAATAGGCATCCATACCTCTTATTTATAGTAATCAATATTTTTGGATCTACAGACAACTATTGAAAAGAAAGTGGATAGACAGAATTGTCAATAAAGAAGTTTGGAGGAAACCTAGAACTAGATTCTTTCTGTGAAAAAATAGTACAAATGTAATATTGTACTGGGATAAGGTGCATAAATTAAGAAAAAGGCATCTCCTTATCGTGCAACTGAAAGTTGCTGATGGCTTGTGCCATCTATCGGAATAAATGTAAACTATTCTCGTTGATTTTTTAATTATTCAAGAATTGCCTTATCGTGCAACTTAAATTTGCTGATGGCTTGCGCCATCAGAAACTTTCAGTTGCACGATAAGGTGATGCCTTTTTCTTAATAGATTCTCTCTGTTAAAAAAAAAAAAAAGAACTGCAGCTGATAGTAAATTGAGATAATCCGTTCATGTTTTGACGAGATATTCTTTAGGAGAAGATTTGGTTCTTGGAGGGATTTAATCAACACCTGTCTCTCTTAACTTCCCTGGCCTGGGGAATCTAACCTTTTTTGAACAACTTTGGTGGCGTGCAGTACCTTGGTACTTTGCTACAGTGCTTTGCTATATTGGGCTCAAAATCATACACTTTGGTTAGTAGCCCGTGAAACAATATTCTCTCTCTTGGAGAGATGAATAAGAGGACAAGAAAAGTGAAAAATAAAAAAGAATGAGGACATATGACTTCAAGGACTGTGGTGGAGTGAGCTACTTGCTGCTGAAGAGGAAGGTCTAAGGGGGGATGGAACTTCATGACTGACAACCTTAGATTAGAGTCGACATGCCATGATGATGATGTTTGGGTACATGTACGGACAGCGGGTGTAGTTCGACTAGTTATGCTATGTAACCAGTTTCCTGTAGTTCCCAACAAGTTATACCAGGCGACCTCTATCTTCAAGACCGGCAATATATACATACAGTCGAACTTATCTTCTATACACTGTTGCATAGTGATTTATGCAACTTTTTTGTCAATTAAATTATATTATTTTGATTCTATACTATATTTTGAATAATAATTATATATGTATATCGTATATGTACCACACACAGATACAAAATGTCACCTCTCAATTTAAAAATACATTGTTCTAATGAATTTTTAAAGGGAGAGGTGCCACTTTTGGTATATGAATATCAATCTCTCTCAACTTTATGCTATATACAAGGTGTGTCCAATAAATAATGAGACCGGTCAAAAACAAAGAATAAATGAAATAAAACAACATTTAAAGTTTCGCCGCATAAGTTTCTTTTCTGTGAAAAATCAATATTTATTTCAAAGAGAAATATTTACTATTTCTAACTTTTTTGGACGAAGTATGAAAGGGTGAAAATATGAAGAGTAATGGCGAACGGAAAAATAAATTGGGACCCCTGGACACTTTTATTTTTCCGTTCGCCATTACTCTTCATATTTTCACCCTTTCATACTTCATCCAAAAAAGTTAGAAATAGTAAATATTTCTCTTTGAAATAAATATTGATTTTTCACAGAAAAGAAACTTATGCGGTGAAACTTTAAATGTTGTTTTATAATCATACGCCGCAGTCCTTTATAATGTAATAAATGAAATGATAATTTTTTTAAGTCTATTAAAAAAATAGAAAGCTTCAGCTACACTGCGGTATATCACATCACATGATTGCGCGCGCAGTCGATAAATTGTAAGCTTCTAAAAAGAACGCCTTGCATAACAACTTCTAATTTGTAATGGATAGAAAATTCGAACAACGAATTTGTATTAAATTTTGCTACAAAATTGGGAAATCGGCTCCAGAAACTTTAGATTTGTTGAAATTGGCATTTGGAAATGAAAATTTAAATAAGCCCACCACATTTAGATGGTTTTCACGATTTAAAAATGGAATGGAATCGGTGGAAGATGAGAAGCGTGTTGGACGTCCAGTCTGCACAGGAACCCTGAAAGGGTGAGCCAAATTTCAAATTTGATAAAAGAAAATCCACGAATAGGGTTACGGGACATTGAGGGAGAAACAGGGATATCAAAATCATTAGTTGGATCGATTATTAAAGAAGACTTGCAGTTAAAGAAGACACCTTCAAAATTTGTCCCTAAAATGCTCACAATCCAACAAAAGGAGAATCGCGTTGAAGTTGCCAAAAAAATGCTTGAAATGGTGGAAGAAAATCCTAATTGGAAGGAAAAAGTAATAACTGGAGACGAGACATGGGTTTACGGGTATGACCCGGAAACAAAACGCCAATCCATGGAGTGGAAAGGAAAAGATGAACCAAGAACGAAGAAATCCCGACTTTGCAAGTCAAAAAACAAAGTTTTATTGGCTACACGTTCTTTGACATAAAGGGAATTGAGCATTATCAATAGCTAGAGGAAGGTCAAACAATTAATAAGGAGTCTTATTTAAACCTTATGAGACGTGTACGTGAATCAATTCGTTTGAAAAGAAGTGAAATGTGGAGTTCCAAAAATTGGATTATCCATCATGATAATGCACCACCACACACCGTTACATCTGTACTGACTTATTTGGCTAAACACGGCATCCAAATACTTCAACAACCTCCTTATTTCCCAGACCTAGCTCCAAATGATTTTTTTTCTCTTTCCAAAACTCAAAATGGCTCTACAAGGAAGGAGATTTGACACTAGATCATAGCGGATTCGAAAAAGGTCTTGTAGAACATCCCGAATGATGCCTTTTCCAAATGTTTTAAATCATGGGAGAAGAGATGGAAATTATGTATAGATGCGGGAGGGGACTATTTTGAAAAATACTTATTAAAAAAAAAATTGATTATTCTATTTTTTCTTTATTTTTGACCAGGCTCATTATTCATTGGACACACCTTGTATTATTTACAAATGTACACTCATGGACAAAAATTAAGGAAGTTGTACCTTTCAGCATGTATATCGGGATTCAGATAATAACTCTGAAAGATATTACAGTGACCATTATTGAAAACACACGAGAACAAAATTGCCTCTGTCTTTTTCAAAAAACAAAAAAAAAAGGACGAACGGTGACATCAAAGACTTTCCAATTCCTTAAGTTTTATCCATGAATGTAGTTTTTTCGTGCTGATTATGTATATTATTATATATATATATATATATATATTTTTTTTTGCTTATCCCTAGTACACGTGGTACAGGCCATGATAATCATGTTACAGTGGGTAGAAGTAGGCGACTGCTTTTACTGTAAGTGCACCACCTGTCTACACATGTGAAAAGCAGCTCGACTTTTGCACTTACAAATGTGCCAGAGCCCCGTTTGGTTACTTGCACTCACTGGTGGGGTTGGACTTTTGCAAGAATGGGGGATTATTGGAGCATTTTTTTTTTTTTTAAACAGAAAAAAGTGCCCAATGTGGGAATCGAACCCGGGTCGTAGCGGTCGAAAACCAGCGGTTTAGACCATCCTTCCATCGACCCCCTATGTATGTATATTATATATTACCAATATGTATATTTACCACTCCACTATCTCACACCACTTTGAAGGTTGCCATGATGACAAGACCAATGTTGTCAGGAGCCACGGACGAGAAGACATGAGATCATCTATACGAGGAAGAGACAACAAATAAATAAACAACTTTGATATGTAATCTCTTCAACATTCCCAGCTCGGGAAATATGTACAACACAGGAGGACATTGATGAGTTCTTCAAACTTATATCCTGGTGTAACAACAGCAAAGTTGGGTTGGCTCACATCACATGGACAATTAGATGTCGCGATAAATGTTTAATACGAACTTATTCCACGAAACAAGTAATATTCGTACTCCACAGAATGTCGGGTATCTCGTATTACAATAATACTTTTGTATAGTCGTAACACTTTCACTCTTTCTTCGTCAGTCTGATGCAAAATAATGATAAAATTATATTATCGCGGAGATAAATAAAGCAAGGGCAAATTTGGGGATAATTAATTTATTATAAAGGTGGTTATTTACTTTTTAGTTCTTCAATAAAATTATATACAAGAGGTATTTAAGGGAGAGAGAGTCAGATGATAAAAACAACTTATCCCCAGGTAAAGATAATAATAATGAGCGGCGTCAGCCACCAAGGGGTACCGTTTTTCTTATTTGCAGATCAGCTTCCGAGAACCTCTCACACCTGTGGTCCCCCCGGGGTCCAGGGATGATTGACAGGTGTCCCATTGGATGGAGCTTCTTGACAATATTATAAACCTATGAATAAGGCTTATATAGAACTAACTGTGGTTCTATATATCCGCTCCTAGAAAGTGAATGAATATGTACAAGCAAAACTCCTATCACACAGATAATGATAACATAGGAACTCAAAATTCAATTATACTCATGGACAAAACTTAAGGAAGTGGAAAGTCTTTAATATCGCCGGTCGTCAATTATTTTTTTAATGAGACAGAGGCAATTTTGCTTAAACTTGGTTATCTCGTGTGTCTTCAATAAAGGTCACTTTCAGAGTTATTGTCTGAATCCCGATATACATGCTAAAAGGTTACAACTTCCTTAAGTTTTGTCTATGAGTGTAGCCTATATATTTGTGAAAATGTTGATTTTGGAAACAAAATAATAATATATACTCGGGGAAAGTCCGTTCATTCTAATTTTGTAATAAAAAAAAAAGTAAAATGAGGACAAAGTAACAATGTTTGATCGGATAATAAATTATGTCAATGGGGTTACTGTGCCAGCCGGTGCTGCTTATTTGTAGTATCCTTTTTACATATTAGCCTGTTCGCAATAAAATACATGCGATAACTACTAGAAATTTGTGGTTTTAAAGGTATATTTCTATTTACATATAAGGCAGAAGAAAATTGTTTTATTTTAAAAAGAATCATACGCGTTAAAATAGTTACAATTTCTTAGAACAGATGGCGCGCGAATCCATTATATTAATATTGCCAGGTGGAAAATTAGATAAGACCAACTTCGGGATAAGACAGCAATTTATTTCAGGCAAGAACAAACTATGCAGGATAAACAAAAGATAAGGAATGAGGGAAGTTTACGGAGTGGTGAAATATAAACATAAAAAATGATACTCTGTTAATACAAGTGTAAAATAATAAATACTTCTCTCTCTCGTTACAATATCACCTATTTAAGCAAGTATATAAAGTAATTGAAAACATTCGCGTCTTGATGTTTTCTTCATTTGCTGTATATAGATGGAACGTTATTGGTTTATGTTAATTTATACCTAACTGGCCTTGTCCTTATTGTTTGCGGAGGAGCATTGCTCGAGGCAAATATTTATATGTAATTCTACTGTCCTAAAAGCTTGTGCTCATAGTTTGTTTAACTATCATTTCTGAGATTCCACACTTCAGTGTAGCATTTATAAACAGAATGATTCAATACAGTATTAGAGCTCTAAAGAAGCGGTCTGGTAAACTGAATTGGCGATACCACTGGGAGGGTTCACCACTGATGAGCCAAGCTCTCTCAATATATTTTTTTTCATTGCAGTAAGAACAGTAGAAGTTTGATGGTGTGTAAAAGAAACATTCGTGTTTTAATGTTTCCATTAGCTGTCTATAGATGGCATATATAGATGCTATATATAGATTATCCTCTATGATTTTTATTTTTTACAAATAGGTAAATAACTCATTTGCATGCTTTTTTCTATATTTATGTAAATTAATATGTGTATGTATATATTCACTACAGCCATCGGTATCGTTCATAGTGTCGTTTTTATCTTGCCTGTTGAAGGCCTTTTGCCCGAAAGCTTGCTCTAATGCATCAATAAAAGAAACTCGTCTTCCTTCGCCATGTTTTTATCGTCTAAATAGATGGCGTGTTATTGCTTCATGTTAATAGAAAGCAATGTTTGAATACGAGTAGTTAAAATTCTCCATTCCCAACAGCCATGAACTGGGATAGAATCCCGCATTGTACACTGTTTTCTGCGAAGAACCTGTTCATATTTCTCATGTAAATAACATAAGCTAGGTTGTTCTTTTTGAGCGGTACCTAATAAAGTTATTGTGGAACAGGAGGAAGGCTTGAATTTAAAACGTTTATATTTAATGGATCTCATTATATATTTTCATCGCAGTAAGTACAGTTGGAAGCTGTTTATTTATAAAAGAAAAAGTCGAGGGATTGGATTCAGTAGATAAATAGGTTATTCTATATTTCACAATGAATGAGCACATAAGTTATATTAAGATAAGTTTGAATATACGTAAAAGGTTAAATTATAATAACCTAACAGAAATTGTTAAAATAGCATAAACCTATCTAAAATGGAGAAAAATTAGTTTTTAGATATATAGAAAATTGGCTCACTTACAAATTATGCAAAAAAATATATAAAAATTGGGAAAAAAAAATTACTTTTCAAATAAGCGAGCTTTATGGACCAAATATCAGGTCGACGGTGGCGCTCGAGTGGCAGAAATTGGAACTAAAATTATTTAATATTTTTTACCATCCCGTTTAAATTGGGATCGTGTTTGTGATGTTGATAACAATAAATAAACAATAATAAGCAATAAACACTTAAATTTTCCTTTAAACGAACGTTATATTAAAAAATAATAAATTGTAGTTCCCAATTTTGCCACTCGAGCGCCACCGTCGAGTTAATATTGGGTCCATAAAGTTGACTTAAATAAATTGTCTTTTAATTTCGTTTTTTTTTTTTTCTGAAAAACGAAACAGACAAATTGTACTTTCAGTTGCACGATAAGGAGATGCCTTTTTAAAAATTATTTTTTAGTATTATAACTAACAATATTTAAAAATAACAAATCAAATAATAGCAATGGCTTCAACTGCGGTTTTATATATTCATCTCCTTTATGAATAAGTTATTTTTTAGGTTCTTTATTTACTCCTGCTGGGAATGTATCTTGTATATAATATTGTTGTATTTAATTTTTCCTTTCGAGGGGTCGGTGGAAGGGTGGTCTAAACCGTTGGTTTTCGACCACTACGACCCGGGATAGATTCCCACATTGGGAACATTTTTCTAATTGAAAAAAAATTCTCCAATGGCCCCCTGTTATTGCAAAAGTTCAACTCCACCAGCAAGTGCAAGTAACCAAACAGGGCTCTAGCACACTTGTAAGTGTAAAAGTCGAACTGCTTTTCATATGTGTAGACATGTGGTACACTTATAGTGAAAGCATTCGCCAACTTCTACCTACAATGATTATCATGGCCTGTACCACGTGTACTAGGGATAATTTAAAAAAATATATATATACAGTAATCCCTCGTTAAGACGAACTCAACGGGGGAACGAAATGCCCTTTTGTCTTAAAAGAATATATACCGAATTCGTATAAACCGAATTTATAAACCGAATAAATGTATAAACGGAAAAGAAACGGTTCGCGCAAACCGAGAGTTCGTATAATCCGAGTTCGTGATAACGAGGGATTACTGTAGTTATATATATATTTCGCGCAATATTCACAATGCAATATTTTAATATTGTCTTTACATATAATATAATTTATATAAAGTTCGTTTCTCTATAACGAATTTTTAAATGGAAACATCATCTAGTATATATACATATGATGTATGGAGGCCCTATAGTGTTTTATCCCAAGTACAGATGGTACAGGCCATGATAATCATGGTTAGTAGCGACTATTCTTACTGTAAGTGTACCCGCATGTCATCACAGGTAAAAAGCAGTTCGACGTTTGCACTTACAAGGTGACAGAGCGCCGTTTTGATTACTTGTATACAACAACAACAACAACAACAAAAAGCCTTTATTCAGGGTCACTGACCCTATACAGGATTCACCAGAGGTATGCATAAGAACAAAGCAGTGAGACAAAGGAAATAACGATATATACAAAAGAAAAAGAAAACAAGAAAGAGAAAGAGGGAAGCAAGAAAAACAACACAAAAATAGTAGCAGTAAGAAAGTGAGGAGTGAGTGTCACTTGGCCTTCTTCTGAGATATGGACTTGTGGAAACCATAAAACGCCGTAGCAATATACTTATTCTGGGTCATATTGTCAATTATTGATGGAAGTGAAGCACAGAGTGATTACTTGTATACACCGGGGAGGTTAAACTTGTACAATAATCGGGGGAGCAATGAAGCAATTTTAAAAGTTTTTTTCCGTTAAAAAAAAGTTTTAAACGCAGGATTCGATCCTGGGTTTTCGAAAATCGACGGTTGTAGCGCCAACCTCCAGGCCCGATAGTAATAAAGGGAAACCGAAAGAAAGAGATGTGGCCGGTCTGTGAAAGTGAGGCCAGCTCGTCTCGCCACGGTCTGTCAGCCTGCCGTCTAATGGGCCCATTATTTTTTATACCATCCCCGCGTAAAAACCCCCACACCCCGGGTGATCCCATTGACTTAATTGGCTACCAACACCTGTTTCACGGAGTCACTGGGTCTGGAGTATGGGTGGTTTATCGTGAATCTTCCTATTGGTGAGAGAAATCAAATTTACATGTAAATTACGGGAGTCATTGACATATGCATTCATAGAAAGTAAAATGATTGTGAAAATTACTTTATTTGGAAGTTAGACAAAGGATCCAGCTTTGTGCGAGTCCTTATATTGTTTTATTTTATTTATTTTAAAGTTTGCTAACACTATTAATAGAGTAGTAAGAGTAAAGGTGGGGGTGTTTGTGCATTATTATCACAATCATTTTCCTAAGCCATAATATGCAAATTAGCCTATTATCACACTAAATAGCATATTCTGTTCATATTTTTACCGGGATTGATCAAACAAATTATAGAAGCAACCACCTACTGTGTGAACAAACACCCTGACATTTATTTATATTATGACATCTGGTACTCCCCATCACAAGAGCCAAGACGACGTAGGAGGTAGACAAGGAAGTACTACTGATCCAGGGGATGAAGAGGCCAGCTGACGAAGAGACCGGCGGGGGTGAACAGACAGTCTGGTGACATCGGGGCGGTGCGAGAGGAAGCGGCAAGTTGTCTCCGGGAGTGTGGCCGTGTGGATGATCCTGGAAGAGGGTACCAGTGAAGTTTACCCGACCTGGACGGCTGTTGGCGAGGAAGATCCTTCTGGTGACGGACATTGGAGACATCTAACCCTTAATTCTATTAGCAGCTACTGGTAATACTTGTTATTTTGAAGCTAGGTACGCAGACAACGATGGCCGAAAAGCTCGTAACAATTGCATTGTGTTGTGTTGCGCAGAACTATCAGATCGCCACTACACCCTACACTGAAAGGCTTGGTTTTAAACCAATTGGTAGGACAATGATCTTTGGAGTAACACAATTTAACACAAGAGTGGAACTTGCTCCTTTATTGCCATACATCAACGCGGGTACATAGATATTGGTAGAGTTGGAGAGAAGTAGTTTTAGATACAAGTGCATAGCTGTAACATATGGGTAACTTAGTCTTCTGTGGAGAGCACAACAAGTTATTTTAAAACTTAATATATAATTTTTTGCATAATATATACAACAATGGAACCTGCCTCCTTTATAACATGATAATTCTAATGTAACAAGTTTTAATTCCCGATTGTTTTAACTGTGGTTATCACAACAGTTCCACATAACACACGAGATGTTGTTATAGCGAGGTTCGACTCTATACAGAATTGAAATGTGAAAAAAAAGAGAAAATTATATTTTAGATAAATACACATATCAATCAAATATAAAGTGAATATAAATTTCAAATGATGTGAAGACTACTCATTGAGTTCCTGGCGAAATGTCAGAACAACCAAGTGCATAAAGTTCAGATAAGTTCAACTGTAAAAAACATTAGAGCACACACAGTAATTATGGAGGTTTAGTGAATAAAAATATTAAATATTGACCAGAGATGATAGAGAAACAAGTATAATGGCGGCAACCAAAAGTGTTCCAATGTCATATCAAGTAATCAGTTGTCTGTTCCAAATACTGAGTCCCATGTTTCATAAAGAAAAAAAAAACTTCGCCTTCGCCTGGGTTCAGCTAGCCCAGCTGATAGTACCCTGTAAGGGCTCCTAATCCAGGGATACAGGATGAGCAGTGTTTGTACTCCATGTTAGGAGCGGCTGCACATGGCGTCTGTTCCTCATGTCAGAGGTGGCCATTTCTTTTGGAGCTAAGTCGGCCTGATACTGAGTAGTGCTCCCAGTCTTAATGACAAAGGCATATGCATTCTACTTCACCCAGGCACAGCATAGTTCCCAATATCCAAATTATACTGGCCCAATGCTAAAATGAATGTTCGTGACCAGGTTGCTATTTTAAATAAAACTTTATACCCCCTGTCAACTTACCAAAATGCTAGTTAGGTACAATTTGGATAATAGAGACACAAGGTGAAGAAAGACAAACTGTCCTCCTCCAAATGTCATACCATTTTCTATATAAAATCTCATTTTCTTCACAACCCATAGAAATAATGTTTTAGCCTCTAACCTATTTTTCTATCTTTTGATATCTAATCTCAATTATAGACAGTTTATTCTATAGTCTGGGTTTTTTACCTCATGTTTGGCTAAAGATTGCTTCAACAAGTGTCAGGTCTCTCAAAGAAGCTTTTCTGTGAGACATTTAATTAGCAAAATTGTGTGCCTGGGATATAAATTAATGCTATATACAAAGAAAGTATCCTAAAACTCTGTCTGTGTGTGCAAATAAATAAATAGTGTGTGATGTTTCTGTAACAGTGTTGTTACCATCATCAGACAAAAGTACTGAATGAAGGTAACTACACTGTTACTAAAACATCACACACTATTTTTTTATGTTTCTAATCTATAATACAAATTGTACCTTATCAAACTTTAGAACCATTAAATAATATCATTACCCTGCACAATGTGGGAAGATTGGCTTTTTCTCTCTGGAAGATCCACATAATTCAATGTATTTATTATAGATTTTAATATATTTTCTTTATGATAAGGCACAATTTGGATTATAGATTAGAAACACAAGGTAATAAGACTTAATCCAAATAAATAGTGTTTGTCTGAAGATGGTAACAACGCTGCTACCGAAACGTCACACACTATTTATCTATTTGGATTTGATCTTATTAACTTGTGTTTATATTTTCTTTAATTATATCCCATTATACAATGTCATGAAGACTATATATATTGATATTTTAATAATACAGTAGAACCTCCCTTTAGAGGACACCTCTCCACAAAGGACAGTTTTCATTTGCAAAATTACCATTTTTACTATGTAGCGATTCTCTGGTAAGAGGCTACACCTCTCCCTAAAGGACACTTTGGCTCTGCAATTAGGTGTTGTCCTTTACAGGAAGGTTCTACTGTATATTTATTTAATAAGAAGAAACAATTAAAGAAAGTGCTATAAATAACATATACAGGGAGTGGGTGAATTAAGGAAGGGCTAAGTTAGAGATATGATGGTTAAATGAAACTATCACTAATTAGGAAACTGCTTCAACAAATTACTGGAAGAATATGTAAGAATCATACTCCATCTTTTAAAGTTTTAAATAGCATATAAAGGGCAGTGAGTGATTAGATATTAAGGAGAGCACTAAGAGATGATGGCAAATAAAATAAAATCCCAAGGTAATAAGACCAAATCCAAATGAATAAATAGTGTGTGACATTTTGGTCACACACTATTAGATGTCTTATTACCTTGTGTTTATAATCTATAATCCAAATTGTACCTTATCAAAATAAAATCACTGAATAGAGACCTGTTTTACACACAGATCTACAGGGAAGACCACAAGTTATTGGAAGAACAAAAAAATAATCTTTTCTTTCTCATGTAATTCTAGTGGAAGACACCTTCATCTCATACAATCTAATAACAGAGCTTAATATTGAAGTCATTTCTCAATGGATAAAAAGTGGGACATGTGATCTCAACTGTAATAAATAGTAAAAACTATAATAAACTCTAAACACAGGGTAATAAGACCAAATCCAAATAAAAAAATTGTGTGTGACGTTTCGGTAACAGCGTTGTTACCATCTTCAGACAAAAGTACTGAACGGAGTTAAGTACTGAAAAGTCCATTCAGTGCTTTTGTCTGAAGATGGTAACAACGCTGTTACCAAAACGTCACCCACAATTTTTTAATTTGGATTTGGTCTTATTACCTTGTGTTTATAATCTATAATCCAAATTGTGCCTTATCTATAATAAATTCTATCAGTGGGTTTGTTACTGATTGTGATAAAGAATATAGATGACATAACTATATAGAATTGCTTGTATGATCACCACACCTAGAAATATTGAGCTGGTTGCTTGCACTACTGGGGTAACTTCCTATAGTTTCTATACCTTTTGAACACTAGCAACCTGTGAAAATTATCAGCAACACTAAATATATATTTTCTGAAAAACAAATTTCCATAACAACTATAAACAGAAGATCAAAAATATTGAGAGAATTCACCATTGATGATCCAGGCCATCCCCCAATATGTTTTTCTAATTTTCTACCTAATGATTGTAAAAATTTGTCCTTTAATATTATACATTTAGTAGAACCTCCATAAGAGGACAACTACCACTAGAGGTCACCTCTCTACAAAGGTCAGTTTTTTTCATCAACAAAAATACAATTTTACTATTCAGCAACTCTCCAGTAAGAGGACACCTCTCTCTAAAGGATACTTTGTCTCTGCAACTAGGTGTTGTCATTTACAGAGAGGTAGTGTTCTACTGTATATATATTTAGCATAGATGATGATGATGATAATTGCTAAATATTTCACAGTTTCTACGTAGTCTAATACAACTATACATACAGAAACAATATGCAATTGTGTGTGACTTGCATACCAGAAAACTGCAAAGACAAAGGGACATCATATGGAAGAATTTGGATCAAAGTATTTTTGGGTACATGTTTGAATAAAAAAGTTATCACAAAAATATGTACAACATATCTCTATATTATTTCAACATGTAAATAAATGTCACAGTTTAAGAAGCTAAAAACAGCTCAATCGTGATGAAATATAAGACATTTCAATTGTTGATAGAAAGTTTACAAAATGTGAGGAACTTGTTATCTTATACACTCAGGGATCCACTCCCCCTTTACCTATATTTTTTCACCATCAGTAGCAAGACCACATCCAAACTTATGGCATGACATTTTAGTAACTGCATTACCATTGTCAGACAAAAGTACTTAAAGTACTAATTTATTCATTTTTTGGGTCCCACTCCAGGAATACGGAGGAACTGTGTCCGTACTCATGTTAGAGTGCAGCAAAGGCTTCCATGTTAGGAACAGCCTCAAACTACAGGCAAAGTCAGACTTTCACCAAAGTGTGCCTGAATCATGGTGCCATGATCAACGAAAGCTGCACCCCTATACCCCATTCCATGAGGTCATGAACTCATGGGATTCGTGTAATCTTTACACAAGGGGATAAGAAACAACAACAACAACAACAAGTTTACAAAATAAATCTTAAAAAGTAAAGCTGCCTTTCTCTCATCAAACAAGGTAAAAACTCATCTGTTGACAGACAAACTATCCATAGAGAGACAGGACCATAATACCAGTAGTTACAATTTTAAAAAGTCCATATAAAGACCCTAGTTTTAGTTATAAATAAAAAACAATCCATATTGAAGGAAGGCTTTCTTTTATTACATGACAATACGGGGGTCAGTTGAAGGCTGGTTAAACTGTTTGGTTTTCAACCACTACAACCCAGGTTCGATTCCTGCATTGGACACTTTTTTCTGATAAAAAAAAAAAAAAATGCTCCAATGGCCTCCGATTCTTGCAAAAGTCCAACCCCACCAACGAGTGGAAGTAACCAAACGGGGCACTGGCATATTTGTAAGTGCAAAAGTCGAACTGCTTTTCACATGTGTAGACATGTGGTGCGCTTACAGTAAAAGCAGTCGCTAACTACCTACCATGATTATCATTTCTGTACCACGTGTACTAGAGATAAGCAAAAAAAAATATGACAATACAAAAGCTTTCAGCCTTTCAATAGGAACAATTATGATACAGGTACAATCATACCTGTTGAAAGGCATTCGAAACCTTAAATTGTTGTAATATAAAAGAAACTCTTCCCTCAACAGATTTATTTATAATATAATACATTAGTGTGCCATCTGTTATAAGAAATGTATTTTTGTGATGCAAATGATTATTTTAAAAATAAATCAAAAAATCTACTTGCCCTCCCATTATTTTATCATTCCAGTATAAATTTGATTAATTTTTAAAAGAATCCTATTTGTGTTAAAAATAGTTTACATAGTTATAAACACAAGGTAATAAGACCAAATCCAAATAAATAAATAGTATGTGAAGTTTCGGTAACAGTGTTGTTACCATCTTCAGACAAAAGTACTTAAGGGATTATAATAGTATCAATATAGTGTTTGTCCCTCAGTTACAGTTTTGATTTCATGAGGTCCTCTAAGAAACTGGCCAAATATTCTAAATTGACCAGTGTTTGCTGGCGAAGACCAATTTGATGGTGACATTTTGTTTATAATATATTTATAAAAAGAAACTCATTGTGAGGAAATATTTTGTATTTTCAAAAGTTTTTCACAATTTCATCATGAATAGAGATTTTGTTTATAATTCTATATACAGTTACGAGCGTCATCCGTTCTTAATTCTTCATCTCGTAATCATTCGTCATCTCTGTCACCGTTTGCTTTTTTTTTTAGAATGGCGCCCTCCTTTTGGTTGGCTACGATCACGCCACCTTTGCCCCCCCCCCTCGCTTTTTCGTTTTGTAACTATTGTGTTGGAGCGGGTCGCTCCTTAAATAAATGCATATATTAGTTAATAACTAAATGGAATCCTCTCTTTCTTTTTCCCAGTAAGAGACGCCTACGGAAGCCAACAGTACATAGACAGATAAAGCACATAGGCTATAGTTATTAACTAATATATGCATTTATTTAAGGCGCCAATTTATAATTGTAACAAATAGTATTTGAATAAAAACATTCAATCGGGTAAAACACGGGCGTTGCCCGGGTCATTCGGCTAGTTTGAATGGAGAAATGTCTCTAAGATTAAAATGACATATAGGGAAGTGTTATACAATGGGTAAGGTTCTATATAGATTAAATTGTAGCAAAAAAAAATCTGAAATCATTGATAATCAAATTTTTATATCATTTATAAGACTAGTTTTTAAAATATATTTGTAACTAATTGAACAGATATAACAGTAATATATTTCTATTTATATATCTATAGTAGTACAGTAATATATCTATTTGTTTTCTTTTCTTTTTTTATAGTAATATATTTCATTATATATCTCTTCTAAAAAAGAAAACATATTTTGCAAAACTGAGAGAACATTCTATCTACAAAAAATATTATTGTATAATATATACAGTTAAACCTGTCTATAGCGTCCCCTCTTGGGACTCACCAAAATAGGGTGTTATAGAGAGGTGGTGCTATAGACAGGTCACTTTTAATGTAAATTGCATCGTACTATGTATTTAAAATCGGGCGCTATAGAGAGGGAGGCACTATTTAGAGGGGGTGCTATAGACAGGTTTAACTGTATATATATTTAAATTGTATATATTGTACAAAATATATTTTCTCTTTACATATATAGGTGTCTGCAGAAAAATAAATATTGATAACATACATTTATAATACAGTAGAATGTATCCCTCCCATGAGAGACATATCAGACACAAATAAACATTTCTGGGTTCTACTGGAGGTGATCTCTTATAAGAGGTTAGGTTAGATTTGATAAAGGTCATACATCAGATAGGTGGTTGTTAAGAAGTTTATGTTTTAGAAATATAAGGTAACAAGAACAATTCTGAATGAATAAATAGTATGTGATGTTTCAGTGACAATGCTGATAAGGCACAATTTGGATTATAGATTATAAACACAAGGTAATAAGACCAAATCCAAATAAATAAATAGTGTGTGACGTTTCGGTAACAGTTTTGTCTGAAGATGGTAACAACGCTGTTACCGAAATGTCACACACTATTTATTTATTTGGTCTTATTACCTTGTGTTGGTAACAATGCTGTTACTTACATCCATTTATTTGGTCTTATTTACCTTGTGTTTCTAATCTATATTCCAAGTTATGTCTTATTGAGTTCAACATATGTATAGAGATCCAAACATAAAGATCATTTTATGTGGGTAACAGTTACCTATGAATTACCCGAAAAATAAAAGAATAAACAATATTAAGGTAAAGGGTTTCTTTTAATTTTGATTTTCGCAAGTTTTCGAGCAAAATTTCTGTTCTTCAACGGGCATATACTTCTATATACAATATCAATTTACTACTAAAGTAACTGTCTGTGAGGAACAATCCTGTAATGTACTTATTTTTTATTTTATTATTTTTTTTTTTACTTATCCCTAAGTACACGTACAGGCCATGATAATCATGGTGGGTAGAAGTAGGCGACTGCTTTTACTGTAACTGCACCACATGTCTACACATGTGAAAAGCAGTTTGACTTTGCACTTTCAAATGTGCCAGAGATTGTACTTATCTAAAGGCTATCTATCACAGACAACTCTCTAACTACTCTAGAGACTTTAGTTATATAACCTTTCTAATTCAACATTTACTGGAATCATCTTTCTATTATTATTAAATCCTGACAAATATATATACCCTTTCTAAAACCACCTTTAATTCAACTAAAGATGGTAATTTGAAAGTGTATATTCTGTATGGTCAGAAAATTAAAGGGTTATATATTTAAAGTAGTTTATATACAAGGTAATAAGACCAAATCCAAATAAATAAATAGTGTGTGACATTTCGGTAACAGTGTTGTTACCATCTTCAGACAAAAGTACTGAATCTAGTGATGTACAGTAGAACCTCCCTTTAGAGGACACCCCGCTAGCAGACACCTCTCCACAAAGAACAGTTTTCATTTGTAAAATTACTATTTTTACAATTTATCAACTCTCTGGTAAGAGGACACCACTCCCTAAAGTACACTTTGGCTCTGCAATTAGGTGTTGTCCTTTACAGGGAGGTTCTACTGTATGTATAATTCTGCATGCATATATATATTTTTTGAAAATAGAGCAATCCATAAATAAATATTTAATTAAAAAGGCATATATTGAATCAAAAAATCATTTATTATACCAATATATGCCTTTTTAATTAAAAAAAATCATATATATGAAATAAAAATATAATTAAGAAGTAAAGAAAGAGTTAATGGGGAAGTAGAAACAGATTGAAAGAGATTTCTCTCAAAAAGATTTTTTTATCTGCATTAACAAAATTTAGGGCTATAACAGGTTTACACTGAAGCTTCAGCAGTTATAGCAGTGTCATATAAATAATTATATAGTCTGTTGAGAAAGTGTGAAAATCCTTAGCTGGTTTGAAAGTGATTGTAGAAGAAAGAACATCGTGACCCAATATTCTATTATTCCCACATTTGTGTCACCTTATCAAAACCCTTTCTCATCACACATACACATCTTGGTTTAAAAAATGCTCCAATGGCCCCCCGATTCTTGCAAAAGTCCAATCCCACCAGCGAGTGCAAGTAACCAAACGGGGCACATTTGTAAGTGCAAAAGTTGAACTGCTTTTCACATGTGTAGACATGTGGTATACTTACAGTAAAAGTAGTCACCAACTTCTACCCACCATGATTATCATGGCTTATACCATGTGTACTAGGGATAATAAAAAAATATATCTTGGTGATTCACATATTGTTGTTGTTGTTGTTGTCCATCAACTTTTGGTGAGTATATGGATACAAATATAGTTTTCTCAGCAATGCTTGATACAAAAGTGGTTTGCTAGTGCCCTTTTCTGTCTATGCCAATGGCCAAATAAATTTTGTTCTTCCACCTTTAAATAGACTTGAGGAAATTACTTATATATATATGAGACCAACCTTGAACAGTCAGTAGGGTGTGAAAATAAATAAAAGTTTGAATGATGTCACATTACTGCAAGAACATAGTTATATGGGGAAGTTATAGAGTTTATACCCCTTTGTATTATACAACAAGGCTTGAGGAGCATGAATTCATGGAATTCGTGTAATCTTTACACAAGGGGATAAGAAACAACAACAAGAGAGGCTGATCAAACTTAGGATAAAATATAATGGGCCAGCCATCTATTAAGTCCTATACTGTACTGTGTGTTTTGATAGAAACAACACTCACATACAGGGGTTGTTCTACATAAGTCCAGTAAATGTAGGTTATATATTATCTTTATTTAATAAATATTGTGTTCTAAATGGTTGAACTGGACTGTTTCTGCGGGGTTCAGTAAATACTAGAAGAATCCACAATAGTGGATTTTAAATATACAATAATAACAAAAATAGGCAATAGAACAGGCCATCTCAAGCCATTTGAAAAGATAGAAAATAACCAAATCTACCCTACTTGCCCAAAATGTAGCTTGGTACCTGCAGCTCCAAAACACATTTTGGCTTGTATTAGATGTACTAAACAGGACCTTTGAGAGAGGCTGCTGCTTACCATGAAACAGCCCGAGGAGCATGAACTCATGGAATTTGTGTAATCTTTACACAAGGGGATAAGAAACAACAACAGGCAATAAATAAATAGTGTTGTTACAGAAACGTCACACACTATTTATTTATTTAGATTTGGTCTTATTACCTTGTGTTTTTGGTGGGGTGTTCTCATTCAGGGGAGCTATAGGTTGGAAGATGATACTCCCTTACCTACCATCTCCGTAATCCCCCAGATTGGGCATCTTGATTGTGACTGCAAAGCAGTTTATTACTTTTAAATTTATTTATTTTTTAAATCAGAAATAAGTGCTCAATGCAGGAATCAAACCCGGGTCATAGCGGTTGAAAACTAACAGTTTAGACCATTCTTCCACCGACCCCTGCAAGCCATATTTGAAATACATGGTAAAAGGTACAACTTCCTTAAGTTTTGTCTGTGTAGTGAGAATCTTGGTGGGGGGGGGCATTGGAGCATTTATTTTTATCAGGAAAAAAGTGCCCAATGCCGAATTTAATCCCGGGTCGTAGCGACCAAAAAACAATGGTTTAGACCAGGCCTGGCCAATTCGCGGCCCACCGTAAAAAAAATTTGTGGCTCACCATTTAACTTTATATTTATAGGCCCTTTGGGTAAACCCTGGGCGTTGCCCGGGTCACTCGGCTAGTATTAATATATTTTGTTTACAAATATGGCCGCGCTTTAGAACGTTCATTTGTGCTACACCAAAATGGTAAAAACAATAATTTTTCAACATATGCCTAAATATATAATTATATCATATTTTATTTATAATTAAATTTTAAAATCTCAATATACTTATATTTTAAATTATCTAATACTGCATTCGAGAGAGATTAACTATATAAAAAAAGATTAATATTTTAAATTTAATTTACAAAAATTTTCCGATGTGTACTGAATAAATATAAGGATTTGGCGCCCCATCATTACATTATAAATGAAACGATATTTTATCGCGATTAAAAAGCTAAATAAAACAACTTCCTACTGTTCTTAATGCGATGAAAAATTGTTGGGTGGAACTGGGTCATTAGTGGGTCAGGTAAAATTGCACTCAAGTAAATCCTGGGCATTGCTCGGGACATTTGTGACAAGTTAGGAGAATGATAAATCTATAAGAGTAAATATATTAAAATATTATTTTTGGCCAACACCCACCTCAGCACAATCTTGAACGCTTACATATGAATATTTTAGATGGTAAAGCACCATCTAGTGGAACAAAAATCAACTAAACTTTTATTTAGGCTTGTTTAATACTATTTGGCCAACCCATTTTCTTGATTTTTAATATGATATCATTTTTAATATACACACACACACACACATATATATAATAAAACAATATATATATATATACAACAGGTCTCATGGCTAGTATGGGATGTTAATATGGGACTGATATATTTTGTATGAATGATGCCTTTAATATTCTCTGTCTAAATAACATTCTTTTAATGTCATATTCCGAAGAGACTTTGTTTTTGTAAATGTGGATTTGGGTTCTTTGCAGAAGGCTAATGAAGACGTCCTTCTTTTGTGATATTTTCCTTTTTTGGATGAGGTAGCGCGTCAACTTGGAAATTAGTATAAAGTAACTCGTCTAACAAGGAATATTTCGAATTTTTTCGGTTATGATCTCCTTTGGCTATACTTGTTGATACTTCCCTGGGGTATTCCCTAGAAAATGGCGATTTATCTCTACTTTGGTTTTGAAGCGAATAGAAATATTGTTCATCATCTTGGAATTTGGGCATATTCTGTATGGAGTTGGACTTTGGAATACTGCTGTCCCATGTTAAGGTTTTGCGACTTGTGGCTTTACCAGAATGGTGGTGATGGTGGTGTGTCGGGGACCTATGACTCCCAGTTGGCTTAATAATAGGTACAAGATCGCGTGGCTTGATTTCGACGTTGCACTTTTTTTCCATAACATGTTGGCATTCTCCTTTGGTAAGTTTTGCTAATTCCATTAACGATTCTTTTTTAATTTCATCCTTTAGAACGGAAAATTTGTGGTATTCGTAAATGGATGTTGAAAGCTTTACCAGTAGAAGTAGAAATACACCTGCTCCAATGAAAGCAAGCAAACATTGAATTCGATACAAAAGTTTTTCAGGTATTTGTGGCGAGTTGCTCTTGCTATTCTCTTCTGCATTCATCCTCGTTTTCTTAGATGATTCCCTAAAAATATTTTTTCTTTTATGCTGAAGAATTTCCTGAAGTGTTTTAAGAAGTTTGCTGTCTTCATTGTGACTTGTGTTAGCTTGAATTGGAATTTTGATAATTTTTATTAGATGACTTGGATGTTCTCCATTTTCTGGTATTATAGGTACGTTCGGGGTTGTCTTTTCCATGTTAAATGTTTTGTCGATTGAATTTTTATTGTCGACGGATCTAACACTGTTGGAAAAATCGAGGCGAAGAGTGTTGGATGGTACTTTTACCAACTTGTATTTAAACATATCAAGGTGAGTATTTTTAAGGTTATTCTTCGGAATGGTCAATTTGGTATGCATTTTTGGTTTAAACACTAAATATCTTTGGTTTGAAGACTTCTGTTCGTTTAAATAAGAAAATAAATCCCTCGATGAAATTTGAAATCTCTTTTTCTGTATTGTGTTTGGATTTTGAAGAAGGGGACTTCTTTTGTTAGGAAGAGAGGAATTTTTGTCAAAGAAGTCGTCACTGATATCTGAAACGATGTCAAATATGAACCTATTGTTATCCCAGCTGCTCGGTTTGCTCCTGGCAGATGTACAAAGCTCGAGTAAGATCATCATGGCCAACATGAGCATGGTAAAGTTCAATGCATAGCTAGGTGAGAATGTGAACAAATCTGGTACATTCTTGAACCATTCCTCAGAACTAATCTTATAAATTTCCAATTCTTCACCAGATTCCTTTGAATAATATACTCATTGTTCTTTCACCTTGGTTTCAGACCTTTTCCATGATGATATATGAAATAATCATCTGATATTGCATTCTGATAATGGCTTATAGTTGTGATGGCTGCTTAATTTTGATTCTAGTTTTCTTTTCTTTTTTTTTTTACATAAAAGAATAAATATAATTCAGAGCTCTCTCTCTCTATTGAAGTTGAAAATATTTATATTGTAGCGTAGAAATCAAGCCTTGAAATATCCTAAGATGCAAAAGTACTTATTGATGACGTCACAGCGACGAGTCGACAATTATTCACAGGTCAGCCCCAAAACTATCTACAGCTAGAGAATCTTAAGCAAGTGTAAGCAAAGAAATATTTTAAGATGATTTCACAAAAACAGATTAAAATATATATATTATAATCTGGTGAATATATTTTCATTGAATAATATTAAATTAAATAATAAAATATTTCTTCGCCACATAGCCTCCTCCTATAAAGAGCATCGACCCGATGCTCAGAAGGAGCCTTACGTCGTCAGTCTTAAGAACTAGTACTATGGCCAGGGATATTTTCAGGTGACTGCGGTGGATGTCTTCTTTCAGTTGAGATATCTTCTTCATGAGGACTTGGTAGGTCTATGTTTACGTCAATGTAGCTTTTTCTAATTTCTACTGTGGTCGGCAAGGGGGGATTTTTTAACTTTACGGCCTCACCTCCAATGTGGTCTATCATCTAGTTTTAAATATATTCTCAATGGATTGGTTTTTGACTGAAAAAAAACTGAATGTTGGTTTATCTAGAAATTAGTCCGATTCTTGAATTAACAAGAAGAGCCAATAGCTGACTGCTATAGGGCGCGTCCCCAGGTGGCGGATAGGGGAACGACCTTCAGATATGAAGGCCAGCTGCGAAACAAGCAGAATAACTCTGACAAATAAGCAGTCGCGGACCAACAGCAGCATTGTTAGAAGAGGAGTAGACCTCTTTAAAAATCCTGACTTCAACTGACCCGGGTTGATGGACCTCAGCAAGGGTCCCACTCCAGGGATACGGAGGAGCTGTGTCTGTACTCATGTTAGAGTCGGCAGCAAAGGCGTCTGCTTCCATGTTAGGAACGGCCTCAAACTACAGGCAAAGTCAGACTTTCACCAAAGTGTGCCTGGATCATGGTGCCATGATCAACGAAAGCTGCACCCCTATACCCCATTCCATGAGATCAGATGTTGATTTGCATGCTGCATCGCCCGTCGCGCAGAATAAACAGGGGCGCGTTCAGGACTTAGGTAGAGGGTTCTGTCCGATAAGTATAATACAGTCTCCACAAACTTCTAACTTTGCAGCTTCCAAGCAATTGAGCATTCTGCAGTGCAACATCAATGGATTGTGCTCAACAGCAACAAAAATAAAATTAGAAGAAATAATGGAAATAGCTGAAAAACAAAAGATACAAATTATAGCCCTACAGGAAACCAAATTAAATGAAAAGTACAATCTCAAATATAAAAACTACAATATCCTCAGAAAAGACAGAAATAAAGAAGGGGGTGGCCTTGCTTTTTTAATCAATAATTTGTACTATGAAGACATAGCCATTAATATTCCAAACACATCAGACCTCGAAGCCCAAGGTATCAAAGTCTACCTCAATCAAAACAAAACCATCAACATATTCAATATGTATCACCCACCAAACAATAAACTTATTGACGATGGAACAATGGCTCAATTTCTTACAGACAACACTATTATTGTAGGTGACCTTAATGCCAAACATCAACTATGGGGATGTTCCACGCCAAACCCAAGAGGCAAAATACTTTCAAACTTATTTGACGACAATGCCTTCATGTGCTTAAATGATGGGAATCCTACCCACCATTCCTACAGTTATAATACCGCACAAGCCCTTGATATAAGTTTCTCCAGTCCTGACATTTTCCACAAATGCAAATGGCAAATATTAAAAAGTATTGGAAGTGATCATTTGCCTATTTTGATAGAAATTAGCACCAAGACCAAAACCAGCTCAATTAAAGAAAAATTCTGGAACTTCAAAAAGGCTAATTGGAATCTTTACCAGCAAAACACCAATGAAGACTTTAGAAAAGCACCCACTAGAATGAAAGGTCTGGAACAAAATTGGATATCTTTCAAAAACACCATTATTAAAGCAGCCAAAGTTTCAATACCAAGAGGTAATATTAAGAAATGGATTCCAAATTATACACACCAGGCAAAAGATATTCAAACACTTATAACTAAAAGAAATGAACTACAAAAAAAGTGCACCCAAAACCAAACAAATTGTAGAACTGAACTGAACATTGTGAATGCAAAAATAAGAAGATTATACGTAAATATGAAAAGGGAAAAATGGAAACAAACTTGTGAAAACCTGAACCCAAGAAACCCAAATACAAAACTTTGGCATTTGGCAAAACAAATTGACAGAGCCCAGCCACAAACTGAAAACACAAATATGATTAAGAATACAGATGGTACCCCAGCAACTAATGACAAAAATGCTGCTAATCTTTTAGGTAATTCATATCAAATAAGTAGTAAAATCAAATTTGAAATAAAAGATAAGAAAGTTGAAAAAAAGGCCCGAAAGATTATCCATGACTGTAAAAACGTCACTAGCACTCATAATATTTTCCATGAAAAAATCAATATGAAAGAGCTAGATTATGCATTAGAAAACACTGACCTAAACAAGACTCCTGGGCCAGATGGAATCCATGGCCAAATGATATCAAACTTGGGCAAAAATGGCAAAGAAAAGCTTCTTGATATTTTCAATAACTCCTGGAAAACTGGAAAATTGCCTCAAGACTGGAAAACTGCAACAATAATTCCTATTAAAAAACTTGACAAATCTGCTGATGACCCAAAAAACTACCGACCTATCTCCCTCACAAGTATTTGCTGCAAATTAATGGAAAAAATTATACTCAGACGACTTACCTACCACCTTGACACAAGAAATCTCTTACCAAAAGAACAATATGGATTTAGGAAAGGACATGGGACAATAGACCAACTCTTATTTTTCACACAAAAGGTAAAAGATGCACAAAACAGAAAACCAACTAACCACACAATAGCTGCTTTTTTAGACCTTACACAAGCTTTCGATAAGGTATGGAAAAACAAGTTAATTACAAAATTATACAAACATTTCAAAATTGATGGAAAAGCTATCACTTGGATAAATGATTTCCTTAAAAATAGATACATCAGGGTCAAATATAATGGCACTCTATCTAAAACCTTCAAATTGTACCAAGGATTACCACAAGGATCAGTCCTTAGCCCAACTCTCTTCACCCTATTTATTGCAGGCATAGAAGAAAAAATTTCTCATAAAACCAATATTGGACTTTTCGCTGATGACATTATTCTATGGAGCAGCAATAATAACTGGAAAAAAGCTGAAAGAGATTTGAACAAGACTCTTTTCCACCTAGAAAAATTTGCTAATAAACATAAATTAGAATTTAACCCCCAAAAATCTGAAACCTGTCTTTTTACTACCGATAAGAAACTATACAAAATAAGACCAAAAATTATTCTGAAAGAACAACAATTGCAATATAATAAACATCCTAAATATCTTGGCTACACCCTGGATCCAGAAATTAACTCCAGTAAACACATTGAAGAAGTTATTAGAAAAGGAAGAGACCGACTAAAAATCCTGAAATATATTTCAGGAAGAGAGTGGGGAGCCGATGCAACCACACTAAAATTAACTTACACATCTCTAATTAGACCTATCCTGGAATATGGATATCAAATCTATGGTACAGCATCTGAAACAAATCTAAAATCACTGGAAAGGATACAACTAAGTGCAGCTAGAATTATTACAGGTCTTCGTAATACCTGCCCTAATGATATTGTACTTTACGAGGCAGACATTATGCCCTTAAAGGATAGAAGAAGCTACAATCTGCCAAAATATATAAACAAAATCAAGAGTTATGGAAACAAACACAGAACTTCCAAGTACATACTTAATTGGGAATCCAATTTAAGACTCAAAAAAGAAGGCCCTCTACACCTGGCCAAAAGAAATGAATTTTTAAAATATAAAGTGGAAAAAAATTATTTAGCAGAAAAAATTTCTCCATGCAAACCACTACAAAATGTTATTTTTAATGCCACTTTAAATGAACCCACCAACAAACAATACCAAAATCCAGAATACTTAAAACAATTATCATTAGAAATAATTAATAACATTCCTAAAAATGCAATAACTATCTATACCGATGGTAGCAGAGACGAGCTAGGACACACTGGCAGTGGCTGTCTCATCAAAACCACAAATGGCATTGAGAAAATGAACAGAAGAAACCCAGATTTTTGCTCAGTCTTTAAATCAGAACTTATAGCCATCTATGAAGCCTTAAAATCCATCAGAAACACTAAACATCACGATATCTGGATTCTTACTGATAGTAGAAGTGCCATACAACACTTGAGTCACACAGGGGAACTCAGAGACAAAGTAAGCAGGAACATAATTGGTTATCTCCAAAAACTCTCAAAAACCTCAAAAATTCACCTTCAATGGATACCCTCACACATTGGCATTGAAGGCAATGAAGCTGCTGATGTGCTAGCAAAAAAAGGCACAAAAGAACCCTTGCCACAGAAAAATAAACTTACTTTTAAAGAAATAGAAACAATAGCCAAAACAAAAATAAATAAGAACTGGAGGATCCCACCTAAGCACAGTTGGTACAGTGGAGTGAACCCGGGAGGAGCTCTAAACATCAAAAATAGACAGCATCAAACAACACCAACAAGATTTAGAACAGACCATCTCAAGCCATTGAAGATAGAAAATAATAACAAAATCTACCCCACTTGCCCAAAATGTAGTTTGGTACCTGCAGCTCCAGAACACATTTTGGCTTGCATTAGATGCACTAAACAGGACCTTTGGGAGAGGCCGCTGCTCATCATAAAACAGCTCGAGGAGCATGAACTCATGGAATTCGTGTAATCTTTACACAAGGGGATAAGAAACAACAACACAATAGTTGGAGTGTGTACACCTAGTTGTCAACAACCCCAACAGAGATATACCAAACTTTACTAGGGCAACTCTTCAAATAGATGAGAGAGCCGTACAATCCAGGATTTATAACAACTAATATCTCTATATATATAAAAATCAATGTTTGTATGTCCGGTATACAAATTCGCAGTAGTTCACTAATTCAAACCAAAATTTCCATACATAGGTAAAAAAAATACGGGAAAGACGATAGGCTATTTTAAAAAATATATAAATCAATTATTAAAACTATATATTCAAATTATTCTACTTAGCTCACGAACAGTGTCCTCTATCAAAGATTAGATTAAATTATGCTGATGCAAACAAATAGATAATGCTAATAACAAACAATTATAAAAAAATCTTATCTAAATATATATCACTCAGGTAGATATGCACAGGGGTCAATCCCGGGGCGAAGCCCGGGTCACCCGTCTAGTGAGTTTATATAAAAGGGCATACCTGGATCTGTAAAAAAAAAAAGACAATTTTTTCTCAAAATATTTCAAGAGATTGCTCCCTCTTTATCAATAAATTGTCTTTTTTCTTTACAGATCCAGGTACACCCTTGTATATAAACTTAATTGATGGATCGCCTTTTGACTCAAACTAATATGAGGTAAATAGAACTTTAGAAGAACCACAGAAGCTTGGGTTTAAATTTTGTGCTTCAGTGATATAGAAGACTAGCTTAAAAAATTGAAATATAGAAAACAATTCTTCTAGGTTTAATAACTATGTGTTTTGTTAAAGACTCATGAAATACTGTTGACTTATCCAATGTGGAAGCACTAACAATCAGCACACCTCTGTCCTAAGTTAAGTGCTAGAGTTCTCTCAAATATAAAGAGTTCGATAGGAGAGAATAGAACAGAAACACTTCTCTTCACAATTGGAGCACAAACAGATATTTGGAAGTCCAAATAATATATCACATATATTTATACAGGAAGGGGGGAAAATGCTTTAGGGACTGTTTTTAACATGGAGGAGAGGATTTATACACACATTGAGGGGGAGGGAGAAAAAATATTTTTCAAAACTAACCAATTAAAAAATAAAATGCATGCTGTTTATTATATAAATATTTACATATTTACTTTAAAAAAAGAGATGAACAAGTATAACAAATAATAAAAATATATAAATACAAGCTCACTTGGTTTAAAAAAGACTAGAATGTGTCTCCAGAATTTAAAAAATAAATAGAAAGGTCACAAACAAACTGAAGACTAGCCATAAAATCAACAACAACAACAATAATAGAGCTAGGTGGTGGTAGATTTCTTCTGTCTGGTGCAGTATTCATCCAGCAAGCTGCCGACTGTGGTGTAATTCAAGATGGCGGCGATGTCATGCGGAGTGTGGCCGTAGATGTCCTTCAGGCCGCAGCACTTAACTCCCAGACTGAACAGGAACTTCACCACACACTCCTCTTCTGCCTCCACTGCCTGCACACACATAACTATAATACACTATAAACACAGCCTTTGCCGGTCCCAAGCCCGGATGAAAAAGGAGGAGGGGGAGCAGTAACAAGTTCACTAAAAAACCTGGATTCAGCTGGCCTGGCTGATAGTACCCTGTAAGAGCTCCTAATCTAGGAATACAGGATGAGCAGCGTTTGTACTCCATGTTAGGAGCGGCTGCACATGGCGTCTGTTCCTCATGTCAGAGGCGGCCATTTCTTTTGGAGCTAAGTCGGCCTGCCACTGAGTAGTGCTCCCAATCTTAATGACAAAGGCAGACGCATTCTACTTCACCCAGTCATGATGGTTGTCAAATACCATCAAGGGTCACAACTTGATACCCTAATGATTGAGTGGAGATAAGAAAGAAGAAGAAGACATAACTATTACATCACACTCAACACCACAAACATTTAAACCTTCAAATGTGTCAATAAAATTGAACTATTCTCACTGTGATAAATTTACCAATGCAAAATAAAAAGTGTCAGATCCCTATAAAACAAAGAGAGAATTGAAAATTCCTAATACAGATAAGGCACAATTTGGATTATAGATTATAAACACAAGGTAATAAGACCAAATAAATAAATATTGTGTGACCTTTCGGTAACCAGCGTTGTTACCGAAACGTCACACACTATTTATTTATTTGGTCTTATTACCTTTTGAATTCCTAATACAGTTAAACCTCCATGAAAGGACACTCTCTACAAAAGACAGTTTTCACCCCCAAAATTATCATTTTTATGATTTAGAAACTCTCTGATAAGAGGACACTTTGGCTCTGCAATTGGTGTCCTTTAGAAAGAGGTTCTACTGTATCAAAATAATTCATAAATACAACTCCGCGAGAGAGAAATAAAAAATTAAATCACAAAAAGATTTAAATATTTTTAAAGTTACCAAAAAAAATGGAGCTTCTTAAAATTAAACCTATATTCTTATATTTAATATAGAACGTTGTTGTTCAATGCAACCATGCTAAAAAGGTAGCAACACTGTCTGGTTAAAGACAACATTAGTAACCATGATATAGCTAGCAGCATGGTTAGAACACACCAATTCTAAGGTCTCATTGCTTTAACCGTGGTTATAACACCTTTGTGTTCCAAGTGATGTAGTTACAGTGTGTTCAACTGTGTAGAGAGGACTTACAGCATGCAGAGCAGTCCGCCGTGTGACATCCATCTCGTTAGGGTTGGCTCCAGCCAGGGCCAAGGATTCCAGTCTGAGGATGTTGCCGTTGCGGGCCGCCCTGAGTACCACAATGTTAGATCCGGAGTAAGGAGAGAGGTGGGAGGACAACTCACTGGCAGAGCATGTTGCCCACGGTCACCTTGGGGACATTGAGAGAGGCCCCAGTCCGCACCAACAGCCGGATGTTGTCATGCTGGTCACACTCCACAGCCACCATGAGAGGAGTCCGCTGCTCCCTGTCCCGGATATGGACGCTGGCCCCGTGGTGGAGAAGGTACCCGCGTGGTCTCTGCATTGCTCATGGCACAGGCAATGTGAAGGGGAGTTCTCATGTCGTAGTCCCGCACTGACAGGTGACCACCCTGTGCCACACACATACATTAGAATTGAGAGGAAGGACACATCTGATAAAGATACTGCAGTCTGTGAATTTTTTACAAATTTCTACCAAAGTGAAAAAGGTAATAAGACCAAATCCAAATAAATAAATAGTGTGTGACGTTTCGGTAACAGCGTTGTTACCGCTGTTACCGAAACGTCACACACTATTTATTTATTTGGATTTGTTGTATGGATTTGGTCTTATTACCTTGTTTTATAATCTATAATCCAAATTGTGCCTTATCAATTCTACCAAAGTGTTGACAAAAACTAAAGTCCTCTTCATATCATAGATATATTTGGCAAAGCATTAAAAATATCTTATAATTTTATAATATATGTTTACTACTCCCACTAGCCAAATTTTTATTGTTTTTACCCCAGAGAAACAAATTTGTGTCCAAATGTCTATAGAAAAATAAAAGAATGTCACTGAGACCAAAGTCTCTCCTTTAGACATTTTAGAGAAGTGCCTACAGGTAGTAGAGAAAGGCTGGTACTCACAATCTGCCTCATGATCTCCAGACTCTCCAGGTTTCCGTCAGCCACCAGACGACACAGCAGGGCCGGGTACAGCTTGTCCTTCAGGGACTGGTTCCTCTGCAAGTCACACAGTTAGTTGGCTTCACCTCAACCTGTCGGTGGAACACTTTATAAATTCAATTGTCATCTATCGATAAAATTTGTAACAATTAAATTTACTGGAAATGTGTTTCTTTTCAATAATTACATCAAATATATTATCTCTACAGACCTTACTGCAATGATAAAATAGTCTGTAGAGATAATATATTTGATGTAATTATTAAAAGGAACAATTTATGTTGGTACAGATGATGACTTAAGGCATATTTGTACAATCTCTCTATTTCCTTATTTATGTTTTCCCTCAATATCCATTGACTAGATGTCAATAAAGACTTTTAAAATTGTCTGTGAAAATAAAGACTTTATAAAAATAAAAGGAGTGATATACATGTGTATATTTTTGTAAAAAACTCAACATTTACTTAGCTTATTCAGATGTGATTCTGACTAGAGTGTAGCAATTTTTTATAGGGAAGGTTTATCTAAGCTAACCCTACCTCTCAATAATAATGATGATAAGTATCATAATGATAAAGAATAATTTAAGGCAAAACTATGGCTGTAGTTCAACTTTCATGGGTAGAATAGGCACATAGTTATACCTTTATTACATTTCCCACACAATGAACTGTAGCAACATTTTACATGGAGGTAACACAGCTCCCCATGGCCTAGGTTCAACATCAGCAAGTGAACACAAGATGATTGAATTGATTCTTTTACATGTCTGAAATTGTTTCTATAATGTTGTAAACCAGAAACTTTAAAAGTAATATTTGATGGAACTTTTTTTTACAAATATATTGTATCAGAATATTTTAAAAATTAACCAATGATTTTTATATCAACACATATTACTCAGCATCTGTTCTCTCATGTGAATAAGTTGATAATTGTTTTGATCAAAATAAATTGTTTTGTCATGTTTGTCTCTTCCCTCATTTTTCTACATCTATATATATAAAAATCAATGTTTGTTTGTCCGGTATACAAATTCGCAGTAGTTCACTAATTCAAACCAAAATTTCCATACATAGGTAAAAAAATACGGGGAAGACGATAAGCTATTTTTAAAAATATATAAATCAATTATTAAAACTATATATTCAAATTATTCTACTTAGCTCACGAACAGCGCCCTCTATCAAAGATTAGATTAAATTATGCTGATGCAAACAAATAGATAATGCTAATAACAAACAATTATAAAAAAAAATCTTATCTAAATATATATCACTCGGGTAGATATGCACATGGGTCAATCCCGGGGCGAAGCCCGGGTCACCCGTCTAGTGATACTATAAAGGCGATAATTTCTCAAAGTGTTCCAAATATACTTCCAAAAAGAAGTTCAAGAATTTCAGGAATATAATAAAGGAACCCTAGAAAACAATAAGCAATACACTCTGGGGAGTATTCTCAGTAGTTGTTTTAAACAATTTATCATTGAGTAAGCCGAGCTTTGTCAATTTTTGGGAACAGATACTTTGAGAATGAAGGTTGTTTGGTGAGTAAAAGAGAGTGTCAAAAAGGAAAGAAAGTACCTCGCTGAAGGCATTGATCAACATCTGTGGGAGGTTGGTAACCATATTCTTGGCGTCTTTCTGGTCAGACACTGGCTCTGTCAGCTCACCCCGGATGTTGGTCTGGAGCATCTGGACATCACACATATACCTACTCTCTCTATACATATTTACTTGGAAAATGAAGAATTACATAAGATATTTTTTGTGGATATAAAAAGCTTTTAAGATATTTAAATATGGAACTGAATAAAAATGCGTTTTTAAATGTTTTGTGCCATCAGGTTTCCTATATGGATGTGAAGTTTAGACAATGACCAAAGAAATGGAGCAAAAAATTAACTCTTTGATATCTGTGTGCTAGAATCCTCAAATTCAATATGGTGACACACACAAGAAAATTTTTGGATGAGTTTTAATGGAGAATATAGACTTCTAAATGAAGTAATCAAATGTAAATTTGCAGGACATGTAGTCCGAGGACTGTCATTTGACACCATACAGGAAAGATACAACTTGAAGAATGAAGAGGGAAGTAGACCAATTAAGGATTGGTTCTAATAGAATGGCCTGGAATTAGAAGATATGAAGTGCTCAGAACAGAGTGATTTTATATCACATGAAGTATACAGTGGAACCTCATTATAAAAGCATATTTTATAATAGCAACTTGGTTATAACATAATTCTTAATTAAAAGTTGCAATTGTTTTAACGGTGTTGTAGTTTTGTACCTGGTTTGATTAGAAGAATTTTCAGAACTTACCTTTTTCTTGGTGGCCAGGGACCACTCAGACTTGCTGAGCACATAGCTGAGCTTTGTGAGGGCGGCCTCAGGGGTCATGTCAGAGCCTGGCACCACTCCAGCTTCCAGCAGGGCCTGGACACAAGGCTTGTTAGTCTGTGTGTAGCTAGTAGAGTATTTATTTGTGGTACTGTTTGTAATCTATCTGCCCCCTTAGGATGAGGAAGAATATTTATTGCACTAGTATCTTTTCTCTGAATGTCATTTTCTCTTGGACATAGTATATAGCCTCCAAAATATATTGACATGTGTAATAATTCAGAGTTAAAAGAGAGATTTTAGATTTTTTTGGGCAATAAATTAATAAAGTGGGAGTAATCCTTGACACATACAATATTTTGAAATTTATATATTTTTTCCTTCACAGAGAGAGATCCAAGTATATCTTTTTATATACTATTACAAGAGAGTTTCTAAAATAATAAAGTCCCCTAACTCCTACCAACCAATCCATCATCAACTGTGAATATTGGGGACTGTAGGTGAAGAAACTCCCTTTACATGGAGGTCTACCATTTGGGCAAACATGACAAATTCTATGGATGAGAGCAACCCAATGTAATCCTAGCTCTACAAATACTATTCCAAGTTGGTGAATGTTACCTGTGAAAGAATCTCTATTATGTGGAGCACACAAAGCTACGAAGGTACTTACTGAGCCAGTAGCGTAGGTGCTAGACTGCACGGGGCCGTAGATACACTGAGTACAGTTGACAATGATGACCCCGCGGTCTGAAGCCTTCTTCAGCTCCTCCAGGAGGTCCTTCCTGTCAGTGGGGCCATTGCCTGCTCCGTAGGTCTGGAGCACAATGCCCTCTAGTGGGGGGCTGAGGAAGATCCTCATCTGGTGGACCACACACTCCCAATTAGACATCATTTGTTACATCTCAGTGTGTCACCTCTGCCAAGCCCACTCAGTAGTGGAGTAACTGCCAGTTTTCATGCTAGGGACTACAGGAAAGTCAGTGGCCTCATGTTTCAATGGATCTTGTGCTAAGGCAACCCCCCACCATTGTTGCATATATTTTAAGAGGTGATAAAATAATAGTAACTGAAGTTCCAACCTCATGGCTGTTCCCTGCTATAGAGACTAGTGGCAATACAACTTCCATCAATTGTTAACCATAGAATTGGCCCAGCCATTTTGGGAAATTCAGAACATTTCATGAATCCCTTGGGAGTGACGTGAAAACAAAGCCGATTCTGGATTGATGAGGGCCATGGCTCAAAAAGAGGAGCATTCACCGACATGAGTCCGCTAAATTGCCAAGAGTTACTAGATAGTGGATAGCTTTCGGATGGGAGAGGTGCCTTTTCTTTTTAGGAACAACTCCACATGTGCCTAGCTAACTAACTAGCAATTTAGCTGCTCAAAAACTTACCAACTTGGCAAGCCCCAGTGGGTAAGTTTCAAGCTCAGGACTTGTACAAGAGTAAGCCTGGCCATGGAAGACATTTAGCATGCGCAAGAGGCAGCGCCAACCCACAGGTAGGGTCAGTCAGCACAGCTACAGTGACACTTACCACCTCCACGGTGAGGCTGGGGAAGAGCCGGAGCAGTCCGACATTCTTGCTGAGAGTGGGGTGAACTCTGAACTTCTCCAGGGTCTGGGAAGGGAAGACATTCTTCCAGTCAACTACACACACACACATACCCTGAAGTCACTCTGGACAGATCTGGGTAATTTACAGGAGAAATACAAGCTGATATTTAGACAACATTAAAGATAAATTTACTAAACACTATTTGAAAAAAAATATATATGTGTATGTATAAGATGAATTCCTACAATTAGTGAACTGAAATTTTGAAAATATTTGGGAAGTCTATGCTAGAACCACATTTTTATAGTTTTTCTAAATACCAACAACAACAACAAAGGCTTTATTAGGGACACTCGTCCCACACAGGATTCTCCCATATAGGTAAATAGAAGTTGCATAACAGTTATTTACAGAAAGTGGAGAATAACATCAATCTTTCCTCAAGTTGGATTCTGTGTTAAGGGGGGTCGGTGGAAGGCTGGTTAAACCGTTTGGTTTTCGACCACTACGACCCGGGTTCGATTCCCGCATTGGACACTTTTTCTGTTTGAAAAAATATATATATTTAAAAAATGCTCCAATGGCCCCCCGATTCTTGCAAAAGTCCAACCCCACCAGCGAGTGCAAGTAACCAAACGGGGCTCTGGCACATTTGTAAGTGCAAAGTCGAACTGCTTTCACATGTGTAGACATGTGGTGCGCTTACAGTAAAAAAAGCAGTCGCTAACTACCCACCATGATTATCATGGCCTGTACCACGTGTACTAGGGATAAGCAAAAAAAAAAAACTGTTATTCTCCAGAATTTGTAAAAAGCCAATATATTGGTTCTGCTTTTCACTAATTTTGTCAATAAAACACATTATGCCTAATTATTTTCATATCTTCTGGCAGAGAATCACTCTCTCATCCTCCAAAGCCGGACAGTAAAACTGTGTAAAGTGGAAAGAGTCCTGGCTAAATTCACTATTACACAGAGTGCACTTGTAAGTTCTTGGATTTCAATAATAAAACATGATTATATTGTTTTCTAAATACCATCACCAAGAATAAACCTTTAAATGCACAGACTATATATAAGCACAAGGTAATAAGACCAAATCCAAATAAATAAATAGTGTGTGACATTTCGGTAACAGTGTTGCTACCATCTTCAGACAAAAGTACTGAATGAGAAATTTTTTGCCTGCAGAATAAATAATACAATCAATATCTATATCAATCTGGTAGATTAAATAAGAAAAACCACTAATGAATCAAGCCCTTCCCAAATAATGAGTTCACTAACTGAATGAAAATTAGTCTTTCTCCTCCCTATATGATTAAAAAACAATTAAACATGTTGAATAATCCCATCCTCACCACACAGATGGTACAATGTGTTGTTGACTAACCAGCAGCAAGGGAATATTGGCAAATCTGCAGACCTAATAACATTTTGGGAGAATAGCACAATTGTAGTTGTGAAAGAAGACTGCAGTTAAGAGCTACCACAACAGGAATCTCTCCAGTGGGGAGTAAATTTAAGTTCTGTCTACCTGTTATGTTCCTCTGATTACACCCTTCAATAACTTAAATGGATATTGCTGATGGCTTGCACCATCTATCAGAATAAGTATCATTTATTTCTATAGATATTATTCCATCTCTCTTTTAATATTTTATTTTGCTGATCGTACTTGATTTATCTCATTAAAAGACAATGCTGAGGACTTCTGTTATGTCAGATTCCAATAATTTGACTGTCCTATAAGGCTTGCCTGTGTCTTAATGTTGGCCAATTTCTATAGTGTGTAAAAGAGGTGAAAATAGATAAGGCCAGGCATTTAAACTGATAAGACAGGCAAAACAAAAGGTAATAAGACCAAATCCAAATAAATAGCAGTGCCATTTCGGTAACAGCACTGTTACAGAAACAGTTGCATACAATTTATTTATTTGGTCTTATTACCTTTTGTTTCTAATCTATAATCCAAATTGTACCTAATCATTGATGAGACAGGCATCCTGATCTCTCAAATGAACATTTAAGGATGGTGTTGGTAAAGATGGCATTCTTCCATCATTAAATGCCTGTTTGAGGGTCTTCCATCAGTTTCACAAGTGTGCTAAACAAGCAAACAGCTACTCACTCTGTATCTGAATGCCAAAGTTGGCTATGGCAGGGAAGTTGGGGGTGGTGAAGGCATCCAGAGCATCTGCCTTGACCTTGCTGGTGCGGTTACCCCGGTAGAGGTTGTTGTTGAACTGGATCAGTACCTGGACACAGCAACTGGGGCAGAGCTCCAACACTTCACAACAAAATATATCCTCTTATTGAGAGGGATTTTCTATGATGGGGCAGAAATTGATTACATATTGAAAAAGGCATGTATTTAAAATTCTTTCAGCTCTTTTCACTCCAATGGTATCAGATGCACTACACTTGCTGCTCTGCTAACTCTACTCTCTAATTAAAAAATTGATTTAAAATTCTTTCAGCCCTTTTCACTCCAATAGTAACAGATGCACTACACTTGCTGCTCTGCTATAACTCTACTCTCTAATTAAAAAATTGATTTAAAATATTTATGTACATATAACCCCCCCCCCCCCCCAATTTATGATTACAAATAATATCTTAAAAATATAAATACGTGGGATAATGAGTGTTTTGAAGGGATTTTAAAGTTTTTATTTCATTATGCATGTCTGCGCGTGTGAACATTTATTTTTAACAAACAGTTTGTACTTCTCCAAATGACATTGATAAGTCAGTAGAAGATTGTTCTAGCTCAAAAGCTTGCTTTTTCCAATAATAAAACATTGATTTCTTTTTATTATTAATTTTTGAATAATTGTTGATAATTCCACATAATGAATCTGCTCTCTAATATCATTGGACATAGCACAAATCTCTAAATGTCCTACTTTGCCACCTGAAGGAACATGTAGTTACAATGAGTTTTGTCTCAGCTCCATAGAAGGTTTTCCATCTAAGGAATAATCTCACAAATTCTTATAAACACTCCTATAAATAGTACAAGATCTGTGAATGGCAAAACTTATTTTCACATATCATCCCAATGAGATAAAAGTAGTTTTTAAAAATGACACAATGATTCTTATATTTAGCCATTTTAACTCCATGACAATGGTGGTATGAATCACAACTTTCAGAAGTTATCATAACTTTTCACAGGTAGATCTGAGTTGACAGGTCAACAGAGATTTGCTCAGAAAAAGATTTGTTTTATAAAAGGTGAGAAATAATGGATGCTACAGTGAGTATGATAAATTACCAACTAATACTCAACTAACCCAACTTCCGATAAGAGAACATGTTCTTCAGGTGGGCATTCAGAATTTGGCAAAGCTGGTTTTCTAGCATCTTCATTGACCCAAGTATGCAAGAATGCTGAAGTTTATAGATGGGGCATAGTATCCATTTTGACACAGGAAAGGTGTCTTTATAAGAAATACCAGGCATGTTTTTTTGGAAGTCAGATCAAGTTATTCAGCTAGCCCTGCTTACCTCAGGTATGACATAGGTACCGGCCACAATGAGGGAGCCCAGGAGGTTCTGTCTTCCATCACTCCGCAGCTCAAACAGTGGAATCTGAAACAAACATTGTAAATTGATGGTGTTATGCAACATAAGGAGATATGTATATATACATATGTATATATGTAAAAATTAACCCTTACACCACCACATAAATCTTCATTTAAATAAACTTTGGGTTTTTACATGAGTAGGTGTAATATATTATAGAATAGCTGACAAGCAAACAAAAATCCATTTGATCTCTCTATGTTGATTCCATTAAATAAATGATTTTAAAAAGAAAGAGGTGAAGTCTTCTTCTTCTTCTTTCTTATCTCCACTCAATCATATCAGGGTATCAAGTTGTGACCCTTTATGGTGTCTGTTAGACAACCATCATGACTGGGTGGAGTAGAATGCCTTTGTCATTAAGACTGGGAGCACTAAAGAGGTGAAGTGATGGATTTAAATAAAGGAGAGTGGCATTGTATGAAATCTATCCATTGCTACAATACATTCCACCATAACCTGAGGTCTGTTTGTTGCCAGTTTCGTGAGGAAAGAAAGAGTGCTACTCCAAAGATATTGTCACCAACATTAGTGGTCTATAGACACTCTGCTCTTAAACTGGTTAGGTAATGAACTCACAATATTGCTTCAATAAAGTATAATTATATTTTTTCTTATGATAAAGCACAATTTGGATTATAGATACCAGAAAATAAGACCTAATCAAAAAAAAAATTGGATTGGAATTGAATTGGAAGATTGGATTAGGTCTTATTTTCTTGTAACTATATTTTTCTTACTTTGAGTCTCTCTTACTAAAATTCTAGTGGAGCATGAATAATAAAGGTAAGAGAAGAAGCAAATATGTGATTGACTTCATCCTTATATTTTCAATGTCCCAACAACCAGACACTAGGCTATATTCACACATTATAGAGTTCCACCTGTAAAGAGCCATGAGGTTTAAGAGCTTGTGTTTTAACGTTATAATAAACATATATACAACAATAATAAGAAGATAACACACCAAAATAAAGGAAGCTACCTACCTGAGATCCAGTGATAATGACGGTCTTCCCAAGGTTTTCAAGCATGAAGGAGAGAGCTGAAGCAGTGTAGGCCATGGTGTCAGTCCCATGGAGGATGACAAACCCATCGTAGTCATCATAGTACCTCTGCAGGAAGAACATGGGTCAGTTAGTCAGTCAGTTGGGAAAATGATGGAGTACCTACCTTGATGTCCTCAGCAATCAGGATCCAGTGGTCAATGGACATGTTGGAGGAGTCCAGCAGTGGAAAGTACTCAATGATCTTGTACAGCACCCGCTGGGGCTCTCCGGTGAACCTGCCTCACACAGCCGTTTGTTAATTGAAGAGAAGAAAGAATCAGAGAAAAATGGCTTCTATTATTAGACCAGTACATTTATCTGTCAATGTATAATAGTAATGCTGCTAAAGTAAACCTTAAAAAGTCACTCGGGGGGCTGAAACAAAATGGTTGTATGTCACAGGTTGTTTTTAACGCAGTATCAAGCACATGTACTAGATAATCACAAGAACATTGCATTTCAACAGTATAAAATAGGTTTACACTTAGGACAAGATCCTTTAAAGCCAAGACTTCATTGTAATGCAGTACCAATATGGAAGTTGGTGGAAGGATGGTCTAAACTGTTGGTTTTTGACCGCTACGACCCGGGATCAAATCCCGCTTGGGCACTTTTTCTGATTAAAAAAAAAAAAAAATGCTCCAATGGCCCCCAATTCTTGCAAAAGTCCAACTCCACCAGCGAATGCAAGTAACCAAACGGGGCTCTGGCACATTTGTAAGTGCAAAAGTCAAACTGCTTTTCACATGTGTAGACATGTGGTGCACTTATAGTAAAAGCAGTCGCCTATTTCTACCCCCTATGACTATCATGGCCTGTACCACGTGTATGATAAACAAAAAAAAAATGGATGTTGGCCATCTGGTAATGTCATTTCACCTTTAAGTAAGACAACACTCTCCAGTGGGATCCCTAGAAGCAAGTTTGTGATCAAAGTCTCATGGAATTGGAATTGTTCCAATGCTCATCGGGGATATTATACAAGCCAGACATTCCAAAAAACAAAGGTTCTAGCAAAAATTGTGCAAGGCTTGAGTATTAAATTAGTTGAGAAACTTGAGTTGGGTATAAACGCTTCATCACTTTTAAATGGTCTCCAGTCCTTTGGACAAAACCTACTCAGAGAAAGAACTAATGCTGCAATAATTTCAACTCCCATGTTTGACAACCTAATACAGGGGTGGCGAACGTGCGGCCTTAAGGCCGCATGTGGCCTTTTCTTGCCCAAGTTGTGGCCTTTTCACAAATTCAAAATTATAATTTTTGTTTCGCAGTTTTCAATTACTTTCATTATTTTATTGAAAATATCTAATACGAATGTCATATATTATATAATATAGTAAATGTAAGTATTTAAATTTTTATTTACTATTAAATAAACTATTTAATTGCAAAGAAAATTATGTATTTTAATTTTGTATATGAATCCCTTTAATTAAATCGTACATATATATATATTAAAAATAAAGAAGGCATCTCCTGACCACGAGCACATGTGCTTTTTATGTTTTTTTCATATATATATATAAATATATATGGATGCGGCCTTCTCAAAAATGGTAAAATGAAAATTGACCTTCTAATATAAAAAGGTTCGCCACCCCTGACCTAATATGTTTGCTCTAGAGCCCTCAATTTAAACATCTCTCTGTAGATTATCTCAGCCTTTGAAGTTTAAACCATTTGAACATACTAACAGGGAAGAAGAAACACTTGGGCAAAAATTTCTTGGCCCACAAGCAATGACCATATAGTAAGAAATTTACGGTGTCGTAAATGCCAGAAATGTTGGCCTGGAGATAAGATACAAGTTATCTATTTACACTGTCACTGCCAACTAATTTCCCTTTTAAACGAGCTTGGGATCAGCTGATAGTACCTTGTAAAAGCACCTGATCCAGGGTCACAGGATGATCTGTATCCAAGTTAGCTACACATGGCACCTGTTGCTCATGTCAGAGAGGAGACCAATTTAAAAGTTGAGCCAAGTTGTGAGTGCCCTCAGTCTTAATGAATAAAGAGCATTTTACACATCTCAATTAATCATTTATAAAACAGGCTCAAATACATATTCTAAGTAACTACAAAGAAGACAAGTGGCTTATAATGGAGGCTTAATATAGACTAAACTGTATTGGGATCTTTCAACTAAACAATAAGATGTAAAACCTATAGGTTGTGCCTGGCCAAAAAGTATGTTAAAAAGTGTTATCCAGCACTGGCGAATCCCTGCAGCTAATAAATTTGGTTGGAAAACTGACCATGTAATGACCTATCATCTCCCAAAAGGCCTTGTAAGACAAGATATCCCTTGTTTATCAGAAGTGGGCTCTTGACTACTTTTAGGTTTTCTTAATTAACCAGTGTGTAGTTAATTAACCATCCCCCAACAAAACAAAAATATATTTGTTGCAACTATAAATCTAGCTAGTTGTTCTGGTCACAAAACCAAAATGTGAGGGGAAAGGGAGTAAACATGTGAAGACACAGGAAGAAGGCTGCTGTTGGATTGGTTCCAACATTGGGGCTATTGATCAATAGACCAACTATATTGGATTGTAAGGCCATGTGGTATGGAAACATACCTTGGGACAACCTCTAATATCCCAAGTACATATCATGCCAACTAAGAATAAAAGGTAATAAGACCAAATCCTAATAAAAATATAGTATGTGATGTTTCGGTAACAGCATTGTTACCTACTTTTGTCTGATGATGGTAACAATTCTGTAACCGAAACCTCACAAACTATTTATTTATTTAGTCTGTTGTTGTTTCTTATCCCCATGTGTAAAGATTACACGAATTCCATTATTTGGTGTTATTACCTTTTATTTCTAATCTATAATCTAAATTGTAGCTTATCATGGTGGCTAAGAATTTGCAACTGCTTAAACTAATTATACCACCACATGTCTGCCACACCTGTAGTTTGAGATTTATACTTACGATTTGGTTGTTGCATTCAATGGGTAGATTGGACTTGTACTAGATTCTGGTCTATGGAAACAACAATCATTATTTTTAAACAGCTAAATCAGGGTTTTTCTATTGGATTCTGGTTATTTACTTCAAATAAATGGCTTATATCACCATAACTCTCTCGCATATCCTTCAATGGAATACTAAATCATTCTTGCCAAATCAGCACCTGTGTCAATAAACCACATAAATTAAGCTGATGACTTCACAGCTATCAAACAAAATAAGTTCTCAATGAACCACCACTAGTTCAACAGCGCATCAGACCTGGAACAAACTTGATCTAAGTGGACAGGACCTTCCAGACTAACAACAGGCCTATTAAAACCATCCCATTAAAGGTCAAAGTCTCCCCATGTGGATCAAATGTTTCAAGGAATCAGCCTAACCTGACCATTTTCTTTACAGCATTGGTGAAGATAAATTGGATTTTTAGTGAACATCAACACCCCAGGCAAAGTAGCCTGATTTCAGGCACAGGGATTAGACTGAAAAAGACACTTACAAGGTGCCAGAACCACATTGGGCTACTTACAATCTCTGGTAGAGTTGAACTTGTTCGAGAATTAGGATGGCCTATTGATATACCGTTTATTGAGTTTTTTTTAATTCAACTGATAATAACCTGTTATAAGCTCCCTTATTGTGGTCAGCCATTAGTGTTGATCACTCCAATAATATCCACACAAACACAAGTAGTGGGTGCTGTAAACATGCTGCCAGCTGAGATAGGGCCAAGGACTCTCTAACTGTCAACAAGGTCATGGTTCTTGGACAATCTCACTCACGTGTGCATGTGCTGCAATATTACCTAAGAGATATCTGTTGCCGGTCACTCCTCCCTCTCACTACACTTTCTCTAGCAAAGGTCAAGAGAGTCTATAGAGGGCTTATTTTAACAGAGTTAAAATTCTGGGGTTGGTAGAGGAATGATAGACACTATTTTTAACCCAAACAACCTGGAGCTGAATCTCAACATGGATCTCTTTTCCAGTTCAATGGCCCCTCATTCTTGAAATGAGTCCAACCCCACCAGTGAGTGTAAGTAACCAAATGGGGGCTTTGGCATACCTGTAAAGTCAAACTGCTTTCTACAAATGCAGACATGTGGTGCACTTACAGTAAAAGGCAATTTCTAACTACCTACCATTTTTATTATGGCCTATAAACATGTATAGTTAGAATAAGTATCAGAAAAAGTTACAAATTTTGTTAAAATGGCCTTAAAAAGGTAGCTGTATAAAATAGAAGACCTTATGGAAGGCAGGGAGTAAATGTTAAGGTCTCTTGGTAAAAGGTGTTTCAATAGAAAGTTTTACTGTGTCATTTCAAAAGTTGACCACTCCAGACTGGTAGCTGCTTGGAAGAATACCAACTATTATTTTAATGGGAATCCATTTCTTAAAAAACTATGGAATAACTGGGTGGGTGGGTGTCCATAAGGAATTATGTCAGAGCAGGTTGTAAGGGATGATGATTGCCTCACCTATCTTCCTCCTTGTTATCTTTGACAGGATATATCATCACACTTCCCCATGTTATAAAGGCACATATCACCATGGTATGACACAGTTTGATCTTCAAGATATAGCTTGATTATAAGGATAACTAATTTGGGGATTTACTCTCTGTGCTTTTAAAATTTAATTTGTTAAATATATACAGTAGAACCTCCCTGTAAAGGACACCTAATTGCAGAGCCAAATTGTCCTTTAGGAAGAGGTATCCTCTTACTGGAGAGTTGCAAAAAGGTAAAAATGGTAATTTTGCAAATTAAAACTGTCCTTTATTATTTTCTTTAAAATTGCTTCAATGCAGACTTTGAACCCAGGTTTTGTTTGCTGAGAGTTTAGAACCACCAGACCACAGTTTAAAACCACAATTTAGAAAAATTAAACTACAATTTAAAGCCTCCAAGCCACAGTTTAAAGGTGTCCTCTCATGGAGGTTCTACTGTACTCTTAATTTGAGCACAAAGGCCAAATATATTGCAACAGTGCTGATCTTTAGAAAGGGGTTGTCTTTAGAAATAGATCATCCTCTTAGTCCAACTTAACTGTTCTGATATAAATGTGTAGGTAGCCCTTGCTGTAGGCCTGCTTGTTAGTATCTCTGTCAGCAGGTCTAGATGGTGTTAGACTCAGTCCTGTCCTCTTGACACTTTGTTGTCTTAATGGTCTTTTGTCACACTGTGGTACTAAATTCCTCTTTCAATATGTCCACAATCTCACATTTCCCCACTTTTTTACTTTATTGCACTGCATATACGACTCAATATTTATGTTTGTGTCAATTCACACTCAAGATTGGTTGTTCACTGTCAATCAGTATTGAGTTCATTAGCCAATCAGCACACAGAATTTATTTAGATCAGGTGTTACATTGAAATTCTATATTGAATATAAGACTGGGTTTGATTCTAGAAAATTCTCTCTCCCTCTCCTTTTTTTCTGGGGTAATATATATTTAATATTTTCAATAGTATTCAATATTAGCTTTTCAGTAAAATAAAACTTTATTATTTTTAGTATTCAATTAAATTAAATAATTTTTATATAATAAATCGTTATAAGGAAACTAAATTATAAGGGGAAACAGATGGTTCCCATTAAAAATGGACTCCTAAGGCTGGAGAGTTCCCAAGACAAGTGACTCCTAAGGCAGGTTTTACTGTATTTAGCCAAAAGATCTGTTTTAAGTAGCCACTCAGGTGGCTGAGGTTGTCATTTTAAACAGGTGCTTGTACATCAACTCTGTGAGAGATGACATAGGGTCAGATTGAGAAATGTTTTACTGTATATGTAATGCTTATATTTTGGTTGATAAAAAGTGTGAGCCTGTTGTTTATAAGAACTCCACTAATTTTAAATTTTTATACATTTCAATACTACAGCCATGCTTCTCATGTGGGTGACCATATTAACTCAACCTTTAATATGAGACCATCTCCAGGAGTACCATAGTGAAGAATTCGTCAATGAGAGGGGCTACCCATTTTAAGCATTAATAAATAAAGTAGATATTTTAAATATTTTTTCCTTTAAAAAAGTCTTTAAGGAGAAGTCAGTGATCTTAAACAAGTGGCCAACTGGAAAATCCTCAATTAGGTCTTTTTGCTGGTTCATTTGATAGTATATAGTTAAATATATTGATGCAAATTTTCCTGTGTGGAAGAATAATGGTCTCTAGAAAGATTACTTCTCCCATCAAAATACATTCAAAAACTATGCACTATCCTGAGTTTAAAGAGATGATGCATAGTTTTGTATATTTTGAGAGGTAGCTCTTCTCTATATAGTTAAATGTTGTGTGCCCTACATTACCCCTATAAATGTAGGTTAAAGGAACACACTTGGGAAACCAAATGGATTTTACCAGAGTAGTTCATGAAAACAATCAACACTTACGGCAGAACCAGAGGATTTTGTTCCTTGAAGGAACTCTTGATTTCATAGGTCTCATCGTGGAGCTGGGGGTATTTCCTTAGGAGTTCGGTGAGGACATTTTCCTTGGGAATCAGCACTGGAACAATACAAAACTTGATGCACCACTATCCCATAGGGGCTATAATTCAAAACCATAAGAGATCACAATTTTCTGTTGAATTAAAAAGATTATACTGTGTATTATTATCCTAATACACATATATCAGGCCATAAAACATCATGGAGAGCTGGAGTTAGAGAGTGCTTTACTGCAAGCACACGGCATGTCTACACACGTAGAAAGCAGTTTGACTTTACACTTACAGGTAGTTAGAGTTCCATTTGTGGTAACTTTCTATCACTAATGGGGTTGAACTAGTGAAATAATCAGGGGAAAGCACTGAGTCCATTTATTATTTTCTTTAAAATTGCTTCAATGCAGACTTTGAACCCGGGTTTTATTTGCTGAGAGTTTAGAACCACCAGACCACAGTTTAAAACCACAATTTAGAAAAATTAAACTACAGTTTAAAGCCTTCAAGCTGCAGTTTAAAACCACAATTTAGAAAAATTAAACTACAATTTAAAGCCTCCAAGCTGCAGTTTAAAACCACAATTTAGAACAATCAAACCAGAGTTCAGAACATCCAAACTACAGTTTAGAACCACACAAACCCAAAGAGGAAGGAAGAGTGAAACAATGAAACCCTTACGTGAATGAAACAAACGTCTTATATTATCTTAGAGGTGATAAAGGAAATGGAGGAAAAAAAGTGTCTGACCCCAGGGTAATTTATCTGTAACCTTGATTCTGGGCTGTCTGTGTGCCCAGTAACTATAGAATTCAGCCCACCACACTATTTCCATTTTTCCCAAATAAAATATGATTTTACCCACAAGTTCTGACCTACTCTACAAAACATGACACAGATTAATTAGTGAGCTTGATTTCAATTGGCTGGATTTTAATATTACAGTGAAGTTTTTTAACAAAAACATTTTGTGGAAATATTAATAACAAATATCTAGCAGATAATCTAAACAAAAAAAATCTACTTTTATAAAGTAATTATGGGTTAAAGTAGAACCTCTCTCTATGAAATGACAATCCCGCTAGAAGACACCTCTCTACAAGGACATTTTTCATTGCCAATATTGTCATTTTTACTATTTAGCCACTCTCTGGTAAGAGGACACACCTCTCTAAAGGATACTTTAGCTCTGCAACTAGGTGTCCTTTACATGGAGGTTCTACTGTACCTGGATAATAAACATTGAGCAAATCTGGGTCCATTTGACTTAGAGTGCATAAATATATAGTAAGTCTATAGTAAAAACTAACAGTAATCAGAAAATAAGAACAATCAGGATATGGGAGATCTTTTAAGCAAGCAGTATTTCCTGGCACCATAACACCAAAGTCTGAAACAAATGTCCCTAACTCCACCATAGGACAACTGCTGGAAGAAAATAAAAAATTTCTGTAATAGAAGAAAAAATAAACCAATTTAGTTAGAGACAGTTTCTTAATGTAACAATGTGAAATATAAATATATGGGAGAAATTTGTGATGGAAGGTCCATTTCACATGGGACATCTGGGTCCAGACTTTCAGTGGAGGGAAACAAGATCAACAACACTACAGGCCTATTATATAGGTTCTTGCAAAAAGACAGGAAAATAAGCTCAGGTCTAACATATAGGCTCAATGTAACTAAAGGGTTATGTATATAAATTATAGGATGTTGTGGCTGCTAAAAATTTGCCAAATTCTAAGTGAGAATGAAAAAAGTATTTCTAAGTACACAGTATAGAGTCACCCATGTGAGACTACCTAAGAACATGGATAAAATGGATCTCTCCTGGTGGTATTTCAATATAGATGCTGTTGCCATTGTAAAACTGACATGACAGAGTCTTTAATGAGAGATCACCTCTAGGACAGTTTAGCCATGTTTTTAGGCTCTCATGGAAGACTGTATTGTTGCTGAGAAACACAGAAACCAGTATTCAACTGGGTGTAAAAGATTAGGGGGAGTGTACAATGTCAACAGTTCCCCTACAGCAGCCATTTTCCCCTCTTTTGCCTTCCCCTGTAAGCCACTCCTGGCATCAACTACCAGAAAGTTTGTACTTTATTTTTTTACCTTATACACATATTGTTCTCATAATCCCGTTAGACAACATCAGGCTTGATGGCAATTTGTTTGTTAACAATTATTATAAAGCCAGAGAAAAAAGAGTAAATAAAACATTATTGAGCACATATATTACTCCATATATTGATAAAGCACAATTTGGATTATAGATTATAATAAAAGAAAATAAGACCTAATCCAAATAATTTATTAGTGTGTGACGTTTCGGCAACAACATTGTCACCATCATCAGACAAAAGAATAAAATGCATTTTAGATTATTACATTATTTAATTTTACATTATTGCAATTACATTTTATTCCTTTGTCTGAAGATGGTGACAACGTTGTTGCCGAAACGTCACACACTAATAAATTATTTGGATTAGGTCTTATTTTCTTTTATTACTCCATATATTGTATATATGTTTATTAGCTTTTATGGTTCTTTTTAAATAATTCTTTTTTTTTTCCGATATGTAAGCTAATGTGAGGTTTAAAGGCCTTATAAAATTATTATTCTTTTAGTTTGCATATAGAGTACAATGCTAAAATCCTATGGTGTACTCCGATACGAAACGCTAAGTGTATCAATATGCTAGTTTTGGTTAGTTTCAGAAAAGTTAAATAGGTTAGGTTATTTTAAAAATGGAACTATTTTTGTACATCGAGACCCTATCAGACAAAAAAAAATTGAATCTTGACATAACCTTAGGAGTCTCTCAATAAAAATTTAGAATACTAATCTGTTGATAGTCTCAAATTCAGATAGCATGTTATATACAGGAAATAAACAAAGACATTTTAAAACTAGGAAAAAATATTTAAAAATGTGGAATAACATTATGATCAGGAACCTTATAGAAAAGGTTGGGTAGTCAAGGACATGCTTTCTTCCTTTCACCTAACCTAACCTCATATATATGAGTGTAAATGATTGATTTGGATAAGAGTAAATCATTTAGCTTGTCAAGAAACTTCTCACAAGATTTTATACAGAAAATAAATTTAAAAGTGAGCATAATGGGAATTTAAAATGTATTTTTTTGCTTGCTGAATGAGGAGGCATTCAATTTCAAAAATAATTTTTGCAAAACAGTGTCATAAAGATTGATTTTTTTTTTATATGTTAAAAACCCAATTTTTTTAATATTGGGTCTGGTGATTAAAATTTGAACCTATTTAATTTTTAAATGGATTTTTAAGGTTAAAAAGGGTGAGACTTGGTAGTGTAGGCCTTTTTTTTTTAATTATTCACATAAGTTACAATGTTTACATACCTCCATCTTGGTTTTTGAGCATCCCAATCGTTCCACCGGTATATATAACTAAAACTTTCGTTTCATCAGAATTGATTAAATTTGATTCACGCCTTTGTGACTGTTTTTGGACAAAATTGTCCGCAAATAAATTTTCTAATGAATTAGTGTTGATAAATGTCATTGAGAGGCGGTTCGATTCTTGTTTTGAATTAAGGCAATTATCCAGATGTGTAGATATGAATGAATCATCTAGAGCCATAACAGACGACGTATTAAAAGTCAAACTCGCGTATAATGAAAAGCATGATTCAATATCTAAAGTAATAACAGCAGACGAAATTGACCAAATAAAAACTATTTAAAAAATCACAGAATTAAAATTATTAAATATTATATTTATTTTAAAATATAATTTATTTATTGATATATGATTAGTATGCTGAAATAATTTTTTCAAACTTTAACGAATTTAAATTTTTTCTTTGCAAAAAAATAAAAATATATATTGTAACGTAGAAAAATAAGAAAGACAAACCTCAGAATGACACAGCAATTTATTTAAGGCAAAACCAAATTAAAACTAATGAAATGGCAGAGTGGCAATGAGAAAATTTTACAGTGTATCAAAATACAAATATCGAAATTTAAAACATTTCATAGAATGATAAATAATCTGCTACATAGTTCCTTCCTTATGGGAGCTGTGACCCACAGCTTGAAAATCTTGTTGCTACTGACAAGAATCTGACGTGTTTCTGTCAAGTATTCCCTCGGAGTTCGGACGTCTGTCCCTTGTAGCTTCGCGTCCTTTTTCTTGCGGCATGAAGAGCGGCTTTGTCGTCGGGACGGACAACATAATCTTGGAGGGAATTCTTGGCTTTGACACGGCGGTGGAATCCTGGAGCTAGTCTCTGAAAAATTAGATCATAGCAGCCATGGCCTCTAGGTCTTCTCGGAGATTTTCAGTTTGTCTTCCCTAATCTACCCAACATCTCCACCAGTTGTAACGTAGAAAATTAAGAAAGACAAACCTCAGAATGTCACAGCAATTTATTTAAGGCAAAACCAAATTAAAACTAATGAAATGGCAGAGTAGCAATGAGAAAATTTTACAGTGTATCAAAATACAAATATCGAAATTTAAAACATTTCATAGAATGATAAATAATCTGCTACAATATATTTGGTATAAAAAAAAAACAAATTTTAAATTATAACCCACCACATTTATTTAGTTCCTCATTATGTGACAACTGAACATTAAGATAAAAAAATTATGCTCGCTTTTAAACTTTGAAGGCTGAAAGTATGTTTAAAGGCATGTGTAAGCAAGAGACTAATCACCATTATAATAAACAGACAACATATATATTGTTGCGCCAACGCTGTGTCAAGGATGGCCAAATGAGCACGCGGGATCGACAAGGATCTCTCTTTGTTCGATTCTTCTTTATTTACCATATTGTATTCATTCATAGAGAACAAAACAAGTAGCTGACCCTGCTTTCCACCAGACGCTTCTGAAGCTTTTCATCCCAACACTAAAAGCTCCTCCTAAAAAAACTTTTGCCCTAAACAGGGCAATCCTCTCCAGTCTTCACTCCTCAAGTCCTGTATTACATGAAACTTGTCTTCAGTCCTAAAACGTAGAGCCAGGATTAGAGTCACATCTTGTTTGTTGTACCACATTCAAACTATGGTCTGCTTTCCACACTCAAACAGTGTCGACGCCTTGCTGTCATCTTTCTATCAATCCGCGTATCACAAAGGCGGTGGTTTTTCACATAATGACCACCATAGTTTACTCTTTTCGTCTGTAGCATGGTTTTCTCCTTGTTCACATCCTGCATCCCAGGTCGCAATTTCCATAACATTAGGAATTTAAATACAGCTTCCATCTTTTCCACCTATGATGGCACTGTGGATGGTCTTTCTTTGCCCTGGAAATGTCTTTCCCAACCATACTCTCCATCTCGTGCCTGTCCAGCACATATTCAACTATGTCAGGCTCCCTGAGATGGCCTTGTCACCGACCCAAGTCTGTTAGTGTGCAGAAATGGACAATAGATGGTGCTTAGATTTTGAAGACTATTTTGAAAAGAGGCGACCTTTATTTTTGTATGTCGACTCCTCTTATCTGTCGTGGTCGAATGGAAGGGCGCAGCCGTTTTGCATGTACGCTTTGAAAAAGGACTTGTTCCACCCTCATGAGTGCGCGCGCGGAGGCATGCAGTAGCCTTCGCCCGCGCGCGCTGGCTCTCACCTTTATTTTGTACAGATTTATAGTGGGTGAATTTGTATTTACATTTTAACATATTAATTATGAAGAAAATAAATTATATCTCTTGGGCATTAGGCAAATTATGACATATACATATGGTAAGTTGCAAGAAGTCGAGGTGTGAGGACAAAGGACGCGCACAGGAAGAAGCATCCAGAAGCAAGAATGCGTGTTGTGTGGCTAAAGAAGTGTGAAAAGTGCAAAGACAACTTGTGTGTTGATAACTTCAGAGAGATCTACCTCCCAGATCATTACCCCAGGGAATTTTTTTACTATCCTTATATTTATATTGCCACGTGGAAAATTAGGGAAGACCAAATTCGGGATAAGACAGCAATTTATTTCAAGCAAGGACAAACTATGAATTGTAAACAAGCCAGGCCAACAGCCACGAGGAAAATTTACAGAGTAGCCAAATATAAACATAAAAATGACCACTCTGTTATTAAAAAAATAAAAATTAATAAATACTATGTTACAATATGTACATTTACTTAGTTGACATTTATATATAGTTATATTGAATATAAATATATGCATGAGGATATTATAAATAGATTACCTAATTATAACATAAAATATTATATTTATTGATTTTGACAGCTTTTGCTTGGAATTCCAAGCAGTTTTAGATAGGAACCTGTATATTTGGATTTCTTCCTTCCTTGAAGTCTTGAACAATAAATGTCAACTATGTATGCATATTTATTTCTTCCTTATAAGTTTCCTCAATATTTGACCAGTCTGACAGAATGTAAGGTGTTTTTATTATACAAGGGTCACTCCAAAAAATTTTGCAATCAATATTAAATAATTAAAAATAATTTTAAATAAATTATGCCATTAAAATCTACATGCATTTTTTACCTAACATAAAAATTTTCATAAAATAGTAACGTCAATGACTCATAGAGGGCGCGACTTTGTTTACAGCGGCAGCGGTAATTTCTAAACATTGTATCAGACACAATAGAGTTTACAGGAAAAGTTTACGCGTCAAGATCTTTTAGGATTATAAAGGTAATTTAACTTCTAGAGAACCCCATTAAAGATTGATGAAAGCTTTAGGAGATAAAGATCCTTCTACTAGAACAGTTTTTAATTGGTTTAACAAATTTTAATTTGGAAAAACCAACCATGAATAAGAACCTCGTTCAGGTAGACCACTAACAGCTGTGACCCAAAAAAAATTGAGCTGGTAAGATTTTCATTTAGAGAAGATGAATTACATATCAGAAGTTAGAGAAAATTGTGGGCATTGGATCAGCAGCAATCAACACCATCATTAATGAACATTTAAAATACAGAAAACTTGTTAGTAGATGGGTACCTCATAGCTTGACTGAAGACCAAAAATTTGGTCGCGTTGTATGGTGTAATTTCATGTTGAAATATTTTGATGAAGGTAAATCAAGGCTGTTTTTAATATTATTACAGGTGAGTAAACTTGGATTTACAATTTTGATTAAGAAACTGAATGGCAATCTACTCTTTGGTGCGCTTCAAAATCACCTCCTCCAAAGAAAGTTCGCAGAGCTCAAAACAAATGGTCACTTATTTTTTAAAAAAGTGGTTTCATTGATATTGTGAAGTTAGAAGATCGAAAGACAGTTAATAGTGACTGATATATATATATATACAACAAAATTCCTTCCAGAAGTATTTGAAAAATCAAGCAAAGCAGACCAAGAGCTCAACTAAGAGAAGTCCTTCTTCATCATAACAATGCAAGACTGCACACCTCAGCTCAAACATTAGACTTTTTAGCTAACTCTGGTGTCCAATTAGTCACTCATCCACCATATTCACCAGTCCTAGCACCTTGTGACTTCTTTTATTTCGAATAGTTAAGTTATTGTTGGAAGGGATAAAAATTTGACACTGATGATCAAGCACTGCAAGCTTTTATCAATTTCGTTTTTCACGATGAAATCTTGCATAGGTGCTAATGGTGAATACTTTGAGAAACTCTGAAAATTTGAAAGTTAAGTGATTGCGAAAACTATTGGAGTGATCCTTGTATTTTTATCTAAGAAAAATCTAATTAACCAAGCATTAGACCAATTGCAACATCTTCGTACACATTTATTTTTAGCAAATCTTTATTGTCTTAGTAAAGTCTGATACAGCCTTTTATTGTTTATTTTCGGAACGCCAAAAAGTGACAAAAACAAATCAAAAAGGGATGATGATAACCTGCGTCTTGCAGATTAACATTTTCATAGAAACATATATATATACATATTTATTGCTAGCTATATATCACCATCTTCTCTCTTCAAACACGAAATCTCACAGGCGGTCTCCTCGCTCGAGGTGGGTTCCGCCTTAGGACAGGACCCTCCTCTTTCAAGGCCTCGGGGTCCAGCGAGCGAAGAGGCTCCAATGACTTTCCATCGTCTGTATCACTCTGAATCTTGATCCGACCGCTGGCTAGTTAGTCCTGGCGACAGCGACTCCATATAACCTTTGTCTCGTACAACCTCCGAGATTATGGCACTGGGACCTGCTCCTCTTGAGTGCTCGGGTTGACGCTCTCCATCTCCACTCTCATCTTCCTCACCATTCCTCCACCTTTTTCTAATTTGATCCCTGTGATAGGCCTTTACCTGTCCGTGGATCAAAATGGTGTAGACTCTAGTTCCCTTCTTGCCCACAATTTTTCCTGGGATCCATTTATCACCACCTCTAAAGTTTTTACACCACACTAAATCATCTATCTGGAATTCTTCCAAATGGGTTCGCCGATCATACTTCATTTGCCTGGCTTGCTGGTCCCTAACTCTAGATGCCAAGCTGGGATGTATCAACGATACTCTGGTTCGAAGCGCACGCCCAATAAAGAGCTCTGATGGAGTCTTTCCCGTTGTCACATGCGGGGTGCTTCGATATGCCAGAAGAACTTTTGATAAGGTGTCTTGAATGGTATCCCCAATTTTCCTTTTATTTTTATCCAGGGCAGTCTTAATTGTTCTAACCGCTCTTTCAGCCAAGCCATTACTTTGCGGGTGGTACGCCGGGATCAATGTTTGTTTAATTCCATTTCCTTCCAGAAAACCTTTCATTTCACTACCAGTAAACTGAGGTCCATTATCAGATACAAGTTCCTCCGGTAGACCATAGGAAGAAAAAAGTCGCCGTAGTTGCTCAATGGTTTTGCGTGTGGTGGTCTCTCTCATTGGGATGGCTTCGATCCACTTTGAATGACTATCTACTACTATTAATAAATTAATGTTTTCCTTATATGCAAAATCAATGTGAATTCTTTGCCAAGGTCTGGTTGACCATTTCCAGGGTTGCCATTTTCCTTTATTTGGCCCATCCTGGGATTGCTGACAGCTTCTGCACTTATTTACCAAAAACTCGATTTGGGTATCTAGATTTGGCCACCAAAAATGTGATCTTGCTACAGCCTTCATTTTGTTCATACCGGAATGAGTCTCATGAAGACAGTTCAACATTTTAATTCTGAGAGATGGTGGAATGACAACTCTCATTCCCCAAACAAACACTCCCCATCTACAGTTAGCTAAAGTTTCCTTTGAAAATAAGGTCTGAGGTGATCAGCCACCTTTTCAGGCCAGCCTTGCTGAGTATAAAATTTGGCCAATGAGAGCACTTCGTCTTTTTCAGTTTCCGTGGCAATTTCCTCTGCTGTGATCGGAAATTCTTCCACATAGGATAAAGCATAGACATTATTTAATCTTGGAATTTCTTCACAGCCCACAGGAAAACGTGACAGAAGATCTGCATTCCCATGGTCTTGAGTTCTTCGAAATTTAATATCGTAAGTATAAGCTGACAAAATAAGCGCCCAACGCTGCAATCTTGAAGTAGATAAGGTGGGGATTCCTGATCTTGAGCCCAAAATGGTCACCAATGGCTTATGGTCTGTAATAAGAATAAATTTTCTTCCATAAATAAATTGATGAAACTTGGTAACTCCATAAATAATGGCTAGAGCCTCCTTCTCAATCTGAGAATAATTTTGTTCTGCTACCGATAAAGTCCGTGAGGCAAACATAATCGGTCTCTCCTGGCCTTCTATAATATGTGACAACACAGCGCCCACTCCAATCTGCGATGCATCAGTGGCCAAACACAATGGCAAAGTCGCATCATAAGGGACTAGCACCCTCTCAGAGGTAATGCTATTCTTGCACTTGTCAATGGCCTCTCCACATTCCTTTGTCCAAACCCAAGGACGTTTTTTGTGAAGAAGCTCATGAAGAGGCTTCAAAAGCTCTGGCAAATTGGGTATGAACTTCCCATAAAAGTTTACCAAACCAAGAAATGACCTTAATTCAGAGATATTCGTAGGCGTTTTGGCCTTCTGTATTGCTTGTACCTTATGATCTAAAGGTCTGATGCCCTCTTCCGTGACAAGATGTCCTAAATATCCAATTTCTTTTTGCAAAAATAGGCATTTTTCTTTCTTTAGTTTGATATTATACTTCGCCAAGCGAGCAAATATAGTCTTCAACAACGCCAGATGTTCTTCAATTGATGCTGTGGCTATAAGGACATCATCAATATAACAAATTACGCCTCCTATACCCGACAAAACCCTATCCATTACAGATTGAAAATAACTGGGCGCATTTGCCAATCCAAATGGCATTCTCTTAAACCTGAAAAGCCCTTTATGAGTATTTATCGTTAGTAACGGTCGGGTGCCTGGGTCCACCTCTAATTGCAGATAAGCGTTCCTCAAGTCCAATTTAGAAAAGTATTTTCCCTTGGCCAATGTGGAGAATAAATCTTGCTGTGTGGGAAGGGGATAGGCCGCAGTGTCCAAATATTTATTTAGAGTTACCTTGAAGTCGCAGCAAATTCTGATCTCTTTATTTTTCTTCGGCACTACAACCACTGGAGTGGCCCATTTACTGCTCGCCACCTCACATAGATAACCCTTAGCCACCATTTTGTCTAATGCTTCAGTAACTGCTGGCCTAATGGCGAAAGGCACCGGACGAGCCTTATGGAAAATTGGATTCACATCACACATGTTTACTGAAAATGTGAAACCTTTTATTGGTTCGGTTGTCTCCACAAATAGGGCTTGATTTTCCTTCAAAATTTCCTCAATGGTAATTTCCACAGGCATATGTTTTACCGCGAAACAGCCCAATTTCAATCTATTTATCCATTCTCTTCCCATCAAAGCCCTCTTTTCTCCTTTCACCACCAACGCTCTAAGTTTGTAAGTAATATCTTGACACTCCACTTTGACATTGATTTTACCCAGAATGGGTACCACGGTACCATCATAAGTTCTTACAATAATACTCGCTTTTTTCCAATTTCAAGTGTTGAAGACTATTTTTAAAATCCTTTTCTGATATCAGTGTTAGACCACTACCCGTATCCATTTCAAATTTAATAAAGTTTCCTTCTACTTTTAACTCCATCAGATAGGGAGGGTCACTTGAGGCAAAATTAATTTTATACTCAGGTATCGTCACGCTTATAATTTTCTGGACATACTCTTCCTCCTCTTCTTGGTCTCCTATCTGATGTATATTTCCCGGCTGATTCTGATGTTGCCTTAGATTTCTTCTACTGCTCCAACATATTGAGGCAATGTGTCCTTTTTTATTACACTTAAAGCATATCGCCTCCTTAAATCTACATAGTTCTTTATGCTGTTTACCACAATGTATACATTTGCCATTCTGGAAATTTGATTCAACCTTGCGTTCCATCCTCAACTTATCTACACAATCTTCACCCTGCTCCAAGTGAAATAATTTTGTATTTTTCTCGGCCGCTTCCATAGATAATGCTATCTCAATTACTTTAGCTAAAGAAATGTCGCCCTCCGACAAAATTCTATTTTGTATTTTGGCATTATATAATCCACAAACCATTTTATCACGTAAAGAATCCTCCAGAAAATTTCCAAAGTTGCATGAGGAAGCCAAACGCTTAATTTCCACCAAGTAATCCGAGATGCTTTCTTCCTTTAATTGCATTCTTTTAAAAAAAAAGAACCTCTCTACTACAATTGAGCGCTTTGGAGAGAAGTGCCTTTTCAAGATATCTATTAGGTTATCAAAAGTTTTATCTTTCGGTAGAATAGGACTGCACAAATTCTTCAAAACACCATATGTTTTTGATATAGGCTTAGCAAAATACTATATTTATTCTTAAGGATTTCTAGTTGTTTTTGTACTCACGAAATTAGTAGTTACGAGGACATCCCTTTAGATAAAAACAAATATATATTTATTTAAGGAACGACTTGTTCCATTACATATATTGTTAAGACAAGTTAGCGGTAAACAATAACAGCAAGTTTGAAGATAGAAGTTGGAAGTTACGTCATCGTAGTGACGTCAGCATCTATGATGATTAAAGTCAAAGTCTGTGTAACAATTCCCTCCTTACTTTGGCTTTATTCCCACGATGCCGAGGCTCTCCAGGTGTTTCTTCATCTGGTCTCGGGATAGGTCCTTTGTGAAGATATCCGCCTCCAGGTCCTGAGATGGCTTGTACAGAAGGCAGATGTCTCTGGATTCATAACAGTCTCTCAAGAAGTGGTACTTTCTGTTGATATGTCTACATCGACTGCTTTGTTTAGGGCTGGAGATCCAGTTGATCAATGACTGACTGTCTGTATAGATCGCAGTTGGTTTTTCCATGAAATTCCATTCTTCCAGCTCTCGTAACAGGTTTATTATCCATTTGATCTGACAGCAGCTTTCACAAGCAGCTATCATTTCCGCTTCCATTGTGGAGAGGGCGACGAGTGGTTGTTTACTACTTTTCCAGTCTATAGTTGCTTCGCCGAGCTTCAATACATATCCGCTGTAGGATTTTCCATCATGAGTGGTCGACCAGCTGGCATCGGCGTAGGACTTCAGGATTCCAGTCTTCCCTCTTTCAAATTTCACTCCTAGGTCAATTGTTCCTCGTAGGTATCTCATCACTCTTTTGATTGCTGTCCAGTGCATCTGTTTTGGTTGTTGGGAGTACTGTGAAAGTTTGCTAGTGATGTAAGCGATGTCGGGTCTGGTGTTAACAGCTAGAAACATTAGCATTCCAAGGGCTTCTTGGTAAGTGTGCTGATCACAATTGTCATCTTCAATATGATTGTCCAAATTGATTTCTTTGGAACCTGGTGTTGGAACTTCCTTACAATTTTCCAATCCATATTTCTGCAATATTTGTTGTACATAGTGGCTTTGCTGTAGCGAAATTCCCTCCTTGTCTTGTATGATCTTGATTCCCAAAAACATACCTTTACATGTTACATCCTTTATTTCCAGGTGATGTCTCAATTTATTGATGAATCTGTTTGAGGTATCTTCAGAATCTGAGACAGTGATAAAGTCATCAACATATATCCCTACATAGAAATATTTGTCTTCATTCTTCCATTTAAATAGGCAAGGATCAGATTTAAGTTTTTCTAGTCCACAGTCATGAAGTACTTGACTGAATTTCTCATACCACGATCTTCCGGATTGAGGTAGACCGTAAATACTTTTGTTGAGTTTGCAAACTTTGTTTCTGTCTTGGACAAATCCAGCAGGTTGTTCCATGAATATTGTATTTTCAATGTTTCCATTTAGATAGGCTGCTTTTACATCAAATAGTTTAATGACTGAATCTTTTGTTGCTGCCATTGACAAAATAGTCCTGAGGGTGGCATTTTTAATTACAGGGCTGAAACTTTCGTTGTAATCTCTTCCTGGGATTTGGTTGTATCCCATTGCAACAAGTCTAGCTTTGTAAGTTTTGTTTTCTTGGTCTTTAGATATTTTGAACACCCATTTACTTTTGACAACTTTAGCGTTTACAGGTCTAGGTACCAGTTCCCATACTTGATGCGAGTACATGTTCTGTATTTCCTCAAGCATTGCGTTCTCCCAATGTTTCTTGTCTTCGCATGCGATGGCTTCTTCATAGTCTTTCGGAATGGTTTCATTCGTAGTAGCCAGAACGTAGTCATCGAATCTTTTAGGTATTGTTCGAGTTCTTTGTGGTCTGTCTGATACACTTGACTCTGTCTGTCTGTTGTTCATGGTATCTGGTGCTGGCTCTTCAATATCAACATCTGATAGAACATGATTGTCCAGTTGTTCATCCTCCTGAATGAAGAAATATGTGTCAGTGTCCGTATTATTATCATTTTGTTTTTCTTCCGAGATGACATTATTGTTCTCTCTGAAGTGAATGTCTGCGGTTTCAAGAATGACTCTCGCTGTGATATCAAATACTCGATAAGCTCTTCTGCATCTTGAATAGCCTACAAATATTCCTCTCTTAGATTTAGCTTCTAGTTTGTGTCTTTGATGATTCTCGAGTTTATAGAAGACTTCACAACCAAATCTCATGATGTGAGAGACGGATGGCTTTTTACCTTTCCATTTTTCCATAGGGGTAGTGTCTGGGTCATTAGTTGTGGGAGTTAGATTGTACAGATATGCAGCTGTATTCACAGCTTCTGCCCAGAAGTGTAGGGGTAATTGGGAGTCTGCCAGAAGTGTTCGGCCTTTGTCTAATAGTGTTCTGTTAGCTCTTTCAACTCTCCCATTGCTTCTTGGGGTGTACGGTGTAGTTAGTTCATGTTTAATTCCTTTGGATTCTATGAAGGTTTCAAGGTTTTTATTGATAAATTCTGTTCCGTTATCTGTTCTAAGTCGTTTTAGTTTTGAGTTTAGCTCGTTTTCTCTCTTTACAATAAACTTCTTCAAAATCAGGTCTAGTTTGTTGTTACTAGGATGTCCTAACCTTCTGTGCCATGCAGTCCTAGAATTGTCCTTTGAAATCAAGCAATGTTCGTTTGGGACATGAGTTGCTTCAGATAAACGTGATAGGTTCAATGTGTACATGTTACCATCAAAGTTGCCTGTTCCTATTAGCTTGTCATCAGAAGAGTATATGTATGCTCCTTCAGAGTTCAAAAGAACAGAGTTCCCTCTTCTTACTACGCTTGGAATGGACATTAGATTTCCTTTCAGGTGTGGTACATGGAGGACATTATGCAGGGTTACAGCGTTGTTAAGTTTGTCCTTACCTTGTACAGTAGCTTGGATTAATCCTGATGAGGTAGATTCAATGTGTCTCCCTTCTTCCGCCACTTGTATGCTTCTTCTCTCCTCCGTCTTGTGCTCGATCCATTCACCATGGGAAGTCATGTGGCTTGTGCACGCAGAATCAATTATCCACACGTCCTGAGTTGTCGGGCGTTCCTCCCTTGTGCTTGCATGTAGTGCGTATTCTGAAGTGGAGTCTCTTCGTTGGGATGGTTCCTCCATTCGTTCTTGGATTGCTGACCTGGCTGTGTCTTTGTTTTGTTTTGGTCCTTTATGGTAGTTCCTTGTACTGGCCATGTTATTTTTGTCTGTTGTATTATTTTGATTTCCTTTGTTGTTAGGGTTGAACCAACAGTCTTTCTTGAAATGTCCTTTTCTTTTGCAAATGTAGCATGATTTTTCTTTGAATTGGTTGCCTGATGATCTGAAAGCATTTTCAGGATTTTTGCTTCTTTCCTGTCTTTTCTTCTCGAAATCCAGTAGAGTTTGTCTCAAGTCTGGTAAGGAGATTTCTCTGTTTATTGACAGTGCTGCTGCGATCGTGTCAAAGTTAGGTGTGAGTCCTTCAACAATGTATCGTACAAGTTCTCTTTCTGTTACAGTCTTTCCTAGCTGGGTGATCTCTTGTGCCAGTTTCTGTGCTCGTACAATATACATGTTGACATTTTCATTTGGGTTCAATTTTAGTCTGGCTAGATCCAACATTAGGTCTATCCTTTTATTTTCTAGAGATCCTTCAAACCTTTTCTTTATGTCGTACCAAATTCTTTTGGCTCTTTTATCGCCTCGAAAGATGATTGTTAAGTCATCCGAAAGTGACAATATTATTAGGCTGTATGCTTCCCGATTCTTTTTCTTCCAAATATCATATTCTAGTTTATTTTTTGTAAAGTCTGGCTCGTCATTAACAATTACGTCCTCGAAGAGATCTTTTGAATCTAGAATTGCTTCCATTTTCATGGACCACGTGGTATAGTTGTTTTCTGTTAACTGTTCGATTTTTGCTAAGTTATATGTATCCATTTTTATTCAACTTTTTTTTCTTTCTAAATTGGCGGTTAGTCCAATTATTTATTTTCTTTTTGATTTAAATGGATCAATTGGCGGTTAGTCCAATTCGCGCGCCCAAACCACGCACTGCTACCAAATTGATATAGGCTTAGCAAAATACTATATTTATTCTTAAGGATTTCTAGTTGTTTTTGTACTCACGAAATTAGTAGTTACGAGGACATCCCTTTAGATAAAAACAAATATATATTTATTTAAGGAACGACTTGTTCCATTACATATATTGTTAAGACAAGTTAGCGGTAAACAATAACAGCAAGTTTGAAGATAGAAGTTGGAAGTTACGTCATCGTAGTGACGTCAGCATCTATGATGATTAAAGTCAAAGTCTGTGTAACAGTTTTACTTCCCATGAGGGTTAGGAGATAAGCCTTTTTCTTCTCATCCCCTGCCTCCTCCAATATGAGAAACTGTTCCAATCGTTCATAAAACGTTTCAAAAGTTTCAGTTTCCTCATTATATTCCTTAAATTGGTAACTAGCCATTTTTTTTCACTCTTTCTTAAATTTGCATCCTAAAACTTTGCAATTTGTGTCTTTTAAAATTTACTTTCAATTATATGCAAAATCAAAGATATTTTCTAAAAATATTTACTTCAAAATTCGAGGGTACTTACTCTTATATCCTCGTCGCCAAATGCAACATCTTCGTACACATTTATTTTTAGCAAATCTTTATTGTCTTAGTAAAGTCTGATACAGCCTTTTATTGTTTATTTTCGGAACGCCAAAAAGTGACAAAAACAAATCAAAAAGGGATGATGATAACCTGCGTCTTGCAGATTAACATTTTCATAGAAACATATATATATACATATTTATTGCTAGCTATATATCACCAATTTACCTTTTTTTTTGTCAAAAATGATGAAATATTGATGTTTCATGTTTGATGGCCAAAACAATGGAAGAATACATTCTGTACTCTGGCTTGGTTTTGATGGGTCAAGTTGCAACATCTTCGTACACATTTATTTTTAGCAAATCTTTATTGTCTTAGTAAAGTCTGATACAGCCTTTTATTGTTTATTTTCGGAACGCCAAAAAGTGACAAAAACAAATCAAAAAGAGATGATGATAACCTGCGTCTTGCAGATTAACATTTTCATAGAAACATATATATATACATATTTATTGCTAGCTATATATCACAAGTCAGTTATAAATTATGAACCTCCACTAAATGGAAAGGGCGTTTGAGTCTATCTCAGACTCTGGCTTAGTGCTGTCATGGCTGAAGGCTTCAGGCTCCGTCTACACTTCATAGTAACCAGGGCTTTGCACATTTGAGAGGGAGTGGTTAGGTTTTATGATATTTTGGCTTAATCTTGGCCTACCTACTTTTGTACAAACGTCAGAAGGCGACCTAACACCCTCTAACGTTTTTCACAGATGTTATATATTTGATCATTCTCGTGTATCTCTCACATCACATTTATATATAAGAATAAGTACAAAGAACATGTTTTTTCCATAAAGAGTAATTTTATTAAAGAGTGATTAACTTTATTTGAGAATATCTCAAATGATTTATTTCTAATGCTGATTATTATAAGAGATATAAAATGTTTAAAATAGGCCAATTTCAGTTAAAATAAAAGTATTTCAATGAAAACTAAAAATGTCTATAGTAATATTGTTAAAATAATTTTAAGAATCGAAAAATACAGTTTGAAAATGTTTTTATTAAAAAAAAGTGTAAAATGTTGTCTTAAAATTGTAATATCTATATATATATATATATATTTTTTATTTCTTATTCATAATTAAAATCAGTGATTTTCTGCCTCTGTTTTTTTTTTTTTAAATAAAATAACAATAAACGTGTCTTAAAGTGACGGTATTATTGACCTGTTTTTAGCTTATTTTAAGTAAGCCGGATATTTAAAGTTACTTTTTTTTTCTAAAGGGATGTATAAACTAAAGCCAATTTTAGAATTGGAGTCAAATATAACTTTGCCTACTTGCGTGTATCAAGTTAGACCCCTTATTAAAATGGAGCTCGCTAAAGATGAAGTACCACAAGAACTAAAAGATCTTGAAATCCGTCAAATAAAATTAATTCAAAAGCTTGAAAATCTTGTTAGAGAGGTAGAAAATATAAAAGGTGGTTCCCATACTGACCCGTCAGATTCTCAAATTGTAATTCCTCACCGCGAAATAGAGGTTGAAATTAATACTACTACCATAAAAGAACTTGAAAAGGATAAAATCAGGAATATCGTTATATATGCAAATCCAGCCAAACCCCCTAAAGTGTTTGGATTTTGTATGATATTGTATCAAAGATTTATCCCATCGAGCTTAAAAATTATATGCATTGTAGCAGTAACTCCAATACAATGCCCTACACCCAAGAAGTACATTCATCAACAAAGCCAAAATTGACAATTTCAATAATCTGGAAAAATGTTCATGATGCAGAATTGGTTATAAACCCAAATAAATATTCAAAAATCAAGGGTGAAGTAAATATTGCAAGATTTTTAGCAAGGTTGATTAAGGCAGGCTTGTACGATGATCTTTCACCAGCAGAAGCAACGGAAATTGACACATGGATTGATTTAGCTCATTCTACAATCAGCAATGGCAACAACAAGGAGGTTCAAACAACTCTTAAAACAATGAATGCTCATTTGGGGTAAACAAAAATATTTGGCTTCCAGAAGTCAGCAACCTACTCTGGCAGATATCTTGATGTATTCTCTGCTTCACAGCGGTGGCTATTGTTCCAACTTGCCAAAGAATGTTGCTACATGGTACAAGAGTATGGATACCAATCCGTTGATGCAGGTAACATCTGCTTATATTGTTGTCTAATTTGGACTTTGATGGTAAATAAACATGGACTTGGACTTTTACTGTGTTTACTCTTTATTTAAGGATAGATCTACTGGGAAGATGGATTTGAGTAACTAAAGAATAAAAGGTAACGCTTATATTAAAATATATTTTATAAATATAATAATATAAATCTAAAGAGACAAGGGTCGCCTCTCCCGTCAAAATGGACGTCAAAAACCAGACGCCTTGTCTCTTTAGATCAATTTCCTCCCGGCAAAATCTCCATCAATAATATAAATATATATTATAATTTTGTTAATGTTGGCGTTATCCTTTTACTCTTTTGTTTATTGTCAAAACCTAAGATTCATAATGATTGTTTTGTAGTGTTTATTTCACCTTTTCATTTACCCCCTCCCTTGTAAAAATTTGTTCCCCTAATTGGAAGTTATATCAGAGCAGCAAAATTTCCACACATTTCCCAACCTCTCTAGTAAAATTAAAACCAATTCCTATTCATCAGGAATACATTGAATGTAAAGATGTCAGTTGGAACATTTTATCATGATCATTGTTCCATAGAAAATCCCTAGTGTTTCCACAACTGTTTATATTTATCAGTTTCCAACATGTATATATTTTTTCTTTTTATCTTTTTTATTCTGAAATATATTGTATGGTAATATTTTCTAACAATAAAAATGTGCATATGTGTTTGTTCTGCTTATATGTTTCCACAATATTATCAGAATGACAATATATTAGAAATACAGCATTTTGTGTGGAAAAAATGACAAAGTAGAACTTCCATGAGAGAACACTCTTGCTAGAAGACACCACTTAAAACGGTCAGTTTTCTTCGCCATAATGACCATTTTTACATATTACCTGCTCTTCAGTAAGAGGACCCTTGTCTCTAATAAACACTTTGGTTCTATAAACTAGTAAGACATTCTACTGTAGGTTTTAGTAAGAGCATTTACTGTATATGTAGGAATCAGTAGAGATTTAAATGGATTTCAGAGACAACAATAAATTCCCTATTCGCTATAGAGAGATAATTGTTGTCTCTGAAATCCATTTAAATCTCTCTCTCTCTCTACTATGTGTGTCTTGTCTGAAATCTTGTACAATTTTTTTCTTATATAAAAAAGCTCTTCTCCCTGTTCTGTGTTTCTTCTTGTATAAATGGATTTATAATACAATATATCGGGGGGTCGGTGGAAGACTGGTTAAACCGTTTGGTTTTCAACCACTACGACCCGGGTTCGATTCCCGCATTGGACACTTTTTTCTGTTTAAAAAAAAAAATTCTCCAATGGGCCCCCCGATTCTTTCAAAAGTCCAACCCCACCAGCGAGTGCAAGTAACCAAACGGGGCTCTGGCACATTTGTAAGTGCAAAGTCGAACTGCTTTCACATGTGGTGCGCTTACAGTAAAAAGCAGTCGCTAACTACCCACCATGATTATCATGGCCTGTACCACGTGTACTAGGGATAAGTAAAAATTATACAATATAATGTGGCTTATGATTGTAAAACAACATTTAAAATTTATCCTGCATGTGTTTCTTTTAAAGGAAAACTCTAAATTTAATTTTAAGGAGAAATAATAATTAATTCCAACCTTAAGGATGAATTATGAAAGGATGAATTGTGAAGAGTAATAATAAACGGAAAAATAAGTGTCCATTATATTGTATTATAAATCACTTTATATAATATTTATGAACGGAAAAATATGTCCAAGGTAGCCTAATGGACATGGCATCTGCCTGGTAAGCGGAACACTGTGGGTTCGATTCCCATCCCTGGACATTTTTATTTTTCCGTTTATCATTACTCTTCACAATTCATCCTTTCATACTTCATCCCTAAGGTTAGAAATAATTGTTATTTCTCCCTTCAATCCTAAGATCACGACTGGAGGAATGGGTCGAAGGAAGAAGGGTTATACCCGAAAACCAAGCGGGATTTAGAAAAGAAAGATCATGTATTGACCACATATTTACACTAACTACTTTAATCCAACTATCATTAAGAAAAAAGAGGGGAAAACTATATGTCTTTTTTGTCGATCTAAGGAAGGCATTTGATACTGTACCCCACTCACTACTTTGGAAAAAACTTTACAACCTAGGCATAAGTTACCAATTCATAAGTACGATCAAAAGTTACTACGAACAAGCAACTATAGCTATCAGATGGAAGGGATCATTTACGGAAAGTATTAAGATAAACTCGGGAGTCCTCCAGGGAGAACCACTTTCCCCACTGCTATTTATATTATTTATCACGGACTTAATCGAAATTTATAATAACTCAGACCTGCCGAGTGTAAATTTGCCAGAATTTGGAGATATCCATTTATTGCTGTACGCCGACGACATAGCAATTATAGGTGAGTCCAGGATAAACCTCCAAAAGAAGATCAAAATACTGAAAGAATATATCGATGAGAACTTAATGACACTAAATGAGTCCAAGTCAAAGATTATGGTGTTCCGTAATGGAGGTAAACCCTCAAATAAGGATAGATGGTTCTGGAATGATAAACCCATAGCAATAACTTCAAGATATACATACTTGGGATTCCCTCTGACACCAACAATAACAACTACTCACCCGGCAAATTACTTTAAAGGAAAAGCACTTACAGCAATTAACGCCACACACCCAATATTAATAAAATCAAAAGCAAAGTCAATAAATTTATCAATCAAACTCTTTGATACAATAGTGAGAGCTGTCCTGATGTATGCCGCTCCATTATGGGCAACAGAGCATAAAGACTTACTGGACAATATACAAGACATATTTATCCGTAGGTTCCTGAATCTGCCCAGATACACTCCAGGTTACCTAATCAGATTAGAAACCGGTCGTATCTCATTGAGTGTAACAGCCTTAAAATTAACCCTGAAGTATTGGCTGCGGGTGTTGAATATGAGCAGTGACAGATTGCCACGTATATGTTTTAATAGAACACGGGAACTCTCTAATGCTTCGGGCACACCCATCGGTTTCATTAAAAAGCTCACTAATCTGCTTAACGATAATGGATCCCCTGCACTTGTTTCCTGTGATGACCCTGAAACGCTGAGGAGCGCGATTACAGGGCTCTTAAAAACAGCGGCAGACCAATCTATACAAAACGACCTTACAAGAATGGATAAATCTAAGCTATACTCTCACTACAAAGACATTCACATATCTTTCATGACGGAGGGATACCTTTTAGGGGATTTTCCTTTCCCGGTTGTAAGACTACTCGCACAAGTTAGAATACTTTCAAGTTTTTTTAGAGAAAACCACACCAAGATGCTCTGCGGTGAGGACCCGACTTGTACCTTCTGTAATTCAAAACTACAAAATGAAATCACTCACTATATTTTTGATTGCTCTGCTCTGAAAGAAGAAAGAAGAACCCTTATGCTCAAAACTGGGCAACTCTGTGCTTCACTTCCATCAATAATTGACAATATGACCCAGAATAAGTATATTGCTACGGCGTTTTATGGTTTCCACAAGTCCATATCTCAGAAGAAGGCCAAGTGATACTCACTCCTCACTTTCTTACTGCTACTCTTTTTGTGTTGATTTCTTGCTTCCCTCTTTCTTATTATTATTATTTTTTTTTCCTTTTCTTGTTTTTTTTTTTCTTTCTCTTTTTACTCTGTATATATCGCTATTTCCGTTGTCTCACTGCTTTGTTCTTATGCATACCTCTGGTGAATCCTGTATAGGGTCAGTGACCCTAAATAAAGGCTTTTTTGTTGTTGTTGTTGTTGTTATTTCTCCTTAAAAGTAAATTTCGATTTTTCTTTTAAAAGAAACACATGCGGGATAATTTTCAACTGTTGTTTTACAATGGATTTATTATTATTTTATTTAAGTTACAATTTAAGATTAATCTATACCCCAGCACCTGGCACCAGCTTGGCACCTGCAGCTTCAGAACATATTTTGGCTTGCATTAGATGTACTAAACAGGACCTTTGGGAGAGGCCACTGCTTATCATCAAACAGCTTGGGAGAATGGACTTATGGAATTTGTGTAATCTTTACACAAGGGAATCTTCTTCTTCCTTATCTCTACTCAAACATATTAGGGTATCAAGTTGTGACCCTTGATGGTATCTGTTTGACAACCATCATGAATGGGTGAAGTAGACTTCACCACTTCTTGGACTTGAATTGCCAGCCACCATATCAACCTGTGTAAAAGAACCTTGTATTTAGAATCTATAATCCAAATTGTGCCTTAATCAACACATTTTTAGATTTAATTATTATTGTATAATTTCTATTGCATGTGTAGATGTGAGCTAATGCTCTAGTATTCTAAAATGTTTATAGCTACAACCCTGATTTAAACCTATAGGTGAAGGGCCTGGCTCATCAGTGGTGAACTATCCAAGAAGTTTCAATAGTCTATTCTATAAATAACTGCTACCAATGGGAGGATTCACCACTGATGAACCAGGCCCCTGTCACTTATTTTCCTTTACAGCAGTTTTATGGTAGGAACTTATTGAATTATTTATAATGTAGTGCAGATAAAATTTAGACAACCATAACAAATTTTCTGTTCTTTTTCATCAACAGTTCAAATTTCTCAATTTGTAACTAGACCAATAAGCCATTGGTTCCAAGAGGTGTTCCCCTCCTACAACTACAGACCTGGCTGGCTCCAAGGTGCTGCATTCATTCCGAAGCAATAAGACCACAGTAGTGATAGCCAGCTATAAATAGTCTCTCATGCCTTAACCTGGCCTTTCCTGGATGTGGTCTCATCAGGGACTCTTTTGGTTGAAATACTCCTTTCTTATCTCCACTCAATCATATTAGGGTATCAAGCTTGAAAAGTTTGAGATCATGTCTGGGTAAAGTAGAATGTGTCTGCCTTTGTCATTAAGACTGGGAGCTCTACTCAGTGGCAGGCCACTGACTTAGCTCCAGAAGAAATGGCCGCCTCTGACATGAGGAACAGATGCCATGTGCAGCTGCTCCTAACATGGAGTACAAATGCTGCTCATTCTGTATACCTGGATTAGGAGCCCTTACAGGGTACTATCAGCTGAGCCCAGGTTTTTTAGCAATCTTGTTACTGCTCCCCCTCCTCCTTTTTCATCCGGGCTTGGGACCGGCAAAGGCGGAGTTTTTACACAAGGGAATAATAAATAAGAGTAATTTCAAAGAAAAAAAGTTTTTGTTTATCATACATCTTTTCTCTGGGTTTTCTCCTATCTAAAACCTACCAATGTAGGACCAGTTCCCCCATCATTCTCACTACAGATAGTTAGCACAGCTACGAGCAGGCCGGCCATATTTAAGAAATACCATTTCCTGTCTGGCCACACATCTTTTATTATTACAAATGAAAACACCAAAATGCGAACGTTTTTTTTCACAAATAAATCAAACTTCTACTGCCCTTACTGCGATGAAAAAATAAATTGGCGAAACCTCTGGGAGGGTTCACCACTGATGAGCCAAGCCCTCCCAATATATTTTTTCATCATAGTAAGGACAGTAGAAGTTTGATTTATTTGTGAAAAGAAACATTCGCATTTTGGTGTTTTCATTTGTATTATATAGATGACGTGTTATTGCTTTGTATCTTTTATTATGGATAAAGCACAATTTGGATTATAGATTATAATAAAAGAAGACCTAATCCAAATAATTTATTAGTGTGTGACGTTTCGGCAACAACATTGTCACCATCATCAGACAAAAGAATAAATGAAATAAATAAACATTTATTCTTTTGTCTGATGATGGTGACAATGTTGTTGCCGAAACGTCGCACACTAATAAATTATTTGGATTAGGTCTTATTTTCTTTTATCTTTTATTATTGTTGGTGATAAGTACATTGAAGTTAATATTTATGTTCCTACCTCAGAGCATCAAGATGGCCACCTTCATTTAGAGGAATTAAAACACCTACGCTTTATAAATAAAACATTTGTCAAAACAATATTTAATCAACATTCATTCTAAGACAACCCGGCGAGTCATTTGTTAGTAGATTAGTTATTTCATCAAATGTTATTCGGCCATTTTTTCCTACTGAGTTAATTATGACTTTTCATGTGAATTAAGACGAGTTAAAATTTTACACAAATAAATTTACTGGGAATGCGCTTCTTTTAAATATAATCAAATATTATCTCTACAGACCTTACTGCAAATGATAGGAGTTATTGAATGAGAGGGCTTGGCTCATCAGTAAGATCAGTAGAGATTATTTTTGATGATATTTAAAAGAAGTGCCAGTAAATTTATTTGTGTAAAATTTTAACGATAGATGGCAATTAAATGTAATTTACTGAGTTAGTTTGTGTAAAGATAAATTGCTTTGCCATTATGAGGTGTTGGTATTTCCTTATATATTCTACATGAAAATCTTCATTTAGAAATGAAATTTTGAATCAGTCATTATAAAATTTCATCTATAGATAGCAGGAAACATAGGTTATTCAAAACTGCAAATTAACCCAATAAAACCTATATAAGGCAAAATTTGCCTTATATTCTAATTAGGTTTTATTGGGTTAATTTACAATTTTGAATAACCTATGTTTCCTTTTTTTATTATTATTATCCCTAGTACACGTGGTTCAGGCCATGATAATCATGGTGGATAGAAGTTGGCGACTGATTTTACTGTAAGTGCACTACATGTGAAAAGCAGTTTGACTTTTGTATTTACAAATGTGCCAGAGCCCCATTTGGTTACTTGCACTCGCTGGTGGGGTTGAACTTTTGCAAGAATCGGGGGCCATTGAAGCATTTCTTTTTTTAATTAGAAAAAAGTGCCCTATGCTGGATTCGATCTGGGGTCGTAACAGTCAAAAACCAACATTTAGACCACCTCTCCACTGACCCCGATATGTTTCCTGCTACCTACAGGTGAAATTTTATAATGGCTGATTTAGTAGTTTTGGTAGCTAAGGCACAATTTGGATTATAGATTATGAACACAATAAGACCAAACAAATAAATAGTGTGTGACGTTTCAGTAACAGCGTTGTTACCATCTTCAGACAAAAGTACTGAATGAGAAATCATACCACAGAGCATGTTTTAAATTGTTACTGTAATCAAAACATGCTGTGGTATAATTTATCATTTAGTACTTTTGTCTGAAGATGGTAACAATGCTGTTACCGAAACGTCACACACTATATATTTGTTCTTATATTACCTTGTGTTTATAATCTATAAATCCAAATTATGCCATCTAGATAATAGTTCACCATGTCCACATGTTCAACATAGGGTTGAATTGTGCTATATTCTTCCATATTTGATAGACAAACCAAATGGCTGACCCAACACACCACAAATGGTCAGTCAGATCAAACAACTTGCTCATAGCCAAACAAAGTGACTTTAACCACAATTCAGATTATAGCTAAAAATCTCAACAAGATCAAATATAAGTTTTTTTTTGCTTATCCCTAGCATACGTGGTACAAGCCATGATAATCATGGTAGGTAGAGGTAGGCGATTGCTTTTACTGTAAATGCACCACATGTATACACATGTGAAGAGCAGTTCGACTTTGCACTTACAAATGTGCCAGAGCCCCGTTTGGTTACTTGCACTCGCTGGTGGGGTTGGACTTTTGCAAGAATCGGGGGCCGTTGGAGCATTTTTTTTTTTAATCAGAAAAAAAGTGTCTATTGCGGGAATCAAACCCAGGTCGTAGCGGTCGAAAACCAACAGTTTAGACCATGCTTCCACCGACCCCCTCATATATAAGTAATTTACATATGGTATTAATATGATGCATTAGTGTGCCATCTGTTATCATCTTCTTTCTTATTTACACATTGGGTGAAGTAGAATGCCTTTGTCATTAAGACTGGGAGCACTACTCAGTGGCAGGCCGACTTAGCTCCAAAAGAAATGGCCGCCTCTGACATGAGGAAGAGACGCCATGTGCAGCCACTCCTAACATGGAGTACAGACTCATCCTGTATCCCTGGATCAGGAGACCTTACAGGGTACTATCAGCCGGGCCAGCTGAACCCAGGTTATGTCAGGCCATCTGTTATAATAAATTGAAACTATTATTGACCTGTATGATTCTTTTTGAAATAAAATAAATTTCTACTGTTAAAATTTTTACACAAATAAATTTACTGGCAATGCGTTTCTTTTAAATATCATCAAATATTATCTCTACAGACCTTACTGCAATGATATGAGTTATTGAATGAGAGGGCTTGGCTCATCAGTAGTGAACCCTCTCAGCGGTTTCGTCAATATATATTGGTTATGAAAACATTTTGCGGAAGAGCTTTGCTCGATGCAATACCTTGAAATTATATGTATGTACCTCTACAGACCTATAAGCTTATGTCCATAGTTCACTAAACACCCCTAAGCTGCCTTCCATAGAAAATGCAGGGTATATAACAAACCCAGTCCAATACAATAGTAGAGCGGTCTAGAGATTAATTTGGCGAAACCGCTGAGAGGGTTCACTACTGATGAGTCAAGCCCTCTCATTCAATAACTCATATCATTGCAGTAAGGTCTGTAGAGATAATATTTGATGATATTTAAAAGAAACGCATTGCCAGTAAATTTATTTGTGTAAAATTTTAACGATAGATGGCAATAAAATTAAATTTCTACTGTCCTTATCTTCTTCTTTCTTATCTCCACCCAATCACACTAAGGTATCAAGCTTGTAAAGCTTGTTGATGGTGTCTGCCGGGGAAGAGTAGAACTCATCAATGGATGAGTCAATACAGTCAATAATATGTCTTGGGGTTGCAGGCTGAGAATTGCACTTAGTACATAGTGGGAAAACCTTGCAACCATTCTGGAAAGTCATTGTCCGTAGATGACCAGACTTAAGTCTGGAAATCAAAGACTGTTGTTCTCTTGGGAGGACAGAACCAGTGCTTGTCCCTCCTGCTCTGTACCAGTCATGTGCAGCATCAGATTTCCATTCCTGCAGGTATTGGGTTTTGATGGTACGGAGGAGGTCTCTGTCCTTACTGTGTTGATAAAATAATCGGAGGTCCTGGCTCATCAGTGGTGAACCCTTCTAGCGGTTTAGCCAGTTTAATCTACCATACTGTTGTAATATTGCATGTTACTGATTTCCTTTTATACTGATACTTAGCTTTATTCTATGGTGGATTAAACTGGTAAAATTGCTAGGAGGGTTCACCATGATGAGCCAGACCCTCTTCCTATTATTTTATCATTGCAGTAAGGGCAGTAGAAATAGATTATATATATCTTAAGAAACATATTGTACCAAATATATAATTACCAATTTTATCAATAGATAGCAATTGAAATTATAACTTAAAGGACTGTTGAATTATAGCTGGTTAATAGAGTAAATAGGCTGATGGGATTAAAAAAATGGTTGCGGGTCAGTAGAAGGCTGGTTAAACCGTTTGGTTTTCGACCACTACGAATCGGGTTCGATTCCCGCATTGGACACTTTTTTTCTGTTAAAAAAAAAATGCTCCAATGGCCCCCGATTCTTGCAAAAGTCCAACCCCACCAGCGAGTGCAAGTAACCAAACGGGCTCTGGCACATTTGTAAGGGCAAAGTCGAACTGCTTTTCACATTTGTAGACATGTGGTGCGCTTACAGTAAAAAGCAGTCGCTAACTACCCACCATGATTATCATGGCCTGTACTAGGGATAAGCAAAAAAAAATGGTTGGAATATAGTTGGATGAGGTTATACTGTATATACAAGTAAATGTATCAGAAAAAATAGAGCAATCCATATTTAAATCTTTTAGATAATAAAAATCCATATATTGGCAAATATTTTTATTATCTAAAAAAATTATATATTTACCAAAAGAGACACCTCTCCCTTTATTTATGCATCAGAACGATGCACTGTGCATCACCCTAGTAAAAAACTACTAGTTTTTTTTGCTTATCGTGCCTAGTACACGTGGCACAGGCCATGATAATCATGGTGGGTAGAAGTTGGCAACTGTTTTTACTGTAAGTGCACCACATGTCTACACATGTGAAAAACAGTTCGACTTTGCACTTACAAATGTGTCAGAGTCCCATTTGGTTACTTACACTCGCTGGTGGGGTTGGATTTTTGCAAGAATCGGGGGCCATTGGAGCATTTCTTTTTTTAATCAGAAAAAAGTGCCCAATGCGGGAATCGAACCCGGGTCGTAACGGTCGAAAACCAACGGTTTAGACTATCCTTCCACCGACCCCCACTTGATTAGTGATGATAAAGAATGAGCCACAACATCAGTGTTGGTAAATTCAGACAAAAGCTAACAACCTGTATATCATGGTTTTGGCTCTAATCCTTTCATATCATCCACTGCTGGAATGTCCACTCTTCTTCACCGCTAGACAACAGACAATAAATAATGTTGTAGATTTATATCAATTTGTAAATAGCAGAGAGAATTATCATAAGTTTAATTATTTTTGTAAATATATTCATGATTTTCTTTCAAACCTGAAAGGTTCAGGTTCCTAATATATATGTATTTTTTCTCTTTTTATTTCGATTACTTTTTTTTGGTAAAAATTTTATAACTGTGTGTGTGTGTTTCTGTTTAAAAAATGTAAATTGACGCAATTATCCCTAGCCGGGATATCGCGTTTGTGTGTTGAAATAAATAAATAAATCCAACAATAGGGGTTATGAAATTGGTCAAATTTACCAAACAGGTGTTTAAGCTGGTGACATAGCAAGGGGGGCCAATTTTTGTAATAAATGTATTAATATGATGCATTAGCGTATCATCTTTTATAATTTGAAGCCTATGATTTTTTTTTAAATAAATCAATTTTCTACTACCCTTACTGCAATGATAAAATAATGGGAGGACCTCATCGTGGTAGATTGCCGAAACCGCTGGGAGGGTTCACCACTGATGAGCCAGGCCATCCATTATTTTATCAATACAGTAAAGGCAGTTGAAAATATATTTATTTAAAAAATAAATCTTACACGTCAAAAATAGTTTAAATAAGTGTATGTAACATGTAAGTTTTCTTCCTTGATGTCTTCCACTATGGGAAAGACCACTACTACAAGTTATTTCTCTTAAAATGGGCAAGTTGAATGGTGGCTGGCTCAGGATGGTAGAGTCTACCTTGAGAGAACACTTAAGATCATTGTTCTAGAAACCTCAGCCAGTAGAGTGTTATGGCCAAAGTGTCTTATTTTCAAGAACAACTTCTATCCTCAAGACTTAATATCATGGATAAATCAAGTCTCTATTCTGGAGGTGAGGTCTCTTATCAGAGATGAGAGAACACTTAAAATCATTGTTCTAGAAACTTCACCCAGTACAGTGTTCTGGCCAAAGTGTCTTATTTCCAAGAACAATGAATGCCAAACTTCTATCTTCAAGACTTAAAATCATGGCTAAATCAAGTCTCTACTCTCTGGAAGGTGAGGTCTCTTATCAGAGACTAGACGAAAGGCCCGGGCAACGCCCGGGGTTTACCCGAGTGCGAATATATTTTAAACACGTTGTCTTGGGTGGTCACTATTGACAGGGTGGTCTGTATAGACAGGTGGATGTATCACACTGCTGATAACAGGGTTGTCTAGAGGGGGGCAGGGAGGCCACGTGTTCTCTGGCAGCCAATGGGCGCGCATTCTATCCAAGAGCTTCAGACATAGAGACAAACAGACAGAATAAGGCAAATACAGGGTGTACCAGGTAAATTGGGACTAACTTTGACAGTCCATAAAACAAAAACTACTTGAGATTAAAAACTTGTTTTTTTTTCATTACGTAGCCATATTCATGTAAAATGCAACAGTACATGTGTGCGCAGTGTAGTGATGAAGAGTAACCGAGAATTTGAAAATCGAGCTGCCATCATCGTTGCTCTGCGCGCCGGAAGGAGCCCCAAAGAGATAGTGGATTTTCTTTAGTTGCCCAAAACCACTATTTATCGTGTCAAGAAGCAGTTTGATGAGGCCGACAGTAACAAAGAGGGGATAGCTACAAGGAAAAAGCACTCGCATCGATCGGACAGGGTAAGAGGCGAAGAATTTGTCAAAAATGTCAAGGAGAAGATTGATGGAAACCCTGGGAAGAGCATGAGGGCCATAGCCAAGGAAATGGACGTTGGCTCTATGACAATTGTCAGAACTATCCATGAGGACCTTGGTCTCAAGTCTTATGCCCTTCGGAAAGGTCAGTTGCTGACTGAGAATATGAAGAATAACAGAAAAGGAAAGGCTGCTGCCCTCCTCAACAACCTGAAACACGACTCTTTTGGCATGCTAAGGTTCTTCTCTGACGAAAAGAACTTTGACGTGGACCAAAAGGTAAATCCCAGGAATGATCGCTGGATCTGTAAAGACCCCTCAGAGATACCTGTCGTGATGCACACGAAATTTATTGCCTCCGTAATGGTCCTTGGCGTTATCAGCAGTGAAGGTGATGTCATGCCTCCCCATTTCTTTGAGAAGGGCCTTAGGATGAACGCTGACACCTACATCAATGTTCTGGAGACCGTTGTGAAGCCTTGGATGGACATGGTGGCCGCAGGAAGGAAGTATGTCTTCCAACAGGACTCAGTTCCAGCCCATAAGGCAAAAAAGACACAATCGTGGCTGACACTTAACGTCCCTAGTCACTGGGGTCCTGATATTTGGCCCCCTAATTCTCCAGATTGCAATCCCCTCGACTACTATGTATGGGGCGTTGTTGAGAGAGATGTCAACAAAGCTCCTCATACCACCATCCAGTCTGTCAAGAAAGCAGTTCACACGGTGATGACCCAAATGGACAAGGTCATCGTCGCCAAGGCCTGTGCTTCATTCCGCACTCGCCTTGAGACTGTTGTAGCTAATAATGGAAACTACATTGAATAAATAAAAACTATATCCTTTTATCTACTACTGTGTCAAATTTCATTCGGATATTTTAATTTTTACTTGCAAAAAATTTCAGTTAAAATACCATTGTTGAAATTCTCAATTTACCTGGTACAACCCTGTATATAAGTAGATGTAGGGTCAAGTCATAAGGAGTGTTTCAACCAAAAGAGTCCCTGATAAGACCACCTCCAGGATAGACCAGGTTAAGGCATGAGAGACTATTTATAGCTGGCTATCACTACTGTGGTCTTATTGCTTCGGGATGAAAGCCAGCACTGCAGAGCCAGCCAGGTCTGTAGTTGTAGGAGGTGAACACCTCTTGGAACCAATGGCTTATTGGTCTGGTGGCTAACTTGAGAAAATTGAGCTGTTGATGAAAAAGAACAGAAAATTTGTTATGGTTGTCTAAATTTTATATGTACTACATTTTAAATAATTCAATAAGTTCCTACCATATAACTGCTATAAATGAAAATAAGTGAAAGGGGCCGGTTTCATCAGTGGTGAATCCTCCCATTGGTAGCAGTTATTTATAGAATAGACTGTTGAAACTTCTTGGATAGTTCACCACCGATGAGCCAGGCCCTTCACCTATAGGTTTAAATCAGGGTTGTAGCTATAAACATTTTAGAATACTAGAGCATTAGCTCACCTACATGCAATAGAAATTATACAATAATAATTGATTCTAAAAATGTGTTAATTAAGGCACAATTTGGATTATAGATTCTAAATACAAGGTTCTTTCACACAGGTTTATATGGTGGCTGGCAATTCAAGTCCAAGATGGCACACTTGTAGATATTAAACGATAAGAACTCTTAAAATTTGGTTAAAGGAATAAGCATAAAAAGACTAAGAGGAGCTTCTTTCAAAATTTTATTCTGCAAGCTTTCGGACTAGACGTCCCTCTACAGGCAAAGGATAGTTGTAAACCGTTAGTTTTTACAACTATCCTTTGCCTGTAGAGGGACGTCTAGTCCGAAAGCTTGCAGAATAAAATTTTGAAAGAAGCTCCTCTTAGTCTTTTTATGCTTATTCCTTTACACTTGTAGATAGTTGGTTGCCTTCGCCAAATATGGTCTTTTTTACGTCATATGTAGGCCAATGTCAAAGCATCAAGTTTTCCTCAGTGAATATTCAAAATTCAATATAGATTCTCAATAAGTCTTATCTGGATAGAATATGGTAGCCGCTTCCATTAGAGAAAGTGACCATTTTGAGTGAGAGAGTCAAATGTTCAGGGCTGGTTTCTCTTTGAACCAGGTGTAGCATGTGTTTGAAGGAGGCATGGTGACTTCTCAAAATACAGGAACAAGATTCTTGGCCCTTGTCATTAGCCCTCAGTTAGAGATTCAGTACTTTTGTGTAAAGATGGTAACAACGCTGTTACCGAAACGTCACACACTATTTATTTATTTGGATTTGGTCTTATTACCTTGTGGGACAGGAATAAATACTTTGATAAAGATGGCAGGAAGTCTGGTTAACAATAAATGAGTTGAAATGTGTTGATGTGACAATATTTTCTTTCTGCAACAAAACTATTGTCTTTTCTATAAGAACCCTTGTGTGAAAATTTTTAATATAAACTTCCCACAAGCGACTTAGCGGATAAGGCCATCTTGTCAAAATCAAAAATGGTTTGAACTAACCCACTACAAGAGCTTTCCCGTATTCTGTAAAAAGGATTTAGTTTTGTTCCATTACGGCCAACTTATCACCATCTGGGTCTGGCATAGTTTCTAGGGTATCTGGTCATGGTACCAGGGAATTTTTGTTGGTCACATATTTCCATATTTTTGTCTAAGATGCTCAAGATGCGATTTTCAAGTTACCACATAAAATGTACTGCTATATCTAGATATAAGCATAACACAGCCTAACACCATTTTAAAATTAGATGGGAAATCGCCAAATAATAAAAAAAGATAAAAGCACATATCTGTGTTTTAAAAAATATATAAAAAGTAGTACGATAGAACTACTCTCTAAAGAACAACACTTAATTGCAGAGTCCAAAGTATCCTTTAGGGAGAGATGTCCTTTTAACATAGAGTTGTTGATTAGTAAAAACGGCAATTTTTGAGATGACAACTTTCCTTTGTAGAGAGGCGTCTTCTGATGGAGATTCTACTGTAATATTTATATACAGTTAAACCTGTTTATAGCGCCCCTTCTTGGGACTCACCAAAATAGGGTGCTATAGATAGGTCACTTTTAATGTAAATATCGCATCGTACTATGTACAGTAAAACCCCGCTAAGACGAACCATGGATATAACAAACCTTCCCTTATAACGAACCCATCGAAAATCCCAATTCCATTCCATTAAAATTACCATCGTTATAACGAACTTTTCACTTTTCAAACTAGCGAACTATTGCTATAACGAACCCAATTTTGGTCCCAAAATATTAAATTCTATCAAAAATACCATGCTTATAACGAACTTTTAATTTTAATTCTAAAATTCCAAAATTATAATTTTCAAAACTAATTAAAATTTTGTGTGAGCTCTAGCTCACAGATCGCAATTCAAAACAAAGAATTTAGCGACATTGGGTGTTTTTATTTACGTTCTATTTTTATACTGCGCCCTTTTATAAATTTTTCATGCCTTATTGAAAACTAAATTTCTTAACTCTACATTAGGAAAATTCCTTAAAACATGATTTAAATTATTAAAACCAGTTTTAAAAGATAATGGAAGTGCCAAAGAAAAAGTCGCTCGTACCAAGATATCACTTGAAAAGAAATTAACCATCATAAAAGCTATTGAGAGTGGTACATCGCAAGCGGAACTTCGGAAGAAAATGAAAATGAGCAAAAGTAGCATTTCTACGATATGGGGCAAAAAAGAAGACTATAAAAAAATGCTACAAAGAGGAATCAATCCCAACTATTGCCGCTATCGTCAGTGTCATTATCCACTTTTAGAAGCCTTGTATACGTGGTTAGTACAAGCTAGGCTTCATTTAAAAAAATGAAGATTTCTTTGCTAGATATGAAACCAAATTTTTGAGGAATATGTTAAAGCAGAAAAAAATAACAGACTTCTTCAAGTAAGCCTTTGTATCCTATATTGTAATATAATATTTATTTATATAAAATATATTGTTATACCTTTTAAAATATTATTAATAAAGTTTTTATTTAATTTTTATATATAAGGTATACTTTTCTTGGATTTTTTTGACATATGGGGGGCAGGTTGCATTTATACTAATTAAATTATCAGAGGAACTGATCAAAAAGGCAATATTTTCACATGATTTTGTTTTTATTTTAATATACAGCTTTAATATATAGAAATAGGTTAATTTAGGGAGGAAAAAAGCAGCCAATATTAAGAGGTAGCCTTTTTTTTTTTTTTTTGCGCATGCCCTTTAATTATATCCTCAAAAAAAAAAAAAAATTAAATACCCAAACCGTGGCTATAGTGAACCAAAAGTCCCGTCCCAATGGGGTTCACTATAGAGGGGTTTTACTGTATTTAAAATCAGGCGCTATTTAGAGGGGGCACTATAGACAGGTATATATTTTTTGGCTTCATCATTCTTTTATTTAGTAACTTGAATTGATACAGTAGAACCTCCATGAGAGGACACCTCTCTAAAAAGTTCAGTTTCCATTGCCAAAATTACCATTTAGCAGCTCTCTGGTATGAGGCCATCTCTATACAAAGAACACTGGCTTTGCAACTAGGTATTGTCCTTTAGAGAGTGGTTCTACTGTAAATTATACTCTGGAGATCAATGGTATAACCCATTAATTTTCAATAGCCATGACCCGAGATTGAATCCCACATTGGACACTTTCTGAGAAAAATTGCTTCAATGGCCCCTGATTCTTGCAGAAGTTCAACTCCACCAGTAAGTGTAAGTAACCAAACGAGGCTCTCACATATTTGTAAACAATGAACTCCTTTCTACATGTGATGCACTTACAGCAAAAGTAAGGGGCTAACTAACCATCATGGCCAGGTGTACTTGGGATTTGTTCCATTACTCCACACTCTTTCCCAGCAAAACTATTGAGTACCTGAAAAGAAATATTAAAACCTCACTAAACCTAACCAGGGATTGAAATTAAACCGCGAATGTTTCTTTTATAAAAATCGAAATTTATTTTCAAAGAGAAATAGCGACATTTCTAACTTTGAGGATGAGGTATGGAAAGGTGAAACATGAAGAGTAATGGCGAACGGAAAAATAAAAAGTGTGCAGGGGCGGGAATCGAACCCACACCTTCGATTCCCGCCCCTGGACACTTTTTATTTTTCCGTTCGCCATTACTCTTCATGTTTCACCTTTCCATACCTCATCCTCAAAGTTAGAAATGTCGCTATTTCTCTTTGAAAATAAATTTCGATTTTTATAAAAGAAACATTCGCGGTTTAATTTCAATTTTCGTTTTACAATCATCAGCCGCGTTGTATTGTATTCTAACCAGGGATATAGCACAAACCTAAAATAATGGCCAATATTAGTGAACCCTAGAAAATTATGGCTATAGGGAACTAAAAGTTGAGTCAATAACAACAAAATCAATCCCACTTGCCCAAAATGTAGCTTGACACCTGCAGCTCCAGAACATATTTTGGCTTGCATTAGATGCACTAAACAGGACTTTTGGGAGAGGCCGCTGCTTATAAAACAGCTCGAGGAGCATGAACTCATGAAATTCGTGTAATCTTTACACAAGGGGATAAGAAACAACAAAAATTCTCATTGAGGTTTTTCTATAGAGAATGGATTCCCTGTAAATACAAAGAAAAATAAAATGTTATAAATATTTTATTAAAATATTCTCCACATAAAAAAAAAGTGCCACAAAATTCTCTTTTCATAAAATAATATATAATACAAATATAAAAATGGTGATAATCATTAAAAAAAAAAAAAAAGGCACATAGTTTAAAAAATATCTACATAGACAATGAAATAAGTCACTTCACAGTTAGCATATAATGAAGGAATAGCAAAGTGTGATAAATATAAGGCACTTGTGAGGTGGTCAAAATCAAATAAAAAAAAATCATTGAGATTCTTAACAGCTTTTTTTTCCTTTACCAAAAATGGAATGTATTGAAAATATCTAGTTTTTCCTTAAATATTTATATATATTATATATAAAAAATAATTACTTTTTTTTTAAATGTAAACCCCTATTTTTTTTCCCAACAACAAATTATTTAAAATGAGATTCAAAAAGTTCTATGTATGATCTAAAACAAATCCTAAAAAAAAAAAATCTAACTTCTAAAGAAATGAGGTTTAATAAAATAAAAAAAAGATTCAAACTGATTTTCTTTTTATCAAAGGCTTATATAAGATTATATAGAGTAAAATAAATTAAAAAAAAAAGAATGGCATTCACAAAAACTTGGTTATAACATCATAATTCTGAGGTTCAGTGTTTTAAGTTGGAATTGTTTTTAACTCTGAATATAACAAAGAGATAAAATTGAAGTCTCCTGTAATATTGAGGTTAACTTTTGTAACATTAAAAATAAATATGAGAGAAATTATATATATATATTATACATGAAAAGTTAAGGCAATATACCAATTGTAACATCAGACCATGAATAATCATGTTATGATAACAATATTACAGATTCTCAAGTTTTGTTGTGTGACCTCTACAAATTGAGTTGCATATTCTCTCTCTCAGTATATATAATATTGTTTTTTTTTTACGGGTCAAAGTATGAAAAAATGAAAAAAAAAAAAAAGATAAAAAGATAAGGTGTTGAAATAAAAAATAAATCATGTTCCACCAGATGGCGTTCTGCCTTCTGTAAAGCACATGTGCTCTGGGTCAAAATATATAAAATAATCTAAAATAATAATAAAAAGCTAAAACAAGTAATTATTTTTAGAAAAATAAAATTTTGCGAGTAGTGTAGTAGAGAAAGAGATAATAATAGATAAATAAAATTGAAAAAAAAAAAAAAGGGGGGGATGCTGCCATATTCAATTGAAACAAACAAACCCAACATTGGGAGGAATTCATTAAATAGCTATAGCTCTGTGAATATTATCTTTTTTATACAAGAATTCTGTGTGAGTGAAAAATGAAACAAAAGTGTACTGGGATACATTAAGAAAAAGGCATCTCCTCATTATGCAACTAAAAGTTACTGATTTAATTGGAATAAATATCAACTAATCCTAAACACAAGGTAATAAGACCAAATCCAAATAAATAGTGTGTGATGTTTCGGTAACAGTGTTGTTACCATCTTCCGACAAAAGTACTGAATGGTTTATTACCTTGGAATTTGGTCTTATTACCTTGTGTTTATAATCTATAATTCAAATTGTGCCTTATCATCAACTAATCCTTATTTTTAATTATTCCAAACTTGGACAAATACCCCTTTTTTTTTATCAATCAAGAAAAGCTAACCATGTAGGCATTTCAGGCTATTGGCCCTCATCAACGTGGTGCAAGTTGTCTCCCCTCAACGACCAAAAAAAAAAAACTTGCTTTTGGGAGCATCCTGAAAAATCATGAAATTGGCCACTTTTGGAATAATTAAAAAAATCAATGACTAGTTGATATTTAATACAACAGATGGTTCAAGCCATCAGCATATTTTATTTGTACAATCAAGAAATGCCTCTTTAACGTTTTAAGTTTATTCTGTTGTCAGATTTACTGGGAAGTTATTTCACTCTGCTCTAAGTAATACATTGATTGAAGGCACTAATTGTTTGGTCCCAATTTTTGAGATTTCCAGCGAGTTCTCCGACTAAAAAATACCAACGATTTAGTAAAAAAAAATAGATGAGAGCTATTCCTAAATAATGGAAAAAGTTATTTTCTATAAAGTGCAGTACACACATATATAATGTCCCTAAGTTATAGCAATATGGATACTTTTTATTTATAGACATTTTGCCAGATAGTTGTTGGTTCCATGGATGTTTTTTATTTAAAACAAAGATCTAGAGAAGGAGCAAACAAATCCTGTAAAAAAAGATAGATTGCTGCTCAAGATAGTGATCTGTAAGAGAATTCTGTTCTTTTCCAAAATCACTTTATTAGGTACCGCTCAAGAAGAGCAACCTAGTTTATGATATTTTCAACAATGAATAGTATATGAAGGTTATTCACATATTAAACAAAATGTTAACCCGGGATTCAATCCCAGTTCATGGGTGTTACCCACTCGTCCACCGACTTTTATTTCATTGGTAAGAGAATTACTATCAATTCTTATTGCCTGGAACTTTTTGGGAAAAGCAAAGAGTTATTCCAATTAATGAGTATAAATATAAAATACTTAATCTTACAGAATTAAAAAAAATATATTTGTTAATTGTGGGACTCTAATGTAATAATTAGGGCTCATTCTTGATTTTCCAGGAAGAGGTAATTGTTGAAATGTATCTTTAGAGCTTGCATGAATTTTTTAGGTCAATGATAAATCATTGAACTGTTCAATTATGCTGGAGGTGAGAAATTTAGCTACCATGACATCATTCTAACAATATTTCCATTAGCCAATCAGAGAACAAGCTTTTTACATTGGTGGAGATACGAGCTAAATACATTCCATATATAAGAAATTTATACATTTTTGACCCGTATGATTCTTCTATGATTTTTCTACTGCCCTTACTGCAATGATAAGGGAATCATATGCATTGAAAATTTCTTATAACAGATGTGGCACACTATAATGCATCACGTTCCATATATAACAATTTTGCTAATGTGCTATAAATATATAAAAATATTCTATTACAGAGTACATATAGCTAGGGATGTAGTAAATAGTGAGGCGTGGGCTTTAATTGAAACCCAATTATGTAATTAATGCTATATGTAAAGTTGGAATGTGTGGTCCATCAACTGAAAAATAAATATTCTGTGAGATACTCATTTCTCATGTCAGCAATTGTATTTTATGCTAGGCCTAATCACAGTAAACAAAAAAGTTCAATTTTAAAATAACACAAGATATAAATTTAATTAAGAGAGAAAGCATATATTAATATGCTACCCTAATATGATTGAGTGAGGATAAGAAAGAAGAAGATATCTTAATAATTTGAAAAATATATAGTAAGGGAAAAAAATAAATTAAAACAATAATTATCATAAATATTTCAAATTAAAAAGTTCCATTTAAAAAGGATATTTGCTAGATTTTTTTTTTCAAATTGAAAGGGATTTATATAAAATCTATGGCAGTGATTTTTATTGAATGATTATTATAAAAATGGATTCTCTCTATTTTATCACAAATTATTGCAATTATGACAGGTATACACCCTTCCTGAATGTTTACAGCATTGAGATTCTATCAAAAGATTTTTTAAAAAGAACTTTTAAAAAGAATATGGCTGGAATTTTATTTTTAGTTTGAAATAATAATATATATAATAAAAGAGATATAGAAAATTAAGTACACTACAATTTCAATTTTTAACTATTAACATTATTTACAAAAATTACTTGAAGGTTGTGTTGCCATTTAATTATATATATACCTCTTAAAAAAACATAATTATTCTTATATAAATTATGTATATTTAAATATGTATAAATGCTTAAAAATATTATATACTGTAAAAACAAAATATTTCATCTCATAATAAAACTTTTTGGTTGTAAATTGGATATTTAAAAACAAAAAAATGGTTAAAAAATTATAAATATTCAACTCATATTATTGTACAAGACAAACATAACGGCAAAAACAAATGCCCAAATAATGCTACCTCCAATTTTCGATGATCCGTTGCAGTAATCTTCTGCACAATAACATTCTTCCCAATAGACACCATTTTCTTTATAACCCCAATCACAACCCCAATTAATTCCACGCTCGGAGACAGAAGCACATCTTCTGATGACAGTTCTCCATCTTCCATCCCAAATGAAACCTCTGGGACTTTGTTGAATACTCTTGTAACAAAATGTTCCAGGCGTGGCTGCTTCCTCACCAAAGCATTCAACAGGGGTATTTCTGGCTTCATCGAAATTTTCATAAGCACCACAGTGGTCATCTCCCAATTTATCTTGATCAGAGCTACATTGATAGCATTTAATAGCCAAACTTGTCTTGATTAGTAAAAATATCAAAAATAAAAACCTAAACGTCAAAAGCGCCATGTTTGTTTAAATTTTAACAGTTGCTCTCCGCACCCTTATTTATGATTTATTTGTTTACTTTTTGCTTTATTTATTTAAAAATTTTCTTAGAGTAGAGTTGAAGTTTTCAAAAGATGAAAAAAAAAAAAACTTTCATATAAATTTTATGTTATCTGTATTAAAATTATCACGCTTAATGCATCATAATTTAAATGCGTGTGTGTGTTAATATTTATTCAGATATGAGGTTATCACTACTGCCGCAGAAATGACATTCATATTCAGTTTTTATTTATCATTAATTTTATCATATATAAAAGATCCAGGTGATATATTAAATATTAATGCATTTTATCTTCACTTTCCGTTTATATAAACTAATTTCATCTCTTAAATGTTGCGTCAATATATAATCTCATTCACTTCTCAAAAGGGAAAAATTGACTAGGTTTTGAAATTTTAAGAAAACATATTTTACATTTTATTTTACCATTATTTCCCTTTAATAAATAATCACCACATTCACACTCTAATAAAAAAATTATACACTTTAATAACATATTTTCATTTTCAATCTATATTTTTCCATTTATTTGATATTTTAGCAATTATTTCTTCAAATATATATTTTAATTTCAATAGAAATAATTTTATTTCATTTGAAATCGGTCTATTTTATACATTTTATATCCGTTTAATCAAATCTTAGAAATAAAGTATTTGAGATTTTTCCATGTAAAGTTGACCACTGTTTAATATGGCGTTAAATTTCCTATATTTCCTCTACAAGCTAGCAGTTCGACTGCACTTTCAAGTGTGCCAGAGCTCTGTTGAAAAAGCATATTCCATTTCACTGTCATGGTTGGAAACATCATTTCAATATTTTTAGTTCTCAACTGAAAGTTTCTTAATAATAAGTTTGTGTTAATTAATGACAAAATTAGTTTTCTATTAAAAGTATCAACAGATGAAAAGATAAACGAATTGGGATAATACACGTAGTGGCTTAAAGATGATCTGTATTTATAGGTGATGATATATTGATAAAAAGTGATAAATTGATAAAAAGTGAATTAAGTTATAATTTGCATAAAGTGATAAAATCATCTTAGTCAGTATGACAGATCAAGTGTATGTACATTGGCCCATCCACCCAAACTGAAATGGAAAACTTGTCTTCAATATCTACAGATTTTTAGAACAAAATATAACATAAAACGCTGCCATTTTAAAGTTAAGGATCTGAAGCTCTCTTAAGGTTATATATTTTTGACTGAAGATGGTAACACTGTTATAGAAGCCTCACATATAATTTATTTGGTTTGGTCTTGTTATCTTGTGTTTTTTAAATATTTAATCCAAATTGTACCTTTTATATCATCTACTCAACACATATATTTAAGGTTGCTACACCACTGCCATACAAAAAAAAAAGTACTGTTGATAAGTTAAAGGTGACACAAGGTAAGAAGACCAAATCCAAATAAATAAATAGTGTGTGACATTTCAGTAACAGAGTTGTTACCAAACATCCCACACTATTTATTTATTTGGATTGTCTTATTTTCTTGAAGTTATAATCCAAATTGTGCTTTATCAATGGAATATTGTGTTTTTAATGTATGAAATAAACCTTCTAGCACCTATAATTATGATCTAATAGATCCTCCCTTCAAAAACAGTTACTCCTGGAGATGGTCTCCATCTAATTAGTGGCTCAATCTACTGTTTCTACAGACATTTTATTGAGGTTTTTCCCATCTCTACTGAAATTTTATTGAGGATTTTACTGCCTTTATTGCAATCTCATCAAGGATTTTTGTTAGAAAAATAATGCAGTTATTTCCCCATGTCTATGTGTTTATCTGTTTAAAGAAGCAGTTTCCAGACTGAATTCAGATATGTGATGTGCTAAGACATGATGGCCTACTAAAAATATTCAAGATATCAGACCAAAAGGACACCCTTGCACTACATTTTTGGGAAGAGTGAAACCAAGTATTTTCACTATTTGAAAGTTATGGATCAATTAACAAGGAGTAGCCTAATTAAGTAGACACAACAATCTTAGAACTGCTTCACTGTAAATAATGATGATGACAATCAGAATTTATCATTCTCTTCAAGACAGTTTCTGTTGTTTTTTTAAATACTTTTTTTTAACAAGATCCTGTCATAAAAAAATCACATATAGGCTATTTATTCTTTGTGTCTCTTGTTTTACTCTTTAAAAATAATCTACAATCTTAATTTTGAAAAAAAGATTAAAAAATAGAAAAAAGGCCAGGTGTTGATATTAAAAAGGCATGTCCTGACCACATATTTGGCCAACCCAATTTCTCAGGTAGCCTCTGGGACCAAATTTTTGGTCATAGAGGAACAGTCTGCACTACGCTGATGGCTGACAGCTCGAAACTCATAAGTGGTTGGCTTTACTCTTGATTTATCAAGGAATTGGGTTGGCTAAATATCAGGGAACATAAACGTTTAGTTTATTTTTGTTTCACTAGATGGCGCTTTGCCATCTAAAATGCCCATGTGAGTGGTCAAGATATGCCTTTTCATTTTTAATCTTAATTGTGTACATCATCATCTGGGAATATAATTAAAAGAAAAACACTAGAGATGGTTATTCCACTAGATGGTGCTTTGCCATCTAAAATGATCATGTGAGTGGTCAGGATATGCCTTTTTATTTTTAATCTTAATTGTGTACATCATCATCTGGGAATATAATTAAAAGAAAAACACTAGAGATGGTTATTCCACTAGATGGTGCTTTGCCATCTAAAATGATCATGTGAGTGGTCAGGATATGCCTTTTCATTTTTAATCTTAATTGTGTACATCATCATGTGGGAATATAATTAAAAGAAAAACACTAGAGATGGTTATTCCACTAGATGGTGCTTTGCCATCTAAAATGATCATGTGAGTGGTCAAGATATGCCTTTTTATTTTTAATCTTAATTGTGTACATCATCATGTGGGAATATAATTAAGATAAAAACACTAAAGGGGGTAAATAAATATTTTTATTTTCATATAGGCAAGAAAAACTTAATATTTAAAAAAGAAAAAAAAACAATGACTAGTATATATATGTGAACACATCAAGATATATTTCTATGTAAATTTCATATGAATATACAGTTTAGAGCTTTCATATATTGAGACTATCAACAAGTTCTGCATTTTGTTTCCCAGGGCTGAAGTGTAGATAGCAAAAAAATGTAGGGAAAATATCTTAATAATGAACCATCATCAACAAATGGGGAGATATTCAACAGAAAGTATTTACACATTTGGCCATATAATTGTTTTTGTTTTGAAAAGCTATATATATATAAATAATAGGATAAATGAAATTTGATTTTTTTTTCAATTAAAAAGTTTGAGCGCTGCTTAAAAAAAAAAGAGATAACAATATATGTGCGAGTGAAAAAAATGAGTAATTTTCCCATTTAAAAATGCAATCACACAGATATCTCTTATATATATGTGGCATAATAATAAGGTGGGAAAATAAATAAGGACACCACAAGTTGGAAGAGGAACCCAGGCAACCAGAGAGAGAGATGGGCCCGGCAACAGCCAGGCGGCCGTTCATGTCGCCCACAATCCCCAACTGTCTTAATAGTCCCAAGGTTCCAAGTAACGGGCCCCAGTAGTCGCCCCTTGGAATGTCGCTGATGTCTAAAGTGACCGGACTTTACCCTCCCATCTCTCTCTGGGTCAACTGTAGGTTTGCTTTATTATTCCTGGAAGAGTATATATTATATGACATATATATATAAAATAAATTGTCAAAATATCAACTTTGGCACATTCCTACAAATATCCAACTTATATGTAGTGTGTGATAAATTTATTGATCTGTGCACAGAGATGCCCAAAAAAAGTGTTGTTGGATGCATTTTTGTGACCTTTTTATACATGAATATCTTCTTTCAACACAAGATTACAATACAATTCTATTTGCAGGAATGTAGACATTTTGAAATCACACTGTGTAAAAAGTTTCTTGTTTATTAATCTAAAAAAAGACAAGCTTTCAGACATTGTTCTTCAACAGGTCATGACACAGACTTATTGAGGGACAGTGCAAAAAAGCTTGTCTTCTTTTTTAGAATTAGTAAATAGGAAACTTTATACAGAATGTCTTTTCAAAGCACCTTTATTATATAAGGTTTAAATATAAAGAGATAAATACAAAGTAGTTTTTATTCATTGCAGATTGATTTAAACATAACATGATTTCTATATACAAAATAGCAATAAATTATTTAGAAGAGAAAACAAATCTTTCACAATATATTTGTTTATTAATAAAGATTTCAATATTTTTATTTGACCAAAGAATCAGCTAAGAGAAAACAATTTATATAAGAATATAGTTTACCATAAAGTTCAAAGCATTTTTTAGGTGAAAAGTAGAATGGGCAATTAATACATTTCAGTCATATCTATCACATCAAATATTATTACCTACAGTTTTTTTATAGCCAGTAAATATCCCTGTTTACTTTTATATTCACACTAGCCGAATGACCTGGGCAACGCCCGTGTTTTAATTTAGACACGTGGACCTGTTGGATCATTAACGCCCGTGTTTTACCCGATTGAATGTTTTTATTCAAATACTATTTGTTACAATTATAAATTGGCGTCTTAAATAAATGCATATATTAGTTAATAACTATAGCCTATGTGCTTTATCTGTCTATGTACTGTTGGCTTCCGTAGGCGTCTCTTACTGGGAAAAAGAAAAAGAGGATTCCATTTAGTTATTAACTAATATATGCATTTATTTAAGGAGCGACCCGCTCCAACACAATAGCTACAAAAACCAAAAAGCGAGTGGGGGGGGGGGGGGCAAAGTCAAAAACAAAGTGTCTCGCACAGTGGCGGCACCATCGTAACGAACCAATAGGAGAGCGCCATTCCAAAAAAAAGCAAACGGTGACAGATGAAGAACACATGACGCTTGTAACTGTATATAGAATTCTTTCTTTCATAGCACTATTCAAAGCCTTTCTCTTTATTTAAGTATTTCTATCTTTCCAGGCTTAGTACTAAAGTGATGCATTAATCAAACAGCATGGTATAACAAGCAAGCAAACGAGGTTGCTACCACAATGTCACAATCACTGAATCTCTTTATAACATCACTTAGGATCAAGATTTTATGTTGTTATAACCAGGGTTACAACAATTCATCTTAAAACTTGGGACTAAGAATTATGATCTTATAACCATTTTGCTGTTATAACGGGGTTCTATTGTTGTTAGCAATAATTTGGCCATATTACTTTCCGTAGATGGTTCCACATTCACTTTTATGGCTTCCAGCTTCATATAAGGACAAACATCCTAATACACTCAAGGACTTTTCATCTCAGTTATTTATTAAAAAAAAAAAAACTAGAATAAGTTTGTATTAAATTTCTATACTTGTAGATAGAGGGCATGCTAAAACCTTATAATTAATCTGAGACTTATTACCTACGATTAAAAAAAAGCAATAGAAATGCAAACTACGCTTCCAACTACAATGTGGGCAAATAGTAATATGGGTTGGGAGGTAAAATTATGTATTGATATATATATATATAATTTTGACAAGATACATCACAAGGAAAACAGATTAATTGAACAAACACACCAAGCTAGTACTAATGGAAATCTAGATGGGTCATCTAAACATTCAGCACACAGGAGACAAGGAAATGTTGAACATGTGAAATGGCCTATAGTAATATGGGTTGGGAGGTAAAATTATGTATTGATATATATATAATTTTGACAAGATACATCACAAGGAAAACAGATTAATTGAACAAACACACCAAGCTAGTACTAATGGAAACCTGGATGGGTCATCTAAACATTCAGCACACAGGAGACAAGGAAATGTTGAACATGTGAAATGGCCTATAGTAATATGGGTTGGGAGGTAAAACTATGTATTGATATATATATATAATTTTGACAAGATAAATCACAGGGAAAACAGATTAATTGAACAAACACACCAAGCTAGTACTAATGGAAATCTAGATGGGTCATCTAAACATTCAGCACACAGGAGATAAGGAAATGTTGAACATGTGTTGTGAAATGGCCTATAGTAATATGGGTTGGGAGGTAAAACTATGTATTGATATATATATATATATAATTTTGACAAGATACATCACAGGGAAAACAGATTAATTGAACAAACACACCAAGCTAGTACTAATGGAAATCTAGATGGGTCATCTAAACATTCAGCACACAGGAGACAAGGAAATGTTGAACATGTGTTGTGAAATGGCCTGAGACTCACACAACTCTCCAGAAATACACTTCTAAATTAAATTATTTTTTGGTGCTAGATAGAAGAATAATTTTAGAGCAAAAATATATATTTCATTATAGAGGGTGTCACAAAAGGGACTTTACAATTTCAAAGGGCAATAACATGACATGTAATTCATTTAAATGAAATGACTGTAGTTTAAACAATGCTTAGATTCTCAATGTCTTATTCTGTGTATAACATGAATTTAGAATAATGCCTTCTGCACAAGAAAAGTATTCAAATTGGTTTATTGAAACCATATTTGACACTTCAGTTTCAGTGAAACTTAAAAACACAATTTGGCAAAGAACCACCCTCTTGCCAGTCAACAAGAAAGTGCAACAAACAATTTTAGGGAGACAAACTGCGTAGATCATAATACAGGCCTGTAACTTTGTTGTAAATTGCTTTTAGGGACACCCTCTGGATAATTAACAAGGTAACAAGAGAATCATTAATTCCAATAAATAATGTTTATATAACAGGGTTGTTACTATATTCAGAGACAGGTAAGTACACCTATCCCCCGATTTACACGGTACTTGTTTTACACGTTTTCGCTTTTACACGGTTTTTCAAATAAGTTTTTTTTTTTGTTTTTATCGCACTATACTAAATGCTACTGTGATTGAACACATGCGCTGTGTACACATCTCACGAGGAATCCCGAGCTTATGTGCTGACTACATATTTTAACCTGTCAATGCATTTTATTTTTATTTCTGTGTACACCTATCCCCCGATTTACACATTTTTCTCAGGAACGTATCTGCCGTGTAAATCGGGGGATAGGTGTACTACATATTTTTCAGTATTTGCTGTTACTGAAATGTTATTTGAATTTGGTGGTCTTGTTATCTGCTAGATGTTTAATTCAAATTTTAACCTTATTGATAATTTTTTTTTTCTATTCTTAAACAACGATCCTTGAGAAAACCCTGCAATTGAGGAAAATATTTGGGGAATATTGAGCGATGAAGAGCTCTTTTGGGGTTTCCAAAATAGATCACTATGCAACCACACAACAGATATAAGTGGGAAAGGCAGCCCATACTAAACAAAGATTATGGGCTTGCCGGATAATTATGGAAGCTTAAACCTATATGCGGCACCTAAGAGAAATCCACAAGGTGTGAAGAGACACCATTTCTGTTCTGTCATACCGATTGATCCAAGATCCCACCATGTATTTATGGCCTACTCTTGGTGTCAGAACTCATCCTATTCATCCACGCAGCTCTCCAGACCGGAAACTCCTGAATCATTTGAAGGTATCTGGCCCGAAGCAGACTCTTGGGTCGCCAAGTCAGAATCTTGGGTGGCTGATCCAGCATTTTGTGTCGCTGGCATGTCATTGTTAACTTTGGTCATGATGCCTGATACCAGATTTTGAAAGTCTGAACTCAAGTCCAAGGTTTTACTGTAATTTTTTTGAGCTACTATCTCTATAGCTTTAAGGTGCTCCTGGGTTTCATTTGATTGCAGGTCCAACTTATCTTTCATGCTGTTCTTCAATCCCTTGATGTAGGAAGCCATTTCATTTTGTCTGTCGCAAAGATCGTTGATATCAACAGATAGCTTAGCATTCATCTCACTTAGCATCTTCCTAATGCACACATTCTCCATGTTGAGTTTCTTGGACATGGTAGCCAGGTCATCTTTCAGGTCTTCGTTTTCAGTAGTGATGTGTGACAGCCGGTTCTCTATGGTTTCTAGGGAGGACACCAGGGAGGTGTAGAGGCCCACTACCTCAAAGATGTCCTTGGTGAAGCTGGCACTCAGGTTCTCCACTTTCTGGGCAATCAGCTTGTTGCCCTGGGCCAGCTCCTGTGAGAAGTTTTTGCAGAAGATGGGCAGGTGAAGCCCCACATCTTTCTGATGGGGAAGTCTCTTGGCAGCTTCTCCAGTGAAGTTGCAGCCAAGCGACCTCAAACAACAGGGAAGGGATCTCTTAGGGCAAATTTCTAGATGGAAGCTCAAATTTTTTTGCTTGACCTCCTTCTGGCAATGGGTGCATGTGACCCGTTTGCGGGGACAATCCTGCCGATGAGTGAGATGGTGGCAAACATGGCAGGGCTTCCTTCCACTAGTCAGGGTTAGGCCTGCTGTATCTTCCTTACTGCCATGGCTGCTAGACTGTGGGTGGCCACTGGTGGCATGGTCCTCCGTGGATGAATGGGTGCTGTGGGATTCCAATTCATCCTTGGCCACATTGCTTTGGATCAATGGCTCAGAATCCATGTTGCCAACAGAAGCCTTTCTAAAAAAAACAACAAAACAATATATTTGGGATATTGATAGAATAAGTAGGAATACTTATTTCAAGTGAGCACTTTAAATAGCAAAGGATCATTAAAGGCCAACCCATTTTATTAATAAATCAAGAAAAGCTAACCATGTACATGTTTTGGGCAAATGGCCTCCCTCATTAGCATGCAGCACACCAACAACCCACCAAAGTGATCAAAGAGGCTTTGATTTGTAAAAAAATAAATAAATAAAGAATATTTTTTTTTTAAATTTAAAGCAAATGATAAACAATTAAAAAACTAGAATCAAAAGGTAACAAGACCTAAGACCCAGCTGAGCCCAGTTTTTTTAGCAATCTTGTTACTGCTCCCCCTCCTCCTTTTTCATCTGTGCTTGGGACCGGCAAAGAAGGAGTTATTGTTTTTCTTTATTATTTGATTGATTATGTATTTGGTAATAGCAATTTTCTTTTCTATCATAATTTTAATTATTTTGGTAAATGATTATTTCTCTTTGGAAATTCTTAAAATGTAAAAAACATTTTACAAAATCATACTTATAATTTTAGGCATTTTGGATATTTAAAAATCATTTTTTCATTGAAAATTTTATGCTTGTTCTTTAGAATAAATAGAAATATCACTCAAATTTTGCACTTCTTTCAAGATATACAGCATTAAGAAATCATTCTTTTAAAAATGGAACACCCTCTGTATATATATGTGGAACAAAAATCAACTTATTATATCGCACATATGATAAAGCATAATTTGGATTATAGATCATAGCTACAAGAAAATAAGACCTAATCCAAACAAATTAATAGTGTGTGACGCCTTGGTAACAGCGTAGTTACCGAAGCATCACACACTATTAATTCGTTTGAATTGGGTCTTACTTTCTTAATGTTACAATTGTAATATAAAATCATGAGATTTACTTCTAAGAATA
>CP092878.1:19711810-19758377 GCA_030710605.1 Cordylochernes scorpioides
TTATTTCACTCTGTTCTAAGTAATACATTGATTGAAGGCACTAATTGTTTGGTCCCAACTTTTGAGATTTCCAGTGAGTTCTCCGACTAAAAAATACCAACGATTTAGTAAAAAAAATAGATGAGAGCTATTCCTAAATAATGGAAAAAGTTATTTTCTATAAAGTGCAGTACACACATATATAATGTCCCTAAGTTATACCAATATGGATACTTTTTATTTATAGACATTTTGCCAGATAGTTGTTGGTTCCATGGATGTTTTTATTTAAAACAAAGATCTAGAGAAGGAGCAAACAAATCCTGTAAAAAAAAGATAGATTGCTGCTCAAGATATTAATCGGTAAGAGAATTCTGTTCTTTTCCAAAATCACTTTATTAGGTACCGCTCAAGAAGAGCAACCTAGTTTATGATATTTTCAACAATGAATAGTATATGAAGGTTATTCACATATTAAACAAAATGTTAACCCGGGATTCAATCCCGGTTCATGGGTGTTACCCACTCGTCCACCGACTTTTATTTCATTGGTAAGAGAATTACTATCAATTTTTATTGCCTGGAACTTTTTGGTAAAAGCAAAGAGTTATTTCAATTAATGAGTGTAAATATAAAATACTTAATCTTACAGAATATTTAAAAATATATATTTGTTAATTGTGGGACTTTAATGTAATAATTGGGGCTAATTCTTGATTTTCCAGGAAGAGGTAATTGTTGAAATGTATCTTTAGAGCTTGCATATTTTTTTAGGTCAATGATAAATCATTGAACTGTTCAATTATGCTGAAGGTGAGAAATTTAGTTACCATGACATCATTCTAACAATTCTTCCATTAATCAATCAAAGAACAAGCTTTTTACATTGGTGGAGATAAGAGCTAAATACATTCCATATATAAGAAATTTTAAACATTTTTGACATGTATGATTCTTCTATGATTTTTCTACTGCCCTTACTGCAATGATAAAAGAATCATATGCATCAAAAATAATTTAATTTTCTTATAACATATGGCGCACTAATGCATCACGTTCCATATATAACAATTTTGCTAATGTGCTATAAATATATAAAAATATTCTATTACTGAGTACATATAGCTAGGGAAGTAGTAAATAGTGAGGCGTGGGTTTTAATTGAAACCCAATTATGTAATTAATGCTATATGTAAAGTTGGAATGTATGGTCAAGTATTCAACTGAAAAATAAATATTCTGTGAGATACTCATTTCTCATGTCAGCAATTGTATTTTATGTTAGGCCTAATCACAGTAAACAAAAAAAGTTCAATTTTAAAATAATTCAATATATAAATTGAACTAAGAGAGAAAGCATATATTAATATGCTACCCTAATATGATTGAGTGGGGATAAGAAAGAAGAAGATATCTTAATAATTTGAAAAATATATAGTAAGGGAAAAAAACAAATTAAAACAATAATTATCATAAATATTTCAAATTTAAAAAAGTTCCATTTAAAAAGGATATTTGCTAGATTTTTTTTTCAAATTGAAAAGGATGTATATAAAATCTATGGCAGTGATTTTTATTGAATGATTATTATAAAAATGGATTCTCTATTTTATCACAAATTATTGCAATTATGACAGGTATACACCCTTCCTGAATGTTTACTAGCATTGAGATTCTATCAAAAGATTTTTTAAAAAGAACTTTTAAAGAATATGGCTGGAGTTTTATTTTTAGTTTAAAATAATAATAATAATAGAGATATAGAAAATTAAGTACACACTACAATTTCAATCTTTAACTATTAACATTATTTACAAATATTACTTGAAGGTTGTGTTGCCATTTAATTATATATATATACCTCCTAAAATAAACATAATTATTCTTATATAAATTATGTATATTTAAATATGTATTAATGCTTTAAAATATTATATACTGTAAAAACAAAATATTTCATCTCATAATAAAACTTTTTGGTTGTAAATTGGATATTTAAAAACAAAAATGGTTAAAAAATTATAAATATTCAACTCATATTATTGTACAAGACAAACATAACGGCAAAAACAAATGCCCAAATAATGCTACCTCCAATTTTTGATGATCCGTTGCAGTAATCTTCTGCACAATAACATTCTTCCCAATAGACACCATTTTCTTTATAACCCCAATCACAACCCCAATTAATTCCACGCTCGGAGACAGAAGCACATCTTCTGATGACAGTTCTCCATCTTCCATCCCAAATGAAACCTCTGGGACTTTGTTGAATACTCTTGTAACAAAATGTTCCAGGCGTGGCTGCTTCCTCACCAAAGCATTCAACAGGGGTATTTCTGGCTTCATCGAAATTTTCATAAGCACCACAGTGGTCATCTCCCAATTTATCTTGATCAGAGCTACATTGATAGCATTTAATAGCTAAACTTGTCTTGATTAGTAAAAATATCAAAAATAAAAACCTAAACGTCAAAAGCGCCATGTTTGTTTAAATTTCAACAGTTGCTCTCCGCACCCTTATTTATGATTTATTTGTTTACTTTTTGCTTTATTTATTTTTAAAAATTTCTTAGAGTAGAGTTCAAGTTTTCAAAAGATAAAAAAAAAAAAACTTTTATATAAATTTTATGTTATCTGTATTAAAATTATCACAATTAATGCATCATAATTTAAATGCGTGTGTGTGTTAATCTTTATTCAGATATGAGGTTATCACTGCTGCCACAGAAATGGCATTTATTTGTCATTATTTTTATCATATATAAAAGATCCAGGTGATATATTAAATATTAATACATTTTATCTTCACTTAGCGTTTATATAATATAATTTCATCTCATAAATGTTGCGTCAATATATGATCTCATTCACTTCTCAAAATGGAAAATTGACTGGGATTTGAAATTTTAAGACAACATATGATGCGTTCTCGGTTTGGATAGTTGAAAAGGGAGGATACACAATGTGACTTATTAAAAGTTTCCTTACTTAAGTATATATATATAGCAAATTAGGCCAACAACCCCATGTATATAACCCGCAGGAAGACCTTAATGTTGTATAATAGCAGCACAGCTGTCAGTGATACACTATCGGCATATGTCTTTACATCATCACATTCACAGGGAAAAAAAAAACTCAGGAAACAAGAAAATTTCTCTAGATATTTATTTAAAATATCTTAAAATTTGGGAACATGTCTATACTGACGAGATATGCTATTTACATAGTAAAATTTAGATAGAGGTGACCTGAAGTTACTTTATAGCCCTTTAAGGCCCATGCGAAATCTAGGTTGGCTACTACACAAAAGGGGGGGAAACCTAGATCTCCATCTATTCTAGCGGGACAAAATATACGAACCCTAACACTCCTTTTAAGTCACTTAAAGCCCTTTAGGGCCCATTCAGAATCTAAATAGATTAGCTTCTGTTCGAAAAAAAAAAAGGGGGCTAAGCCATAATGGCAAGGGGCTTACCTTCTCTCGAAAGCGGCGGCAAGGTCTGGTCTCCTCTACGTCTCAGGCCCGTCTAAAAATCGTCCTTCTCACTGAGCGACTCCGATCGAATCCTGCCTTTTGGCAGAGAACCTTCTTTTATATCATCTCTCTCTCCATTTTCATTCGCCGAAAGAAACACCAATCAAAATGGCCAACGGCTCCAGTATCAATTTCATAGACGCCCCAGGCCTCATCAAAATAGAACGCACTAGTGTAAGATTTCAGACTCCAGGCCTCTTCCATCAAAATAGAATATATAGTATTACCAAAACAAGAAAATCTAAAGAGAACAACAGCTACGACGATAGTGTAAAATTTCAGACGCCAGCCCCCCCCTCTCTTTCCACATGGGTTGAAATATAATCCTCCCTTTTTCTCGGGATGGTATATATATCGCCCCCGTCTTGGCTAAAATTGACCCAGGCCCTTTTTTACCTGGACTGTAATGTGATGCTTTCCTTTCTCTGGAAGGATATTTTATAAGTTTCAGTCTTTAGAGATCTTCCTTCTCCATTTTTCTCCTTTTTTTTTTTCTGGTCACCTTTACCTAAATTTTTTGGTGAGGGGAATATATGTACATATGAAACAACAGTTTCCAGCTCGGATGTCTCTGGATGTCTTCTTCTTTACCAGGCATCAGCTTTCGGCATGGAAGTCTGGTGTCATCTGTTGTCTAGGTTTCTGGGCAAAAAGAATGGTCTGTAAGTCTATGTGGGAGGGAAGCCATGTATCCATTCGATTTGATTATACATACGCCTTCTGTTGGGGTATGGTTACAAAAACGTGCCCCAACAATCCTCCCCCTGCCAAGTAATGGACAAATGCGTTTGTGCTATTCATTATTCATCTGCCTTTCATCAGTTACTATGAAAGCAGGCCCATTTCTAGCAAAATGCATTTTCCATTACTAGGTGAAGCCAGGTGTACCGAAACCTATAGGGAAGGTAAGGCTAGTCAAAATGATGGTATGCCATTCTAGATGTTTATTATTCCGAACACTAGTGGGCATTGCGCATCCTGGCAAAGGGGTTTTTATGTGCTATTATTCTGTCAGAACACTGTTATCAAAATAGGTTATTGGGGACAGTCATATCATATGTATGGAAGTAAGCAAGGTCATCTGTCTTACCATTCATGGGTATATATACCACCCTTCCACTTTCTTCTTTGGTCTTGAGGAGTAGGCCTTCCTAGTGGTAAGTCCTCTCAACCCCATCCTTGCCTCTTGGGGTACTGGATTCATTGCTACCTTCTTTCTGCTAACAATACAGTTAGGACATTTCCCTATTACATATTATATATAAAAAAATTGGGCGCCAAGAAGTCGTTTAGAAATAACTGACTAGTCCAACTCCTAAAACATGCCAGCATCTTTATTTTCGTACCAATCAAGACATTCGTGTGGTATAGTTATATATATATACAATCAAAGGAAAGGATAATTATAGTTAGCTGAAAGAAATATCTTGGTATATAATGATTAGCCTATGACATGATGACTTTTGCTAAATAAAAATTACAGAAAACAAATTATGTAAGTAATCATTAAATAAGGCACGAAATATGTAATGATAAAATGAATCCTTCCATGTTATATGATGAGTATAACATATATATTGAAGTAAAAACATATCATGTAGATAGTGATTAAATATGTTAAGATATAAGTGATAAAAATCATCCCATGATAGATGACAAAAGAAAACTACTACAAGATTATATTTGGTGACAAAATATATATAATTAAATATTTAATATAAATATGAATATCATGAATGTCAAAATAAAATTGTTGAAATGAATAGTATATGACTATAATATAATATATATGATATAAAAATAATAACATATTGAAAAAGAAAATGTAAACATAATGTATATTTGTGCGCTGAAGGTTCAAGGTTTAGTATCTCAGTTAAGTTTCAATCTTATCCAGTCTGGAATCACGAGTTGGTCACTGGGTAATATTCGTCTATCCCGATCCTACTGGAGGGTGGGTTCTCTCTTGTGTGTTAGATTCCTCAAATTCCAATACTCTCTCAACCCAGATGGGAACGTCATTTAGAATCTTGGTCAAATGGAGCATAGCCCAGACCTCTATTAAACTACACAGTCCATTTAAATCTAGGGTGACAACCGTATGAAGAGAATTTTTCTGTTTTTGGTAGAGCGACTAATCAATTTCTACTATTTTGTTTGTGACTCCGTTTACCTTGTCTCTGGGGTGTGTACAGTTCAGCTACCTCCCCCTTCCAAGAAATTCATATTACTTTCATCTACTAATATACCCTCTATTCATTGACCTGAATCCTACAAATCTACATCTTATAAATTTGAATTTTATCAATCTGAAATTTTGGTTCTTTTACAAATTCCTTCAGAATTCTACTCCCTGTATAACTGCTCTTAATTCTACTGTCCTCAATACAACACTTCTAAAACTTTTACTCATTGGCTCGTTCTGGCGTCTCGTTCGCGGTCCTTATAGTTAACTAATACTTTAAAATCTTATCCTATCATGAAACGAGTTTAAACTCGTTGAAGGTCCTAATAATTACTTATTCTGCCTCTCGAATCGGTCTTATGCTCGAATTCATTCCAACAAAACGTATGGCAGGGCGAATCCTTTATTAGAAGAAACTTCCGCTAGCTATGGGGGATCAAACTGGTACCAAAAAAAAATTCAATAGACGGAAACTACTTCGTCTAGAATAACTGGGCAATCTCTGCCTACATGCCAATCTTACAGGACCTCCCGTCTAGAACACCCTCACTCCAGCCACGCTAAAAGCGTCGAAACTACGGTGTCAGATCGGTTATCCAAGGTCGCGCCGTTATACCCCAGGTTATACGGCATGGCTAAAACAAATCCCCCATCCTGCATAAAATTCAATCTATACCTCTTCGTTTCCTCTAGTGAGGAGAAGTTTTTGTGGGTTTCCTGGTCTGATCATAACCTCCCACAACCTTCCAGCCTGAGAATCAAGATATGATCATTATCTACGACTCTTAAAATTCAAGTTGATATAATGAAATAGAGTAACTGATTACCCTAATAAAAGAAATCAATATTTGCACTCCTCTAAAAGGAGACCTAACAAAGTGGAGCGAATATTTTCCTAACAATAGATAGAGTTGTAGTTGTCCTGTTTGAGGCTTCTCAGTCCTAACAAAATTCGAAATAAAAAATAAAAGAAAATAAAAATCGATCCTATTGAAGTCCTTAACCCTATTCTAATGTATTTTGGGCTCACAATATAATAGTTTTTAACCTTCTTACACATTCATTACACCAATTCATTCATACACCCTCCCCCCTATCATTCACGGTGTGCATACAAACTAAAGTTAAAAGCTGCTACAAAGGTCAAAATATTCATTTATCAATATCAATAGATCCTAACAAATAATAACATATTTCAGGACACAATGTGAAATCAAATAAAATAATAAAATTAAAACAAATTGGGAACTAAAGCCCTATGTTACTCAAAAGAAATGCCTCTGTACAAGCTCTATATATACTAATACTTTATACTCAATAAATGATTGTTAACAATAATTGTTAACAATTCTAAATAATCTGGAAGCTAACCTATCAAAAAAAATCATTGTAACTTCAAAAACTGCCCTTGCCTCGACACTAAGCGACTTTTTACGACAATTCTATTAAGACATACACAAATATAAGGGCGAATAAAGAACCATTAAACGTGACACCTCATAAAAGCGGATTGAGTCATTCCCCTAGCCACCGTGGGTGAAGTCACTTTCTTCTTACTTCCTCGTGCGTCTGCCCCCTTTGCAGTAGTCCGACCTCAACACTCTATTGAAAGATGGATTTATAGGGTTTATGATTCACTACCCAACACTAACATTCTCAAGTGCTTTCCAAGGATCGACTACGGTCTGGGCCTACTTAACTTCTACCCCTGGCTTAGGGTCCCTACACTTCACAACTTTACTCTGAAAGATTGACCTTTCATGTCCTCATTAGAAACCTATTTCAAAGCTACTACCTGAAGGCCAGGGATTATAGGGTTTCTGAATTACCCAACACAAGCCATAGGATGCCTATTAGGTTTGTTGTTTTAGACATAGCCCCCCTCTAAGTTGTGATTTCCTACACCTTCCTTCACCTATTACTCCTGATAATAACTAAAATTTCAGATTTACACTAAATAGTTAATTCACAATGGTATACATTATTCTCATTGGTCTTTGAAACTCGGGTTTTAACAAGAAATAGTTTGTAAAAAAAAAAAAAAAGGAATCCTAATGAAGTTCTACTTTAAAAAAAAAAAAAGGTTTAAAAAAAAAAAAGGTTGAAATCTCTAAACTTCTCATTCTATCGAGCTGATTCTCCGTACACACTCCAAAATCCTAGTTAGAGGCGACAGTCTAAGCAGAATTTACACTGTGTGGGCCTTTTCACCCTTGTAGACCTGCGTAAAGTTAAACTGTTCACACTAACTCTGTCAACTTCCCCTCGTCTCATTACTTCTGAGTTCGCTCTGGTTGTCACCCCTTGTGGAACCACTACATTAACAGACCTATTAGGGAGATAAGCTGGACCTGTAAGATGAATCCAATGATCTTCATCACTGGAACTTTGACTTGAATTACCATCACTAGTCTCCTCCTCCTCTGTGGGGAAAATCCTAATTGGTATATGGTATTGTTTTAACCTATCTATATGGTATTTATCCAAATTCCCAGTTTCTAGATTCTTCAAGAGATATACAGTATCACCAGCTCTTTTTAGTACCTCATATGGACCCCCATACCTTGGCTCAAATTTGTGACGCCCCTTCGTCTCATGCATTCTCTCCACTAGGACTAAGTCCCCGTTATTGAAAGTTCTCAGCCTTTTGTTTTCGAACTTAATCCTAGCTTCTTCCTGTTCATTCAAGTAGGTTTGCCTTACTACCTCTCTTATCTTCTCGACCTCCTCTGTTAGTTCCCGCTCGTAGAAGGCTGCCGTTTGAGCAATCAAATCTTCGCTTACAGGACTTTGTCCCGCTTCCTGAAAGGGTTGTGGGAGCCTCAGCTCATGTCCGAAGACGAGTTTCGCTGGCGTAAATCCTGTACTAGAATGTTCAGTGGTTCTGATAGCTAAAGCTACCATGGGTAGGATGTCATCCCAATTAGAACCTGCCTCACACCTACGCAAAGATTCAATTACTGTTCTGTTGAGCCTTTCTACAGCGCCATTACTTTGAGGTCTCCAAGCAGTGGTGTTCACTGCACTTACCCCCATGGCCTTGCAAATCCCTTTGAAAATACAGCTAATGAATGCCGAACCCCGGTCCGAAAGTATAGTTTTCGGTACTCCAAAGATAGTAATTACGCTTTCCAACAGCGCTTTAACCACTGTACTGGCACACTGGTCTCTTGTAGGTATTAAAATAGGGAATTTGGTAAATAAATCGACTATGGTCAGGATGCTAGAATGTCCTTTGGAAGTCTTCTCTAAGGGTCCTATGAAGTCTGGCATGTTTAAAAAAAAAAAAAAAAAAAAAATATTGATGCGTTCCCGGTTTGGATAGTTGAAAAGGGAAGATACACAATGTGACTTATTAAAAGTTTCCTTACTTAAGTATATATATATAGCAAATTAGGCCAACAACCCCATGTATATAACCCGCAGGAAGACCTTAATGTTGTATAATAGCAGCACAGCTGTCAGTGATGCACTATCGGCATATGTCTTTACATCATCACATTCACAGGGAAAAAAAATTTTATTTTGACATTATTTTACTTTAATAACAACCTCCACATTTACACTCCATTTTATTTGAAATTTCAGCAATTATTTCTTCAAATATATATTTTAATTTCAATAGCAATAATTTTATTTATTTTGAAATTGGTCTATTTTATACATTTTATATCCGTCTGATCAAACCTTAGAAATAAAGTATTTGATATTTTTCCATGTAAAGTTGACCACTGTTCAAAATAGCGTTAAATTTCCCATTTTTCGCTACAAGCTAGCAGTTCGACTGCACTTTCAAGTGTGCCAGAGCCCTGTTGAAAATGCATATTCCATTTCACTGTCATGATTGGAAACATCATTTCGCTATTTTTAGTTCTTAACTGAAAGTTTCTTAATAATAAGTTTGTGTTAATGACAAAATTAGTTTTCTATTAAAAGTGTGTAATCTATATCAACAGATGAAAAGATAAACGAATTGGAATAATACACAGTAGTGGCTTAAATATGATCTGTATTCATAGGTGATGATATATTGAAAAAAACTTTTCAATACAACAGTGAATTAAGTTATAATTTGTATGAGGTGATAAAAACCATTTTAGTCAATATGTACGACAGAAAAAGTGTATTGTACTTTAGCCCATCCACCCAAACTGAAATGGCAAACTTGTCTTCAATATCTACTGATTTTTAAAACAAAATATATCATAAAACGCTGCCATTTTAAAGTTAAGGATATGAAGCTCTCTTAAGATTTTATATTTTTGCCTGAAGATGGTAAGCTGTTATAGAAGCCTCACATACACAAGCAACCTAGCCTATGTTATGTACAATGAAAAATATGAATAGGTTAAAAAAAAAAAACACAATGCGGGATTCAATCCCGGTTCATGGCTGTCGAGGTTTATACCGCCGGCCACTGACTATAATTTATTTGGTTTGGTGCTTTTTTTTTTTTATATATTTAATCCAAATTGTACCTTTTATATTATCCATTCAACATATCTTTAAGGTTGCTACAGCACTGTCATATAAAAAAAAGTACTGTTGATAAGCTAAAGGTGACACAAGGTAATAAGCCTAAATCTAAATAGTGTGACGTTTCGGTAACAGAGTTATTACCGAAACATCACATACTATTTATTTATTTAGATTTAGTCTTATTACCTTGTGTTTACAGGGTGTACCAGGTAAATTGGGAATTTCAACAATGGAATTTCAACTGAAATTTTTTGCAAGTAAAAATTAAAATATCCGAATGAAATTTGACACAGTAGTAGATAAAAGGATATAGTTTTTATTTATTCAATGTAGTTTCCATTATTAGCTACAACAGTCTCGAGGCGAGTGCGGAATGAAGCACAGGCCTTGGCGACGATGACCTTGTCCATTTGGGTCATCACCGTGTGAACTGCTTTCTTGACAGACTGGATAATGGTATGAGCTTTGTTGACATCTCTCTCAACAACGCCCCATACATAGTAGTCGAGGGGATTGCAATCTGGAGAATTAGGGGGCCAAATATCAGGACCCCAGTGACTAGGGACGTTAAGTGTCAGCCACGATTGTGTCTTTTTTGCCTTATGGGCTGGAGCTGAGTCCTGTTGGAAGACATACTTCCTTCCTGCGGCCCCCATGTCCATCCAAGGCTTCACAACGGTCTCCAGAACATTGATGTAGGTGTCAGCGTTCATCCTAAGGCCCTTCTCAAAGAAATGGGGAGGCATGACATCACCTTCACTGCTGATAACGCCAAGGACCATTACGGAGGCAGGAAATTTCGTGTGCATCATGACAGGTATCTCTGAGGGGTCTTTACAGATCCAGCGATCATTCCTGGGATTTACCTTTTGGTCCACGTCAAAGTTCTTTTCGTCAGAGAAGAACCTTAGCATGCCAAAAGAGTCGTGTTTCAGGTTGTTGAGGAGGGCAGCAGCCTTTCCTTTTCTGTTATTCTTCATATTCTCAGTCAGCAACTGACCTTTTCGAAGGGCATAAGACTTGAGACCAAGGTCCTCATGGATAGTTCTGACAATTGTCATAGAGCCAACGTCCATTTCCTTGGCTATGGCCCTCATGCTCTTCCCAGGGTTTCCATCAATCTTCTCCTTGACATTTTTGACAAATTCTTCGCCTCTTACCCTGTCCGATCGACGCGAGTGCTTTTTCCTTGTAGCTATCCCCTCTTTGTTACTGTCGGCCTCATCAAACTGCTTCTTGACACGATAAATAGTGGTTTTGGGCAACTTAAGAAAATCCACTATCTCTTTGGGGCTCCTTCCGGCGCGCAGAGCAACGATGATGGCAGCTCGATTTTCAAATTCTCGGTTACTCTTCATCACTACACTGCGCACACATGTACTGTTGTATTTTACATGAATATGGCTACGTAATGAAAAAAAAACAAGTTTTTAATCTCAAGTAGTTTTTGTTTTATGGACTGTCAAAGTTAGTCCCAATTTACCTGGTACACCCTGTATAATCTATAATTCAAATTGTGCTTTATCAGCTAAAGGTGACGATAAAAAAAATTCATTTTTTTTCTATTATTATGCACATGATTATCAAAAATTTGCCAATGTCTCTACTGCAAAGGGAAATATTGGGAGAGCCTTGCTCATCATCAATGGTGAACCCTCCCCATAGTTTAACCAAGAACTTTACAAATGAACTAATAAAACTTTACATCTCAGTGAAACCTGTTTTTTTTTTTTTAAATATAAATCATGAGAGAGATGTCCACAGTAAGTCTATTCTTTAATAAAAAGATTTGATAGCGCTTGTCCCCTATTTTTTATGAAAGAACTCTCTATGGAGAAGAAAAAAAAAAGTTGAGGTTTATTTTTTATAAAGAAAAATTCTCATTTCTTCCAAATAAAAAATATTGCAAGAGGTAATATTGACATAGGGAGACTATTCAAATCAATCATACCAAAGTATTTTATATACCCCAATTAGAAAATAAATGCAGAAATGGATAAAAGAAAGGAACACACATGAGTTTACATAGGTAATGGGATCATTATGTTAAATTACTTATATAATTCTATCAACATTTTAGCACATTATGATTCAATCAGTTTCAAATATTTTAAAAATTGTTATCTAATTGATAATTCATCTTTCAGAGTGTAAGCTGGTTTACCCTATTTTTAACACAATAAATAGATTCATGAAATCATGCTATTTGTTTTAAAAATAATGGATTATTGTTACAAGAAAATAAGACCTAATCCAAATAAATTAATAGAGTGTGACATTTTGGTAACAACGTTGTTACCAAAATGTCACACACTATTAATTTATTTGGATTAGGTCTTATTTTCTTGTAGCTATAATCAAAATTGTGCTTTATCAAATGGAATATTGTGTTTTTAATGTATGAAATAAACCTTCTATAGCACCTGATAAGGCACAATTTGGATTATAGATTATAAACACAAGGTAATAAGACCAAATCCAAATAAATAGTGTGCGACATTTCGGTAACAGCGTTGTTACCATCTTCAGACAAAAGCATGCTGTGGTAAAATTTCTCATTCAGTACTTTTGTCTGAAGATGGTAACAATGCTGTCACCGAAACGTCCATACTATTCATTTATTTGGTCTTATTACCTTGTCTTCTAGCACCTATAATTATGATCTAACAGATCCTGCCTTGAGAAACTGTTCAAAAATATAGTTACTCCTGGAGGTGGTCTCCATCTAATAGTGGCTCAATCTACTGTTTCTACAGAAATTTTATTGAGGTTTAATTATTTCTACTGCAATCCAATTTAGGCTGTCTCTACTGCAATCTCATTGAGGATATTACTACCTTTATTGCAATCTCATCAAGGATTTTTGTTAGAAAAATAATGCAGTTATTTCCCCATGTCTATGTGTTTATCTGTTTAAAGAAGCAGTTTCCAGACTGAATTCAGATATGTCATGTGCTAAGACAAAATGGCCTACTAAAATATTCAAGATATCAGACCAAAAGAACACCCTTGCACTACATTTGTGGGAAGAGTGAAACCAAGTCTTTTCACTATTTTAAAGTAATGGATCAATTAACAAGGAGTAGCCTAATTAAGTAGACACAACAATCTTAGAACTGCTTCACAGTAAATAATGATGATGACAATCATAATTTATCATTCTCTTCAAGACAGTTTCTGTTGTTTTTTCAAATGCTTTTTTAACAAGATCCTGTCATAAAAAAATCACATATAGACTATTTATTCTTTGTGTAAAAATAATCTACAATCTTAATTTTGAAAAAAAAAAAAAAGATTAAAAAAATAGAAAAAAGGCCAGGTGTTGATATTAAAAAGGCATGTCCTGACCACATATTTGGCCAACCCAATTTCTCAGGTAGCCTCTGGGACCAAATTTTTGGTCATAGAGGAACAGTCTGCACTACGCTGATGGCTGACAGCCCAAAACACATAAGTGGTTAGCTTTACTCTTGATTTATCAAGGAATTGGGTTGGCTAAATATCAGGGAACAAGTTAAATAAAGGTTTAGTTTATTTTTGTTTCACTAGATGGTGCTTTGCCATCTAAAATGCCCATGTGAGTGGTCAAGATATGCCTTTTTATTTTTAATCTTAATTGTGTACATCATCATCTGGGAATATAATTAAAAGAAAAACACTAGAGATGGTTATTACACTAGATGGTGCTTTGCCATCTAAAATGATCATGTGAGTGGTCAAGATATGCCTTTTTTATTTTTAATCTTAATTGTGTACATTGTCATGTGGGAATATAATTAAAAGAAAAACACTAGAGATGGTTATTCCACTAGATGGTGCTTTGCCATCTAAAATGATCATGTGAGTGGTCAAGATATGCCTTTTTTATTTTTAATCTTAATTGTGTACATCATCATCTGGGAATATAATTAAGATAAAAACACTAGAGATGGTTATTCCACTAGATGGTGCTTTGCCATCTAAAATGATCATGTGAGTGGTCAAGATATGCCTATTTCATTTTTAATCTTAATTGTGTACATCATCATGTGGGAATATAACTAAGATAAAAACACTAAAGGGGGTAAATAAATATTTTTATTTTCATATAGGCAAGAAAAACTTAATATTTAAAAAAGAAAAATGACTAGTATATATATGTGAACACATCAAGATATATTTCTATGTAAATTTCATATGAATATACAGTTTAGAGCTTTCATATATTGAGACTATCAACAAGTTCTGCATTTTGTTTCCCAGGGCTGATGTGTAGATAACAAAAAAATGTAGGGAAAATATCTTAATAATGAACCATCATCAACAAATGGGGAGATATTCAACAGAAAGTATTTACACATTTGGCCATATAATTGTTTTTGTTTTGAAAAGCTATATAGGTATAAATAATAGAATAAATGAAATTTGATTTTTTTTTCAATTAAAAAGTTTGAGTGCTGCTTAAAAAAAAAGAGATCACAATATATATATATGTGCGAGTAAAAAAATGAGTAATTTTCCCATTTAAAAATCCAATCACACAGATATTTCTTATATATATGTGGCATAATAATAAGGTGGGAAAATAAATAAGGACACCACAAGTTGGAAGAGGAACCCAGGCAACCAGAGAGAGAGATGGGCCCGGCACAGCCGGGCGGCTGTTCGTGTCGCCCACAATCCCCAACTGTCTTAATAGTCCCAAGGTTCCAAGTAACGGGCCCCAGTAGTCGCCCCTTGGAATGTCGCTGATGTCTAAAGTGACCGGACTTTACTCTCCCATCTCTCTCTGGGTCAACTGTAGGTTTGCTTTATTATTCCTGGAAGAGTATATATTATGACATATATATATAAAATAAATTGTCAAAATATCAACTTTGGCACATTCCTACAAATATCCAACTTATATGTAGTGATAAATTTATTGATCTGTGCACAGAGATGCCCAAAAAAAGTGTTGTTGGATGCATTTGTGTGACCTTTTTATACATTCTTTCAACACAAGATTACAATACAATTCTATTTGCAGGAATGTAGACATTTTGAAATGACACTGTGTAAAAAGTTTCTTGTTTATTAATCTAAAAAAAGACAAGCTTTCAGACATTGTTCTTCAACAGGTCATGACACAGACTTATTGAGGGCCAGTGCAAGAAAACTTGTTTTCTTTTTAGGATTAGTAAATAGGAAACTTTATACAGAATGTCTTTTCAAAGCACCTTTATTATATAAGGTTTAAATATAAAGAGATAAATACAAAGTAGTTTTTATCCATTGCAGTTTGATTTAAACATAACATGATTTCTATTATACAAAATAGCAATAAATTATTTAGAAGAGAAAACAAATCTTTCACAATATATTTGTTTATTAATAAAGATTTCAATATTTTTATTTGACCAAAGAATCAGCTAAGAGAGAACAATTTATATAAGAATATAGTTTACCATAAAGTTCAAAGCATTTTTTTTAGGTGAAAAGTAGAATGGGCAATTAATACATTTCAGTCATATCAATCACATCAAATATTATTACCTACAGTTTTTTTATAGCCAGTAAATATCCCTGTTTACTTTTATATTCACACTAGCCGAATGACCTGGGCAACGCCCGTGTTTTAATTTAGACACGTGGACCTGTTGGATCATTAACGCCCGTGTTTTACCCGATTGAATGTTTTCATTCAAATACTATTAATACTATGATTTGTTACAATTATAAATTGGCGCCTTAAATAAATGCATATATTAGTTAATAACTATAGCCTATGTGCTTTATCTGTCTATGTACTGTTGGCTTCCGTAGGCGTCTCTTACTGGGAAAAAGAAAGAGAGGATTCCATTTAGTTATTAACTAATATATGCATTTATTTAAGGAGCGAACCACTCCAACACAATAGTTACAAAAACCAAAAGGCGAGTGGGGGGGGGGAGGGGAAAGTCAAAAACAAAGTGTCTCGCGCAGTGGCGGCACCATCGTAGCGAACCAATAGGAGAGCGCCATTCCAAAAAAAAAGCAAACGGTGACAGAGATGAAGAACACATGACGCTCGTAACTGTATATAGAATTCTTTCTTTCATAGCACTATTCAAAGCCTTTCTCTTTGTTTAAGTATTTCTATCTTTCCAGGTTAGTACTAAAGTGATGCATTAATCAAACAGCATGGTATAACAAGCAAGCAAACAAAATTGCTACCACAATGTCACAATCACTGAATCTCTTTATAACATCACTTAGGATCAAGATTTTATGTTGTTATAACCAGGGTTACAACAATTCATCTTAAAACTTGGGACTAAGAATTTATAATGTTATAACGAGGTTTTATTGTTGTTAGCAATAATTTGGCCATATTACTTTCTGTAGATGGTTCCACATTCACTTTTATGGCTTCCAGCATACAAGGACAAACATCCTAATAAACTCAAGGACTTTTCATCCCAGTTATTTATTGAAAAAAAAAAAAAAAAAAAAAACTAGAATAAGTTTGCATTAAATTTCTTTACTTGCAGATAGAGGGCATGCTAAAACCTTATAATTAATCTGAGACTTATTACCTACGATTAAAAAAAAGCAATAGAAATGCAAACTACGCTTCTAACTACAATGTGGGCAAATAGTAATATGGGTTGGGAGGTAAAATTATGTATTGATATATATATATATAATTTTGACAAGATACATCACAAGGAAAACAGATTAATTGAACAAACACACCAAGCTAGTACTAATGGAAACCTGGATGGGTCATCTAAACATTCAGCACACAGGAGACAAGGAAATGTTGAACATGTGAAATGGCCTATAGTAATATGGGTTGGGAGGTAAAACTATGTATTATATATATATAATTTTGACAAGATACATCACAAGGAAAACAGATTAATTGAACAAACACACCAAGCTAGTACTAATGGAAACCTGGATGGCTCATCTAAACATTCAGCACACAATTTAGGTGACAAGGAAATGTTGAACATGTGAAATGGCCTATAGTAATATGGGTTGGGAGGTAAAACTATGTATTGATATATATATATATAATTTTGACAAGATACATCACAGGGAAAACAGATTAATTGAACAAACACACCAAGCTAGTACTAATGGAAACCTGGATGGGTCATCTAAACATTCAGCACACAGGAGACAAGGAAATGTTGAACATGTGAAATGGCCTATAGTAATATGGGTTGGGAGGTAAAACTATGTATTGATATATATATATAATTTTGACAAGATACATCACAAGGAAAACAGATTAATTGAACAAACACACCAAGCTAGTACTAATGGAAATCTAGATGGGTCATCTAAACATTCAGCACACAGGAGACAAGGAAATGTTGAACATGTGTTGTGAAATGGCCTGAGACTCACACAACTCTCCAGAAATACACTTCTAAATTAAATTATTTTTTGGTGCTAGATAGAAGAATAATTTTAGAGCAAAAATATATATTTCATTATAGAGGGTGTCACAAAAGGGACTTTACAATTTCAAAGGGCAATAACATGACATGTAATTCATTTAAATGAAATGACTGTAGTTTAAACAATGCTTAGATTCTCAATGTCTTATTCTGTGTATAACATGAATTTAGAATAATGCCTTCTGCACAAGAAAAGTATTCAAATTGGTTTATTGAAACCATATTTGACACTTCAGTTTCAGTGAAACTTCAAAACACAATTTGGCAAAGAACCACCCTCTTGCCAGTCAACAAGAAAGTGCAACAAACAATTTTAGGGAGACAAACTGCGTAGATCATAATACAGGCCTGTAACTTTGTTGTAAAATGCTTTTAGGGACACCCTCTGGATAATTAACAAGGTAACAAGAGAATAATTAATTCCAATAAATAATGTTTATATAACAGGGTTGTTACTATATTCAGAGACAGATAAGTACACCTATCCCCCGATTTACACGGTACTTGTTTTACACATTTTCGCTTTTACACGGTTTTACAAATAAGTTTTTTGTTTGTTTTTATCGCACTATACTAAATGCTACTGTGATTGAACACATGCGCTGTGTACACATCTCACGAGGAATCCCGAGCTTATGTGCTGACTACATATTTTAACCTGTCAATGCATTTTATTTCTGTGTACACCTATCCCCTGATTTACACATTTTTCTCAGGAACGTATCTACCGTGTAAATCGGGGGATAGGTGTACTACATATTTTTCAGTATTTGCTGTTACTGAAATGTTATTTGAATTTGGTGGTCTTGTTATCTGCTAGATGTTTAAAAAAAATTCAAATTTTAACCTTATTGATAATTTTTTTTTTCTATTCTTAAACAACAATCCTTGAGAAAACCCTGCAATTGAGGAAAATATTTGGGGAATATTGAGCGATGAAGAGCTCTTTTGGGGTTTCCAAAATAGATCACTATGCAACCACACAACAGATATAAGTGGGAAAGGCGGCCCATACTAAACAAAGATTATGGGCTTGCCGGATAATTATGGAAGGTTAAACCTATATGCGGCACCTAAGAGAAATCCACAAGTTGTGAAGAGACACCATTTCTGTTCTGTCATACCGATTGATCCAAGATGCCACCATGTATTTATGGCCTACTCTTGGTGTCAGAACTCATCCTATTCATCCACGCAACTCTCCAGACCGGAAACTCCTGAATCATTTGAAGGCATCTGGCCCGAAGCAGACTCTTGGGTCGCCAAGTCAGAATCTTGGGTGGCTGATCCAGCATTTTGTGTCGCTGGCATGTCATTGTTAACTTTGGTCATGATGCCTGATACCAGATTTTGAAAGTCTGAACTCAAGTCCAAGGTTTTACTGTAATTTTTTTGAGCTACTATCTCTATAGCTTTAAGGTGCTCCTGGGTTTCATTTGATTGCAGGTCCAACTTATCTTTCATGCTGTTCTTCAATCCCTTGATGTAGGAAGCCATTTCATTTTGTCTGTCGCAAAGATCATTGATATCAACAGATAGCTTAGCATTCATCTCACTTAGCATCTTCCTAATGCACACATTCTCCATGTTGAGTTTCTTGGACATGGTAGCCAGGTCATCTTTCAGGTCTTCGTTTTCAGTAGTGATGTGTGACAGCCGGTTCTCTATGGTTTCTAGGGAGGACACCAGGGAGGTGTAGAGGCCCACTACCTCAAAGATGTCCTTGGTGAAGCTGGCACTCAGGTTCTCCACTTTCTGGGCAATCAGCTTGTTGCCCTGGGCCAGCTCCTGTGAGAAGTTTTTGCAGAAGATGGGCAGGTGAAGCCCCACATCTTTCTGATGGGGAAGTCTCTTGGCAGCTTCTCCAGTGAAGTTGCACCCAAGAGACCTCAAACAACAGGGAAGGGATCTCTTAGGGCAAATTTCTAGATGGAAGCTCAAATTTTTTTGCTTGACCTCCTTCTGGCAATGGGTGCATGTGACCCGTTTGCGGGGACAATCCTGCCGATGAGTGAGATGGTGGCAAACATGGCAGGGCTTCCTTCCACTAGTCAGGGTTAGGCCTGCTGTATCTTCCTTACTGCCATGGCTGCTAGACTGTGGGTGGCCACTGGTGGCATGGTCCTCCGTGGATGAATGGGTGCTGTGGGATTCCAATTCATCCTTGGCCACATTGCTTTGGATCAATGGCTCAGAATCCATGTTGCCAACAGAAGCCTTTCTAAAAAAAACAACAAAACAATATATTTGGGATATTGATAGAATAAGTAGGAATACTTATTTCAAGTGAGCACTTTAAATAGCAAAGGATCATTAAAGGCCAACCCATTTTATTAATAAATCAAGAAAAGCTAACCATGTACATGTTTTGGGTAAATGGCCTCCCTCATTAGCATGCAGCACACCAACAACCCACCAAAGTGATCAAAGAGGCTTTGATTTGTAAAAAAATAAATAAGTAAAGAATTTTTTTTTTTTTATTTAAAGCAAATGATAAACAATTAAAAAACTAGAATCAAAAGGTAACAAGACCTAAGACCCAGCTGAGCCCAGTTTTTTTAGCAATCTTGTTACTGCTCCCCCTCCTCCTTTTTCATCTGTGCTTGGGACCGGCAAAGAAGGAGTTATTGTTTTTCTTTATTATTTGATTGATTATGTATTTGGTAATAGCAATTTTCTTTTCTATCATAATTTTAATTATTTTGGTAAATGATTATTTCTCTTTGGAAATTCTTAAAATGTAAAAAACATTTTACAAAATCATACTTATAATTTTAGGCATTTTGGATATTTAAAAATCATTTTTTCATTGAAAATTTTATGCTTGTTCTTTAGAATAAATAGAAATATCACTCAAATTTTGCACTTCTTTCAAGATATACAGCATTAAGAAATCATTCTTTTAAAAATGGAACACCCTCTGTATATATATGTGGAACAAAAATCAACTTATTATATCGCACATATGATAAAGCATAATTTGGATTATAGATCATAGCTACAAGAAAATAAGACCTAATCCAAACAAATTAATAGTGTGTGACGCCTTGGTAACAGCGTAGTTACCGAAGCATCACACACTATTAATTCGTTTGAATTGGGTCTTACTTTCTTAATGTTACAATTGTAATATAAAATCATGAGATTTACTTCTAAGAATAATAATATATAGGAGAATATTTGTGCCAATATTAGACACTAACATAAAAAGAGAATAACATCATGCCCTTATCTAGTATGTGTTCATAGATAAATTGGGGAATATCAAAATAGATAGGCATGTTGAATGGGAAGTAAAACCTTTCTATTAAGGACTTTACAGGGAAAAACAAATTGATAAGACCAAATAAATAAATAGTGTGTGACGTTTTGGTAACAACGTTGTTACCATCTTCAGACAAAAGTACTGAATGAGAAATTATACGACCGCATGTTTTAAATTGTTGCTCTTATCAAAACCAAGCATTTCAGTAACAGCGTTGTTACCATCTTCAGACAAAAGTACTGAATGAGAAATCATACCACAGCATATTTTAAATAGTTACTGTAATCAAAACATGCTGTGGTATAATTTCTCATTCAATACTTTTGTCTGAAGATGGTAACAATGCTGTTACCAAAATGTCGCACACTATTTATTTATTTGGATTTGGTTTATTACCTTGTGTGTTCATAATCTATAATCCAAATTGTGCCTTTATCGTCTTTACAGGAACTGAAGTTTGAGAAATTAATATTGAAGTAATCTAAAATAAAAAGTGAAGAGGTAGAACTTGCCATCTTTATTCCCTGCCAATGAATGTTCCTATTGGTTGATGGAAAGAAGAGTTACCTAGAAATGATTCATAATAAAATACATTTAGATAAAACATTAATATAATCAAGGAAATACATTTCTTGCCCCAATTCTTGATAGAATACTTTCAAGTTTTTTTAGAGAAAACCACACCAAGATGCTCTGCGGTGAGGACCCGACTTGTACCTTCTGTAATTCAAAACTAAAAAATGAAATCACTCACTATATTTTTGATTGCTCTGCTCTGAAAGAAGAACCCTTATGCTCAAAACTGGGCAACTCTGTGCTTCACTTCCTTCAATAATTGACAATATGACCCAGAATAAGTATATTGCTACGGCGTTTTATGGTTTCCACAAGTCCATATCTCAGAAGAAGGCCAAGTGATACTCACTCCTCACTTTCTTACTGCTACTCTTTTTGTGTTGATTTCTTGCTTCCCTCTTTCTTATTATTATTATTTTTTTTCCTTTTCTTGTTTTTTTTTCTTTCTCTTTTTACTCTGTATATATCGTTATTTCCTTTGTCTCACTGCTTTGTGCTTATGCATACCTCTGGTGAATCCTGTATAGGGTCAGTGACCCTAAATAAAGGCTTTTTTGTTGTTGTTGATAAATCATAATTTTGCCAATCAGAGAGTGGAAGGGTACTAAAGCCAGGGGATCTGTTTCCTAGTAATCTTTTAATATTTATGGTTCAGCTCAATACAAGCAAAGTTTATATTGAAAACATCTAAAACGTCATTTTCATAAAATATATCAAATTTTCGGTTATATAATGGATTTTTTCTAGATTAGATTATTTCACTTATAATAATTCTAGTTGTCATATTTTAAGGACAATGTAAAAAAAAAAAAAAATGGGGGGAGCAGGGGGGGGGATGAAAAAGGAGAAATTTATTTCTTCAGATAGTAATTCAAACTTTAACATTTTTTTTACGCTACGTACAAACACAAAGATATTGTAGCGGAATTAACTCACTTTTCTTTATTTTTCCTTGGTATTACCACTCTTCCAGTAAAGAGAAGGTAAGATAAAAAGCCAAACTCGGAGTACGGTTTGAAAGATTAAAGTCGCTGCGAAGCAAATCAGAGAGTAAGAGAAATTTAAATATATACAGAGTAATACAATTTTAAATGATATATTAGTTCAGAAACCCATTTTTATTTATATATTTATGATTTTTTAAAATTTTCATTAATATTTATTTAAATACTTGAATTTTTTTAAATATTTAAAACCAATTGTAATCGAATTATCGATTTACTGCTTGTAAAATGCGCGTTAAACTTTATTAGACAAGTTTGCGTGTAAAATATATTTTAATATGTTAAAAGTAAGAAAAAAGGGTCTGGTGTTGATATAGAAATATAAAAAAAAGGAATATCCTGACTGCTCATAAGAACATTTTTGAGGACAACCTGCACCAGGCTAACGAGAGTCAACAATCCAAAACGCGTGCTCGGTTGGCTTTTCATGATTTATCAAGAAATGGGTTGGCCAAATATTATGAAACAAGCCTAAATCAACGTTTAGTTGATTTTTTGTTCCGCTAGATGATACTCTGCCATCTTAAATGCTTATGTGAGTGGTCATAGTATACCTATTTTTTTAATTATTAGTTTCAATTTTTGAATATATAAAATTATTATGCCTTTTTTTTAATTTGACATACAAATATTGAAAACAAAATATAAAAATTAACAAATGTTTCAATAGAAAAAAAGCTCTCAAATTTTATGCGCGTTTTCAGCTACTTTATGTATATTTTCAAAAGAAAGAATTGAAAAAAAAAAAGGGGGGGGGGGATACTTTTTCCTAATATTGTAGCACAGGTATCATATTCTTACCAATTATGCTGAAAGCCAGTTGTAGCCCAAACACTCAATAGTCACGTTGAGATATTGAGGTCTTAGCTTTATTGAAGAGCCAGTACACCATACAGTTCAGAAAAATTCTTTTGGCCATTTAATTTGTACTACAAGGGGATCTATCAGATCCCCTCTTTCTCCTCTATTATCTCTTGGCTAATATTTCTTTTTTCATTTTTGTTCTTCATCAAAAGTTTTGTAAGTATATTAATATAAAGAGGCAGAGGAAGAGAGAAGGCGTTTTCAAGTATTCAAAAATTAATTTAAAAATAATATAAACATATGTAAAGTCTCAGTTTTGTGGGAAGTGGGGACCTATCCTTGACGCGAGTTGTTGTAATTTATACAATAGTTTTGAGGGGAATGAATTGGAAGTCGCCTCCACAAATAAATATGTCTCATTTGGAGATTTAGGGCAGATAATTGGCAGGTCTACACGAGTTGCTGGCGGTCTAACTTTGATCTCAATTTGGACTGAGCTAGTTTCCTCTTTACTCTGGGCCATTTCCTCATTTTCAACCAATGGCTTGTTGATTTCATTTCAAGCACATTTTAGAACAGCGCGCTCTATCCACACCTCACTGATTGATGCAAATAAAAAAAAACAACTTATCTACACCTCCATTCGCTTTTATTCCACACATGTAGGTGAATATATATAACGATTCTCAATTTTACAAATACAATTCATTATATAAAATTAATTTATTTTAGAAATTATAAAAAATATTCTTGGTAGGAAGAGTTTTGAGATCTTCAAAATTTTGCAAAAAGTGCCAATAGTGACCCTTTTTTAGCATTTTATTTTGTAAAGGGAGTTGCCTTTCTTTTTTATTGATGACTTTGTTGTGAATTTCAAACCTAGATATACTTACCTTTTGCTTTTATATCCATAATAATTAAACACATCATAAAATCAGATGGGGGTCGGTGGAAGGCTGGTTAAACCGTTTGGTTTTCGACCACTACGACCCTCGATTCCCGTATTGGACACTTTTTTCTGTTAAAAAAAAAAATGCTCCAATGGCCCCCGATTCTTGTAAAAGTCCAACCCCACCAGCGAGTGCAAGTAACCAAACGGGGCTCTGGCACATTTGTAAGCGCAAAGTCGAACTGCTTTTCACATGTGTAGACATGTGGTGCGCTTACAGTAAAAGCAGTCGCTAACTACCCACCATGATTATCATGGCCTGTACCACGTGTACTAGGGATAAGCTAAAAAATAAATAAATAAATCAGATTACAAATTTACTCTACTCCTTCTCAAATATCATCTAATACAAGTCTCTAATATAGGTCTCTTCACTAAGATCTGAAGTCACTCCTAATGTGACATCAAGTACGAGCAGGATCTGTAATTGATACCCGATTGGTCTGAGTGTGGCTGGGAACATGTAACACCTATGATTGTCCTCTTGGTATTGCAATGCGCATTGTAGGTGTTGTTGGGTCACATTAAAATTTGACATCTTGTTGACGTGATAGCTTCAGTTTCAGGAGTAAAGAGGTCTATGTAATATAGACAATGGCTCTCTCTTCTACGAACTCTAGTATCTTGGAATGGTGCACAGGTAAAAATGGTCTGGGCGATGGCTTTTTCATGGATTTCAGTCGCCTTGAATAGTGCACAGGTGTAGATGGTCTAGACAACATCTCAGCCTCTATTACATGGATGCTACAAAAAACTCGCCATCTGCGTTCATTACTCCTTCTCAAATCATCCTTCTCGATTTCCCTAAAATAGAACATATCTAACAGCATTCTTCCCCTCAACATCATAATTATGTTTTGAAATATAGCAATCCATATTTAAATATTTAGGTAATAAAAGGGATGGTTCCTTTTTTTTAATACAACGCTCTACTATGATATCAATTTTTAAAATATTCCCGATTACACCAATGGAAGCAATTAAATAGGGTTCTGGCACCTTTTACGTCCTACGGTCAATATGCTTCTAAATGCATAAACATATAGTGGGCTTACAGTATAAGATTTCACATGACCTGATCTTTTATGTTTATCATGGCCTGTAGACCAAGCACTGTAGAGGGATGAAGATAGGCCGAGATGACACCAATATCTACAGAACCTGCAACAATTTCCACGCATGCATTGTCAATATTTGTCTGCCTCGCAATGATGGTTGCTTTTTGAAAATAAAAAATATCCTGAAAAACAGTCTAAAACTGAATTAATGGCAGAAGATTCTCAGAGAGCATTCAGCTACACCTGAAGAATCATTATAGATATGACAAAATAATTGTACTAGGAATATATGTAACAATAATAACAAGTAAAATTATTAATAAATAAATAACATATATGTGGTGAGGTAAGTCGATCCTGTAGGATGGCTGTAATGTGTTGGTCAAATGCAGTCGTTGTGGCCTCAGTGTTGGAGTGGGTTCAGGCGTGAATATATTGCACCAAAGAACGAGACATGGTAGATGTCACCACGGAGATGGCAAGAAGTGAGTCCAGCCGACACCAGTTTAGGGGAGAACTGTCTAGAGACGTCTGCAAGTCTCGTCCCCAAGCCGACTAACTGTTTTTTATAAAAACAAGGGGGGAGCTGTGGGGGCCCAGACTGGAATGTCGCACCCTGCTGCCGAGACAAAAATGCAGACGGTCGTAAATTACCAGGAAGCTAGAAGGACCCTTCTGGCATCGGTTGACGCTCACTCGGAATTTTATTTGTCACACTTTGGCAATTACATTATACATTTACACAATACATGGAGACATAGATGTATTGGGATATATTACAACAGTTTATGCCCGGTTGATGAAAATTAGGTTATGGTGATTATATATGAAATCATAGATAATTAAAATTGGGGAAAATAATTTGTATACAAATTGGTTTAATAATAATGATTAATAATAAAAAGAGAAATGTTAACAAATAATAATGTTAAGCTCAACGTGTAAAAATATATGAAAAAGGATTTTAAAAATGTAAATAATTAAATGTAAATTTGGGTGAATATATACAGCGTTGAATGTTGGAATTAATATTTGAAAGTGCATTGAATTATAGGGTCTAGATAGGTGGACATAGAATAGATTCTGTTACTGCGATGCAATGCGACTTTATGGGATCGTAGGCATTGGTCCATCTACAGTATGCTGAAGGTATTCGACATGGGCTGTCCTATCAGACGGATTTGGGAATAGGTGGTGGAAACTTTGGTCGAGAAAGAGTGATAGAAAGTGTGGCAGAGAGAGAGTCGTTCGGTCGCATAAAAAAATATATGAAAAAGAAAAAGGCATCTCCTTATCGTGCAACTGAAAGTTGCTGATGGCTGGCGCCATCTATATAAAATAACGATTTGGCCGCGGTAAGGAAGTGAAAGTGAGGTGATTGAATAATAATAAAAATTTGCCCGAATGTGAGAAAAAAAAATAAATAAATAAGGGGCGTTGATGCTCGAACCGGGCCGTGAATGAAAGACAAAAAAAAAAAAAAAAACTCATCTAACTAGCTGCTCAAGTTCGACTGTTGGAAGGTTACAGCGAAGAAGCGTTTGTAGTTAAGATGGAATAAATGTGAGAAATCAATGTTTCAGCGGATAGTAACGACCTCTCTGAGAAGGTATGGGCTGTGATGCCATGTGAATTTGGAGGGTAATGGTGTCGATGCATCTTCTAAAATTTTAACTTAAAAATCTAAAATAGAATTTAAAAATTGAAGTTTGAGAAAAAAAATTCAAATTGAAAATTGTGTGTGATGAATGTTGGTACAATATTATAAAAAGTGAAAATGATTATAAACATTGAAGATTAAACATAAAAGTTATCATCTCGATTGTTCATATAAAAATAAAAAGACAAAAGTTAAAACAAAAAAAGAACTCGAAAATAATTGAAATAAATAATTACTAAATATGCGAAATATTAAAAAGAGGTATAGTATTTGAAATGATTAAAGATAGAAAAGTAATGAAAAGAGAGTAACAATACTAATTAATTTTAAATAAGGAAATATATAGAACAGTTGGTGTTCAAGCCAAGACAATCTTTAAGTATACATGGATTGACATTGATGTAGAGGTTTCGGCGTGGTTGCTTGTCATGTGTGTGTGTGTGTGTTCTTATGCAATAGTGCTGTGGAATGGTTTGAACAGTGGTACTATAGCTGCGGTTTTATTTTTCGCCAGTCGATCTGAGGCATGTAACTGCCATGGTAATGATGGGCCAGGTGAAGGTAGATGTGCCCGTCTGGTGGTTGGCAAAAAAAAAAAAAAAGGAAGGCGATAAAGTAATACGACGGCATAGCAGCTATAGACAGTGGAATAGATAAGTGTGCCATTGAAGGAGTGATGTGTGTCGTGTGCTATATGATTATGGCATGGGGAATGTAGTTATATCGGCGTTCGTAGGTCGATGTATTTCGACATAAGTTTGACTAGGTAAATGTTTGTTCACGAAGTGTTAGCTAGATATGCTCTATTAGATAAGACTTGCGACGTGGATACGCTTTCGAGAGAGAGAAAGGAAAAAAAAAAAAAGATAAAAGTGTCACAGGAAAAATGAAGGCATAATGTAGCCTGGTAAAAGTGGAAAAAAAATAGTGTTATCAAGTCGCTGTGACACGTGCGAAAAAAATTGTAAATGGAAAGGCGTCACGTGAAATCGTTGTTTGGGTAAATAATCTAGCCTAATTCATCACGAACAAACAAGTTTACTGAAGTCATAGGTGGTGGTTGTACGAACATAAAACGAGATTTGTGAATGTTGGTGTTTAAATGTGAACGAGAGAGAAAAATTTCGCTAAGTGGCAAGCGAGTGTAAATTTTACGTTTGAAATACATTGGTAGAGGGACGTGTGTGTGTAGAAGTTGGCTGGCGGTGACCTAGCTTTTGGGGGAATTGAACAGTCCCGCGTTATATTTTACTTTTGTTGTAGAAGGAAAGATGGTTGATTAGTAATGATTTTGTTAATTTATATTGGAAAATGGATTTTGAAAAAGGAATGTTGATAAGGTAGCGAAAATCATCAATGGAATACGAAAGTAGAATTATAGCAACATTTTTTTTTTTGAGACGTTTACGTGTAATGGTGTGATTGGATTAAAAATTGATTCCACGAAATTTGCTTATAAAATGAGTGTAGGTAAAAGTGAAGGAGATGGAGGAAAATGTGAGGGTGAGATATTTACAATTTATGTTTGAAATTCAAGAGTTTTCTTTTTAAAAGAGCGTTGTTATAATTAGTTGGTTTGTGGAATTGAATGTTTTTTATAGAAGGAACAATGGTGAAAAGGGCATTACACTGGCTGAGGTGAGTTGGTATTTGTGAATGTAGTTGTGATGAAGACATGGGGAAACTTTCTATAAGTGTTGGCTACATATTGTTTTTAGTTGGTAGCAGGCGTACATTTTTAAAATAACAAAAACTTGAATTTTTCTTTAAATGATAATTTTGAGTTATAGAAGGTTTTATTTTGAAAATGACATTATTCAAAATGAATATGTAAAAAGGGGTTTAAAGTCTAAATCTTTGTTGAGAACACAATAGTTGAAAATATTAAGGGGATAAAATTATTATGAAAATGTGTAAAATGAAGTGTTTTTTTTTTATCTTGAAATGAAATTATAGTTTTCATGATATGAAGATTTAAAAGTAAATAAAAGCTGAAACGGTTAAATTACTATAGGTTAACTGGCATATAATGAAGCATTATAGGCGATTGATAGAATTTAGTAGGATGGGTATAAAATTGAATTGAGGAAACTTTGATTAAAATATAAGCAAAGAAAAAAAATGATGGTTATAATTAAATGCGATATGATTATCTAATTGCAGGGGCTAAACGTAACATAAAATAAACGAAATAAAAATCTACTTAACAAACAATTGGATATTTAAGTTCTAAATGAGTTGTACTTACAGTACAAAAGTGTCAATTGTAGTGTAGTTTGAAGTTTGCACTGGTTGATGTAGCCATGGTCACGTTCTTGGTGATGGTTGTAGAAGGCGTGAGGGAGGAGAAGTTCTCGTCGTCAGGTGGATTGTGGATGTTTGCAGTGAGCACATTGGATTTGTAATGGCGAGTAGAATGCAAGTTTTGTGGCAATTGAAGATTGGCTATCTACCTAAGGCTTGGAAGCGGCGATGTCTTGGATGGTTTCCGCGAGTTGTGCTACGATGTCCGTGGCTGTGGGTGGCATGGTGGTGATCTTCGGCGTTGCTCTGTTCTCCAGGCTCCATCCTCTTTGAGTTGTCCTCGGTATATCCTAAAAATTCAATTTGGGTCTTGAAAAATTCGCATTTATTATAATTTAATTTAATATTTTCTTCCTGGCACACTAAGAAGAATTTTTGTATATGTTGAGCATGCTCTTCTATGGTATTAGAGAATATAACAAAGTCATCAAAATAATGGGCTATGAAATCTAACTCATACTTTTGTATTACTTGACTTAGAGCACGTTCATATATTTGTGGTGAATTTCTCAGACCGAAAGGTAATCGAGAAAACTGGTACTGCCCTTCGAGAGTTACAAAGGCTAAAAGATTTCGGGAACTAGTTCGATTTCAACTTGCCAGAATGCTGAACTTATGTCTACATTTGTAAAAATTTTGGCGTGTGCTAACTTATCCAAAACCGTTTCTATTAAGGGGAGAGGGTGTACATCGGGGCAAATTATCTCGTTTAATTTACGGAAATCTACGCAAAATCTTTTCGTTTTATCCTTTTTAGTTACAAGGGTGACTGGGCTAGCATAAGGAGAAAAAGAAGGTTCTATTATGCCGAATTTAAGCATTTGGTTGACCTGCTCTTGTATTTCTCGTTGATCAACTAGAGAAGCACGATAAGGTCTCAAAGCAATAATTTTATCGGATAAAGTATGAATCTTAACTGGGGGTATCTTCAATTTAGGTACATCAAATTTGTTACTAGAAAAAATATGAGAATATCTATTAATTATATCTAAAAAGCTTAAAGGGATGTTGGAATTTGAACAAGATTGGGATGGGTATCTGACATACATTAGTAGTATAATAAGGAATGCAATCATTAAAAACGTTATTTTGTGGCATATCAACAGGTTTTTTAGGCGAGGCGAAGTCACAATTAGAAATGGTTTCATGTGAAGGAGACATATAGCTAAGACCATGCCTAGAAGTGTCCGACACATGCATCGATGGGTTGTGCTGATAGGTGCAAGGTTAGCCATTTTGCTGGAATTTTCAAGGCTTTTACCATAGTTGCATGAGTCGTTCACAAGCGAAAAATGGTACATGGTAGGTGGCAGGGGAGCTTCGTTTTGGAAGACCAAAAAGTTACATAAATCTATTTTCAATTTGAAATTGCTTAATGTATTAAGAGATAATATGCCAAATGGTAATTTGGAATCTATACATAAATTTTGTTAATTTAGTTAAACAGCCTATAGTGACATTTAAATATAAAAATCCCATTGTTGAAATGTCATTGGAAACAGAACTAAGAGTAACATTGTCATCATATATTTTAAAAGTACAACCTAAATTTTTTTCAAGAAAGGTAAGTATTGTTCTATTAATTATATTGACCGAAGCTCCTGTATCTGCCAAGAACGGTAAACAAAATTTTTTGCATAGTCCCAGTTTAAATATTAAATTATGGAGGGCAACGAAAATTACCTCCTATTTCCTCGCTTCGGGGAGTGGTCTGGACTGTGGTATCAGATGGCGGGGTTGACCGTGCTGGCTGTGACCTGGCGGTGGAGGGAGATGTCCTCGGCTGACGCCCCGTAGTTTCTTGGTAAAACACATTGTTTCGACCAGATGGTTGTCGCGCGGACATTGGCGTTCCAGTGATTTCCCCGACAGTAGTGGCATGGTGACGGGGGTTGCGATGGCACACTTGAATCTGCATGGCGAGGCAGTCTAGGGGTGCTGAAGAAACGCGGCGGCATGTTATAGGGCCGGCTTGGTTGTTCCCTGGCCAAAGTAATATGGCCATCGTGCCTCGAAGAGGTGGGTTCTGGTGTTGGGCGCGCTGGCGCGGGTACACTCGAACCCTTTATTCTGGCCATTAAATCGTGCCAGTCTTTCAATGTGTTTGGCGACACGGTTCGCACCAAACGCTGGTCAGCTGTGGGAAGGCCTTCAGTCAGGGATTCGAGAATGATGTCGGTAGGCAGGTTCAGTTGTAGGCCCATTGCGGTTTTTTCCTTATAATAGCCATGTAGGGTGGTTTGAGGAGTTAGCTTCAATGCTAAAAATTTGGAAAATGAAACTTCTACTGTGCCAGGTAACAGGTCAATTAAGATTTGTCTGGCCTGGTCGTAGGACTTATTGGCTAAGTCAAGTTGGCGAAAAAAGGTAAGGGGCTCACCTGAGAGTTGTGCCGGAAGTTTTTGGAGGCGCTTCGTCTCTGTCAGGTAGGCGCGGCCGGCGATGTCGTCGTATTGTTGGAAGAAATTGGCAGCGGGATACGTTCCATCGTACCGGGGTTAGGTCGCTATCTCTTTGGCCGGGGTTTATGATGTCGCGAAGAGCTGCTGCTAACTGCGCTACGATGTCGGTCACGATTGAAGGCGTGGTATTTCCCTCCGAGGTGGCGTCACTCCTTGCCTGGTTCTCCATCTTCGGATGTCTTGTCTTTGGTAGGTAATCCTGTCGGCTCCGCTGTGGTGAGGTAAGTCGATCCTGTAGGATGGCTGTAATGTGTTGGTCAAATGCAGTCGTTGTGGCCTCAGTGTTGGAGTGGGTTCAGGCGTGAATATATTGCACCAAAGAACGAGACATGGTAGATGTCACCACGGAGATGGCAAGAAGTGAGTCCAGCCGACACCAGTTTAGGGAGAACTGTCTAGAGACGTCTGCAAGTCTCGTCCCCAAGCCGACTAACTGTTTTATAAAAAACAAGGGGGGAGCTGTGGGGGCCCAGACTGGAATGTCGCACCCTGCTGCCGAGACAAAAATGCAGACGGTCGTAAATTACCAGGAAGCTAGAGGGACCCTTCTGGCATCGGTTGACGCTCACTCGGAATTTTATTTGTCACACTTTGGCAATTACATTATACATTTACACAATACATGGAGACATAGATGTATTGGGATATATTACAACATATATGTATTGAGGGAGAAGAGAGAAATCATTTTATGAACAATTTCTATATATTCCTAAACAAGTTGTCAAAGAATTCATTGTCTCTTATTGTCTCATATTAATTTATAACCTAAATATTAAAGGTTTTTTAAACAAAGAGGATCCCAATGTTTTTATTTCGCCATACAGGTCTTATAAATAGTTGACGTTCTAGAGGCATCAATTCCATTTGGCAAATAGTTGTCTTTATCCCGACACGCGAGAGTTACTAAGCCAAATTCTCATTCGAACCGTCCTGCTTATTGAGCTCCGCTTTGATCAACTTCTCCAGTAAATGGAAGTTCGCCTCGATCGCCGTGTGGAGCGGATACTTGTCCAGGGTCGTGTAGACTGGTGCTCGGATGCTGGCCTTGTTTCTGAGCTTCATGGTGGTGCGGTATTGGCCGTAGTTGTACAGTTCTATGAAGTTGAGCTGAAAGCTGCCCACAGGGAAGCCGATGAGAAATACGCCAAAGATCTGAGCTGCACTGCTGATATACACTCAGTGAGATTTTTAACTCGAGAAAATCCCGTTCCAACTGTTGTTAGAATAGACAAAGCCCAAAGATAGGCTACGAAAAGGTTGTCAAATTCTGATTGATCGCCAAATTCGGCAATATGAATAAGAAACCCCAGGACAAAACAGCTGACGTTGACGAAGAGAACAAATACCTTGAGATCATCCAAACTAATTGTGAAAGTCATGAATAGGGTGCGGAGGGCCAAGTTGGATCGCGCAAAACACACCAGGCGCAAGGCACGGGTGAGGGCGCAAAAGAAGGCGCCGCGAGAGCTTCCTAACATGCTCTGAAGATTCATCCCCGTAATCAAAGTAATGGCAAAACAGACGATGGAAGGTGAGAAAGAAATAAAGTGCAGAAGATAGTAAGGATCTCGAAGGAAAAGTCCTAAGTTGGGGGCAAACAAGAAATGCAGGGCATACTCCCACATGAAGAAGATCTGAAAGCACAACAGTTCCAAGATAGGGCTATAATGTAGAAACATTATATCCATTCTCTAAGAATATATGTAATTTATACACAGATGTAAAGTCTATATAGTAATACCGTGAATTATTCTTAAATGAATATTTGTAATTTATATATAATTTTTGTGATCAACTTTCATACTTTATTTTTTAATTAGAAACATTTTTACAACTTCAGCTTAAGAATCTCTTATTTTTTGCTAAGAATGATTGGCGTTCTATTTTAATCGATATAAGCTATTACTTCAATAAAACAAAACTTTATTACCATCTCAGCGAATTCACTAACCAAAAACTCCTGGTAATAATCTTTAACATATCTTGTCTCCATATAAAATATAATTATAGAAAATCTCAGACCAACATTCTTGTAGAACTAGTTTGCTTAGATTTATTGGAGGAAGTAGAAATATGATTTGTCCATTATGTATAACAAATCAGGTAATTTTGTTGTAAATTCGATCCTTAGGATATATTACCATATTAAATAAACTTTTCCAGCTCTTTTCTATGACCTAACGAGTAAAATGTAAGTAAACTCTCTTCCACTTGTTGGGTTCCCCGGTTTGGATAGTTGAAAAGGGAGGATACAAAAGGGGGGAAAAACTCTGTAATTGATTAAGAGTTGAGCTAAAGCAAGGATCGAGCATATAATATTGTCAGAACAATGGTCTAAAGATGGAAACAGCCGCGACACTATTATACAATTTCATCAGACAACCCATGAAATCGTTATTAAATTGGGCAATCTATAAAACACTGAAACACAGACACTCGCGGCAATGTATGTGGCCGGTAATTTATGGGAGACTTGATTATTAGTAACATTCCCTTCAAATAGGTAAGAAACATACAACATTTCATTTAAACAGTGGGAATAGCACCATAAGGCAAATTATGTATGAAATAGGTAACAGAGGAAACAAGAAAATTTCTCTAGATATTTATTTAAATATCTTAAAATTTGGGAACATGTCTATACTGACGAGATATTCTATTTACATAGTAAAATTTAGATAGAGGTGACCTGAAGTTACTTTATAGCCCTTTAGGGCCCATGCGAAATCTAGGTTGGTTACTACACAAAAAGAAAAAGGGGGGGGGGAAACCTAGATCTCCATCTATTCTAGCGGGACAAAATATACGAACCCTAACACTCCTTTTTAAGTCACTTAAAGCCCTTTAGGGCCCATTCAGAATCTAAATAGATTAGCTTCTGTTCGAAAAAAAAAGGGGGGGGCTAAACCATAATGGCGAGGGGCTTACCTTCTCTCGAAAGCGGCGGCAAGGTCTGGTCTCCTCTACGTCTCAGGCCCGACTAAAAATCGTCCTTCTCACTGAGCGACTCCGATCTTATCTGCCTTTTGGCAAAGAACCTCCTCTTATTCATGTCTCTCTCCATTTTCATTCGCCGAAAGAAACCCAATCAAAATGGCCAACGCTCCAGTATCAATTTCATAGACGCCCCAGGCCTCATCAAAATAGAACATATAGTATTACCAAAACAAAAAAATCTAAAGAGAGAAACAACCACGGCACTAGTGTAAGATTTCAGACTCCAGGCCTCTTCCATCAAAATAGAACATATAGTATTACCAAAACAAAAAAATCTAAAGAGAGCAACACCTACGGCGATAGTGTAAAATTTCAGACCCCAGCCCCCTCCCCTCCACATGGATTGAAATAAAATCCTCCCTTTTTCTCGGGACGATATATATATATCGCCCCCCCTCCGTCTTAGCTAAAATTGACACAGGCCCTTTTCACTTGAACTGTAATATAACGCTTTCCTTTCTCGGGAAGGATTTTTTTATAAGGTTCAGTCTTTTAGAGATCTTCCTTCTCCATTTTTTTTTTCTGGTCACCTTTACCTAAATTTTTGGTGAGGGGAATATATGTACATATGAAACAACAGTTTCCAGCTCGGATGTCTCTGGATGTCTTCTTCTTTACCAGGCATCAGCTTTCGGCATGGAAGTCTGGTTCATCTTGTCTAGGTTTCTGGGCAAAAAGAATGGTCTGTAAGTCTATGTGGGAGGGAAGCCATGTATCCATTTGATTTGATTATACATACGCCTTCTGTTGGGGTATGGTTACAAAAACGTGCCCCAACAATCCTCCCCTGCCAAGTAATGGAAATGCGTTTGTGCTATTCATTATTCATCTGCCTTTCATCAGTTACTATGAAAGCAGGCCCATTTCTAGCAAAATGCATTTTCCATTACTAGGTGAAGCCAGGTGTACCGAAACCTATAGGGAAGATAAGGCTAATCAAAATGATGGTATGCATTCTAGATGTTTTTATTCCGAACATTAGTGGGCATTGTGCATCCTGGCAAAGGGGTTTTATGTGTTATTATTCTGTCAGCACACTGTTATCAAAATAGGTTATGGGGGACAGTCATATCATATGTATGGAAGTAAGCAAGTCATCTGTCTTACCATTCATGGTATATATACCACCCTTCCACTTTCTTCTTTGGCCTTGAGGAGTAGGCCCTCCTTGTGGTAAGTCCTCTCAACCCCATCCTTGCCTCTTGTGGTGCTGGATTCATTGCTACCTTCTTTCTGCTAACAATACAGTTAGAGCATTTCCCTATTACATATTATATATAAAAATTTGGGCGCCAAGAAGTCGTTTAGAAATAACTGACTAGTCCAACTCCTAAAACATGCCAGCATCTTTATTTAAGTACCAATCAAGACATTCGTGTGGTATAGTTATATATACAATCAAAGGAAAGGATAATTATAGTTAGCTGAAAGAAATATCTTGATACATAATGATTAGCCTATGACATGATGACTTTTGCTAAATAAAAAAAAAAAGGTTACAGAAAACAAATTGTGAAAGTAATTATTAAATAAGGCACGAAATATGTAATGATAAAATGAATCCTTCCATGTTATATGATGGGTATAATATATATATTGAAGAAAACACGTATCATGCAGATAGTGATTAAATATGAAAAAATCATCCCATGATAGATGATAAAGAAAACTACTTACAAAATTATATATGATGACAAAATATATATACTTATACAAGTAAGGCGGATAAAAGACAATAAGGATAAAATAGATCATGCCTTGAGGGAAGAATAAGCCATGACAACATGTTAAAAAAAATCGCAACATGGCCGGTAAATATTACTAATATCATGAATATCAAAGGAAATAAAATTGTTGAAATGAATAGCATATGATTATAATATAATATATATGATATAAAATAATAACATATTCAATTAGAAAATGAAAACACATTATATATATTTGTGCGCTGAAGGTTCAAGGTTTAGTATCTCAGTTAAGTTTTTCAATCTTATTCAGTCTGGAATCACGAGTTGGTCACTGGGTAATATTCGTCTATCCCGATCCTACTGGAGGGTGTGTTTTCTCATGTGTTAGATTCCTCTGTTACAATACTCTCAACTCAGATGGGTACGTCATTTAGAATCTTGGTCAAATGGAACATAGCCCAGACCTCTATTAAACTACACAGTCCATTTAAATCTAGGGTGACAACCGTATGAAGAAAGCTCTCTGTTTGACAGAGAACTAATCAACTTCTCCCATTTTGTTTGTGACTCCGTTTACCTTGTCTCTGGGGTGTGTACAGTTCAGCTACCTCCCCCTTCCAAGAAATTCATATTACTTTCATCTACTAATATACCCTCTATTCATTGACCTGAATCCTACAAATCTACATCTTATAAATTTGAATTTTATCAATCTGAAATTTTGGTTCTTTTACAAATTCCTTCAGAATTCTACTCCCTGTATAACTGCTCTTAATTCTACTGTCCTCAATACAACACTTCTAAAACTTTGACTCATTGGCTCGTTCTGGCGTCTCGTTCGCGGTCCTTATAGTTAACTAATACTTTAAAATCTTATCCTATCATGAAACGAGTTTAAACTCGTTGAAGGTCCTAATAATTACTTATTCTGCCTCTCGAATCGGTCTTACTCGAATTCATTCCAACAAAACGTATGGCAGGGCGAATCCTTTATTAGAAGAAACTTCCGCTAGCTATGGGGGATCAAACTGGTACCAAAAAAATTCAATAGACGGAAACTACTTCGTCTAGAATAACTGGGCAATCTCTGCCTACATGCCAATCTTACAGGACCTCCCGTCTGGAATACCCTCGCTCCAGCCACGCTAAAACGTCGAAACTACGGTGTCAGATCGGTTACCCAAGGTCGCGCCGTTATACCCCAGGCTATACGGCATGGCTAAAACAAATCCCCCATCCTGCATAAAATTCAATCTATACCTCTTCGTTTCCTCTAATGAGGAGAAGTTTTGTGGGTTTCTGGTCTGATCATAACCTCCCACAACCTTCCAGTCTGAGAATCAAGATATGATCATTATCTACGACTCTTAAAATTCAAGTTGATATAAATAACAAAGAGTACTTGATTACCCTAGTAATAGAAATTAAAATTTTATACTCCCGAAAGGGGAGACCTAACAAAATGGAGCGAATACCTTTCCTAACAATAGAGTTTTTACAGTCCTGTGAGGCTATCGTTCCTAACAAATAAAGAAATCAAAATTGAAAATTGAACCTATTAAATTCCCTAACACGCTCTAAAGTAAATTTTGGTCTAACAGTATACTAGTTTTTAACCTTCTCATCATTTATTCCACTTCACATTCATACAAAAAAAAAATTCAGTCACTGTGGGCATTCATTCTAAAGTTAAAAGCTGCTATAGACGCCAAAACACTCAATAATCTCTATCAAATAAACCCTAACAATTTCTAAATTCCAGGACTAATGTGAAATCAAATAAAGTTTTCTAATTAAAACAAATTGGGAACTAAAGCCCTAGGTTACTCAAAGAAAATGCCTCTGTACAAGCTCTATATATACTAACACTTTATACTCGATAAATGATTGTTAACAATAATTGTTAACAATTCTAATAATCTGGAAGCTAACCTACCAAAAAAAAAAAATCAGTGTAACTTCAAAAACTGCCCTTGCCTTGACACTAAGCGACTTTTCACGACAATTCTATAAAGACACACACAAATTATAATGGTGAATAAAGGACCATTAAACGTGACACCTCATAAAAGCGGAATTGAGTCTCCCCTAGCCACCGTGGGTGAAGTCACTTTCTTCCTCGTGCGTCTGCCCCCTTTGCAGTAGTCCGACCTCAGCACTCTATTGAAAGATGGATTTATAGGGTTTACGATTCACTACCCAACACTAACATTCTCAAGTGCTTTCCAAGGATCGACTACGGTCTGGGCCTACTTAACTTCTACCCCTGGCTTAGGGTCCCTATACTTCACAACTTTACTCTGAAAGATTGACCTTTCATGTCCTCATTAGGAACCTATTTCAAAGCTACTACCTGAAGGCCAGGGATTATAGGGTTTCTGAATTACCCAACACAAGCCATAGGATGCCTATTAGGTTTGTTGTTTTAGACATAGCCCCCCTCTAAGTTGTGATTTCCTACACCTTCCTTCACCTATTACTCCTGATAATAACTACAATTTCAGAATTACACTAAATAGTTAATTCACAATGGTATACATTATTCTCATTGGTCTTTGAAACTCGGGTTTTAACAAGAAATAGTTTGTATATAAAAAAAAAAAGGAATCCTAATGAAGTTTACTTTAAAAAAAAAATTTTTTTTAATGAAAAAAAAAAAAAAAGGTTGAAATCTCTAAACTTCTCATTCCATCGAGCTGATTCTCCGTACACACTCCAAAATCCTAGTTAGTGACGACAGTCTAAGCAGAATTTACACTGTGTGGGCCTTATACTATATCTAAAATCTCTCATATAACTTATTAAATAAAACGGTGTAAAAACGGTGTTCTATACAAGGATAAGGTTGTGACAATTTTCTCTAAATGACACACTAATATTAAAACAAATTGTGAAGATCTTTGAAGATGGCAACAACACCATAGCAAGGTTGTGAGGCGATATGCTGCACAAAGGTAATGTTGAGACAAATAACACAAACACTTAAACATGGTGTTAAAGCTCCTTTCAGCACTTAACACTAGAACACACGTTATAAAAAAAACTGCAAACTGTTTAAAGTTCACCATAACATTAAGAAAAATTGTTAACACAAATAAAGAAGAGAAAAAAAAACTGGAAGTTTAGAACACACGTTATAGTTTAAAATAAAAAGAAAACTGCAAGCTCTTCAAAGTTCACCATAACATTAAGACAAAATCGTTGTTTAATAAAAAAAAAAAAAACTGAGTAACTCTTAAATATCATATACCAACATTAAAACCAAGATTGCAGCAAAATTGCTTCTAAAAAGGAGAATACATATTTGTTATTTAATATATAACCCAATATTGTAATTAATAAAGACCCATGTATATAAATTAGTGTATACAATCGCTGAAACTTATGTAAATCAGCTTACACAAACCCCCAGTGCATAATATGTCTTATTTTAAAAGAAATAGTTCTATCGAGGCGATATTGCGGTCGACAGCTACGCTTTATACATTAAATGTACTTTCTTCTATCAACCTTTATCTACTATTTACAAAACTCTTTATCCAACCCTTTCCAATTCTTTCTCTTTCAACATCTTTCTGCATCTCTCTATCTCTTTCTCATCAACATTCAACGCTTTCTCACTCTTTTTATCACTTTCAACACCTCTTTCATCACCTCTCTCTCATCTCTCTTCCATCATTTTCTACACATTTCACTGCCTTTTCATCCCTCTGGTATTTCCCTGAAACCCGTCATCGGGATCTGGATCCCGATCTATTATCACTCTTAATTTTGAACTACTCTATTCCAACAGCCTATGACCCTTAAGCTTTATAACTCCATATACACTCGGCGGGGTAGTTACCTTGTTAAGAAAACCTATAATGTCACAGATCATTTAGAGAGAGAACATAACAAATTTATGCGAATAGTTTGCTTCAACTATTGATTGCAAGCCTATTAAACTCGTTCTCTTTAGGTTGGCTCGCTCATTAATCTTCAATCTACGTTCAATAGTCATATTGAGTTCACATGGATGCTAGATGTAAACTGTATCAAAATAGTGTAGTTTTCTAGTTTCCGAATTATATGACACTTAAAAAAAAAAAAACATTCTGGAAATATCTCGCACTGGCTACTATAAAAAATTGAATGGGGTACATCTCTGATCTTATAGGATACCTCATGGCTCATAGAATTGAATCGCTCATTTCTCACTAAAATATTCACACAGGGTATGGAGGTCTCCAGCGGTTCTATAGCTATTGGTCAACTAAATTAATTAATGGCAGGAATTGAAGCTAGTTTAAATGCTCATGTGCTGTTTTGTCATGCGTCTTTATGTCATCTGCACAGGGAAGTGTCGCCTCAAGGACCTAATTCTGGGACTAACATCCGCTGCACATTTCAGGAAGGAGTGGTCGTCCATACAATAGCAAGATATCATTTTGCTGCCAATGTACAATGTTGAGCATTTTCCATGTCGTCATTTTGTCGATCCCCAATCTTCTAGGGTGTTTCTTTAAGCATTTCTTGATATCGTTTAATGCTTTATGCGATCCCGCCCGGCATTCAATAAGTATTATTTGATCGTACCAATCTCCAGGAGACCATCCCATTGCGGCCGAATCATTTCCACCCAACTTATAACGCCGTCCATATCGCGTAATTGAAATTAGTGTAAAACTCAAAGAATAAGACTTAATCTCTTAATTCTTTACTAATTTCAGTTGGCTCAACATAAATCTTCTCAATTATTAAATTTATTGTGTGCCACCCCTCAATTATGTATTTATAACGTGACATGTCACACTTCTTCTAGTTCTTTCGCAAGCTCGATTAATCCCAGTGAAAGCCCGTCCAGGCGTCAATCCCGTGCTAACCCGTCATGCATGACTTCAAATTTGGAAATTATTAGACCTGAATATTTGCAGTGGCATCTGCTTCCACTGAAAGTATTTAAGACACAAGGCTGCCTCTTTAAATCACTGTCTTTACTCCCACATGCCTGTGTAAACTTTAACCATGACCTTATCAATTCTCAAAATTCTGCCTATCGAGTATCCTGAGAATCAATGTTCTTCTTGTCTACGGCGGATTAACACAATAATTGTTCCCTAGAGTTATCTGCGTCGAGTGGTCAGTCTGTACTACTAATTCTCCACTCTAACTCAGGATTCCTTTATCTACTCAGGCTGTTCAAAAATTTTCAAGACAGTTGTTCAAATCCCCAATGATAATCTGCTAAATTTCGATAATTATTGGAATTCTCATTAAACAGAATAACTACACCTTTCTGACACAGAAATATCCAGCATCAAGATATAGCGCACCGTCCAATTTCTTTATTTCAAGACGGTGTCAAATTACAACTGAAGGAACATACTAAACATATAACTGGTTTAAATTTCATGTAATCTCATCATGCCTTCTGCTGGCAAATGTATACTGCAGATTTAATACTATCAAGATGGTTTTATTTGTCCTCATCCAAAAAAAATGTTTCAGAAATAGAATCTTGGAAATCTCTACTTAAGGCAAAAAAAAAAATTGCACATTTATCAATTTAAGATAACCTTCCCTTGTCAGAGTGTATACAGCTGCCAAGCCAAAATACGCAGGGGAGACAGGAAGGAGAGTCAGCAATAGAATATATGAACATAGACGCAACGTTATTAATCAAGACAATAGGTCTCTAATTTTCCAATACTGCAAAGGAACAGGTCACACTTTCGCATTAGGAGAACCTAGAATACATTACAATAACATAAACAGCAAATATCAAAGGCTTATAATTGATTTCTATTATTCAGAAAACACAATAGCATTAATAGAAAATAGATTTGCCCGAAACATATAACACAATATATCCTAGTACCAGCTAATAATATCAACAATAATATAAGTAACTTATATGTAATAGCCAATAACTATTATAAAACTACTTAAATAATAGAATTTCTAACCTATAAGATAATTCATGAATATAGCAAACAATAGTAGAATATGTGTAATACCTTAATCAAAAAAATATGTCTTAAGAAAACAAATAATATGCAAAACTTTCTAATGTATATATATATGTACATAGAATCATAATAGTTTTAGCATCAGGCGACGTTATATTTTCTTGATATATTGTATATGTTTCTCCTGTAGAAGGGCGGACAAGCTCGAAAGCTCGAGAAGACCAGAATAAAAGATACTCATCCCCATAGACGTTTTACTTTGATATCAGAAATCAATGATAATATTAAGGTTTTGCCACAAACAATGTGAATCGTAAAAGACAGCGGCGAGAGATGCGGTATACACCGCCTCAACATAACTTTCATTGCCTGATAAAATGCCAGTGAAACGGAAAGCATAAATTAAAATTTCACGATTTATAATAGACTGTTAATCTCAGGATGCGTGGACTACTTCACCAATACTTAAAAATAGTATGGCTTTTCATTAGGTATATTTCTAAAGTATAGGGGAAGAAACATATACTAAATTCGAGCCCGCGGCGGGCGACATTGATGGGTTCCCCGGTTTGGATAGTTGAAAAGGGAGGATACAAAAGGGGGGAAAAACTCTGTAATTGATTAAGAGTTGAGCTAAAGCAAGGATCGAGCATATAATATTGTCAGAACAATGGTCTAAAGATGGAAACAGCCGCGACACTATTATACAATTTCATCAGACAACCCATGAAATCGTTATTAAATTGGGCAATCTATAAAACACTGAAACACAGACACTCGCGGCAATGTATGTGGCCGGTAATTTATGGGAGACTTGATTATTAGTAACATTCCCTTCAAATAGGTAAGAAACATACAACATTTCATTTAAACAGTGGGAATAGCACCATAAGGCAAATTATGTATGAAATAGGTAACAGAGGAAACAAGAAAATTTCTCTAGATATTTATTTAAATATCTTAAAATTTGGGAACATGTCTATACTGACGAGATATGCTATTTACATAGTAAAATTTAGATAGAGGTGACCTGAAGTTACTTTATAGCCCTTTAGGGCCCATGCGAAATCTAGGTTGGTTACTACACAAAAAAGAAAAAGGGGGGGAACCTAGATCTCCATCTATTCTAGCGGGACAAAATATACGAACCCTAACACTCCTTTTTAAGTCACTTAAAGCCCTTTAGGGCCCATTCAGAATCTAAGATTTAGCTTCTGTTCGAAAAATAAAAGGGGGGGGCTAAACCATAATGGCGAGGGGCTTACCTTCTCTCGAAAGCGGCGGCAAGGTCTGGTCTCCTCTACGTCTCAGGCCCGACTAAAATCGTCCTTCTCACTGAGCGACTCCGATCTTATCTTGCCTTTTGGCAAAGAACCTCCTTTATTCATGTCTCTCTCCATTTTCATTCGCCGAAAGAAACCCAATCAAAATGGCCAACGCTCCAGTATCAATTTCATAGACGCCCCAGGCCTCATCAAAATAGAACATAGTTTACCAAAACAAAAAAATCTAAAGAGAGAAACAACCACGGCACTAGTGTAAGATTTAAGACTCCAGGCCTCTTCCATCAAAATAGAACATATAGTATTACCAAAACAAAAAAATCTAAAGAGAGCAACACCTACGGCGATAGTGTAAAATTTCAGACCCAGCCCCTCCCCTCCACATGGATTGAAATAAAATCCTCCCTTTTTCTCGGGACGATATATATATATCGCCCCCCCCTCCGTCTTAGCTAAAATTGACACAGGTCCCTTTTCACTTGAACTGTAATATAACGCTTTCCTTTCTCGGGAAGGATTTTTTTATAAGGTTCAGTCTTTTAGAGATCTTCCTTCTCCATTTTTTTTTCTGGTCACCTTTACCTAAATTTTTGGTGAGGGGAATATATGTACATATGAAACAACAGTTTCCAGCTCGGATGTCTCTGGATGTCTTCTTCTTTACCAGGCATCAGCTTTCGGCATGGAAGTCTGGTGTCATCTGTTGTCTAGGTTTCTGGGCAAAAAGAATGGTCTGTAAGTCTATGTGGGAGGGAAGCCATGTATCCATTTGATTTGATTATACATACGCCTTCTGTTGGGGTATGGTTACAAAACGTGCCCCAACACACTTACCGTACAGATATTGGAAAAGAACTCGAGGTTGGAGAAGATGAAGTGGCTATCCTCGACGATTGTGTTGACCGTGAAGTTGTCATGGTCATCTTCTCGGCTCAGGCTGACCTGTATGTCCATTGCCTGGGCCACCAAGATGACGGTCGAGAAGAAAATCAGGATCAGTGAGATGTACTGAAACATCTACAGCACACCGAACAAATCTTTATACATGGTTGGGGTAGACGTTTCGGGCGCGCTCGATCAAAGGAGGTGCCGTGAAAAGGCCTTCAACAATTTAAACTTCCTTTTAACTTGTGTGTGTTATAAACAAATTATATTAAAGTTATCATAAATTGATTACAAATTAATTTTATGAAACATATTTGTTTGATATAAAAATATAAGTTAAGAACGAAAACATTATTTAAATAAACATAATTTGGTTTTATAATTACTCTCTCTCTCTCTTTCTATGTATATATATAACTATATAAGAATATCATGTAATATTATCACAAGGATTAGCAATGTGTTATCTTTTTATTAATAAGCTTTTTTTAATAAATGAGTTGAATATATAAAGTAAATATATATATCGTAATTTAAACAATGTGATATGTAAGTAATAAGTATGACATCTTTTCTAGTCGTCTCAAAGTGACACCAGTTTGCCACAGGACCCCAGGGAGGGGAGGATGACCCACATAAGACTGACCAATGAGCATCAACACCCAGGGGTTCCAGAGAGGGACAAAAAGGGGCGTTTGGTCCGGATGTTGACAGTTAGTTAGGTTACAGTGGATATCTCGGACAGGCCCGCTCAGTACTAGGTCCGTTTTCATCTCACGGCGGCCCTCGTGGCTGCCGTTTTGGCTCCTCTCTGCCCCGCGGCTTCAGGCTGGACGCCGAGCTTTCCTCTGTTAATCCTCAACTTCCCCTGGTTCTGGTGCAACTTGAGACGTACTGGGAGAGCGTATTTTGATCAAAAACTTTGTTCTTACTGTCCGTGCGGACTTCCCATCTACACGCCTTGCCACTCAACCCCGACTGCTTCCAACTCATTGTTGGCTTACCCGGGTTTACGACATATATGTTTTTAGAATATATAAACAATATATATATATTAAATAAAATAAAAATAAAGTATTAAATTATATTGTTTAACATTATATACATACCTAATATCAATCGCGACCATGTATTTTATTTCGTATCGAGAGATTTATTATTTTAATTTTCCAACCTATTTGAGCCATTATACTGTATGTACATATCTTACTCACTATGGCGAGAGGAGTCTTGGGATGCACGCAGAGTGCCACATGTACCGCCTCACATTGCCGATCCACCCAGTGCCGAAGTAGTAAGTGTCCTCTACGACGATGCTAATTCGTCTCAGCGGAATGTGGCGCTGGTATTTCTCGTAGATGTCGCACAGCTCATCTACATCACAGGTTAGTACATCTTTACAATTGAGAAATTTAATGTTAGAAAATATCCCTGAATCTCTCTCTAATTACCAGTAACTCTTCTTTCTGTTACTTAATCGTTTATTAACCTTTTAATGGGAGGCGGTGGGGATTCGAACAGGTAGAAATTGAGGAAATTTTCGCGGGCCGTTTTATTCTTTCTTAAAAAAAAAAAAAAAAAACACTTTACGGGAATCAAGAACTATCATATAAGCTAGTTTTAACTTTGTTTTGCTAACCTTCACGCACAAACACAAAATTATGGATTCTAAATATTAAAATTGAAGCATTAACGTAAAAAAAAATACCATACACATTTTTATTATTGATAATTTTTGTATACGCGCTTTTTTTAAACACAGAAGGATAAAGATCTCCAAGATCCGATTAAAATTTTCACCAGTCTGCCGGACCAGCGTTTTAGAATTGCTGTGATAGAGAATCGACATTGATGGAATCTAGCCTATATTGCATCTAAGCTAAGTGTTCAATAGACAAGCGCAAAGCAAAAGAGACACTTGTGGTAAGGTTGAGGAAAGGTACAAATTGATTTTGCGAACGGTCAACCACAGAGAGTCCTATAAATTTACCACCTACAATGAAGAATGCAATTTAAGTGAATCAATCCTAAGACTGGTGTCAATCAAGCTCCTCCAAGATGATCGAAACCATAGCCTAGTTG